>OY856412.1:945512780-946112780 GCA_963693085.1 Alisma plantago-aquatica
CTAGGGTGTTCTTAGTGCTACTAGCCGTTAGGTATCCACTAATTGCATTGCAATAACTAGTTGTTTATTGCTGAAAAGTGCAGTCCAGAACTTCTCTCGGTCAAGAAGTTTGTCGACCGAGAATGTCTCGGTCGAACTGTTCTTCGACCGAATGGGAGTGTGAGGTCAATGTATTATAATGTTCGATTCTAACTCCCAACTACTTTACTAACTCAGTCTAATGGCTAGTAGGGTTTATTTTTGGTCGAGAATATTAATTATCAACCGAGGGTGTCTCGGTCGAGGACTTTGTCGACCGAGAAAGTCCCTATTTCAATGTGTTGAGCCATATACTAAGTGAGTGTATCAATGTGTAATTTGTGCTTCTATCTTATGGTATGACCTATTTAAGTGTTGTGAGTGGATAGGAATATCTAAATGCTTGATTTACATGATATCTAAGTACTTGTACATTATAAACTTGTACAAGTTTTTACATTGATTACAATCATGAAAATAAAGCAAATCTGAGCATAAGGATCTTCCAAATCTTTTCTATCCATCACCTTTTATGCTTATTCCTGAAACATTCAAATAGCACTTAAAGCCACAAGAATGGAATGTTTGTCACCAACAAAGCAAAGGGATTATAACAATGCCCAATTTAGCCAACAATCTCCCCCTTTTTGAAGATGACAAACATTTTCAAAATATAAATCAAGGAAATATAAATCATATGAGTTTCATACCTAAAGTTTACCTTTTTCATCCATTCTCTTGTTTGTGAAGTGTGTTCTAGCCAAGAGATGATGAAACTCATTTTACTTTATTTTAATGATTTATATTGTTTCTCCCCCTTTGTCATTTCAAAAAGATAACCAAGCTAAACATTAAGTATGACTTTTATTTCTCCCCCTTAATTTGATAATTATATGATCAATTTTAAAGTAAGGGTAATCAACACAATTTAATGAAAACCACTTATTTTTATTCAAATTTAGCCACAATTTATTTATCAATCATTTGCAAAGGATGTTAAGCCTTGAAATGATATGAGATCCTTTTAGATGCATGTCATATGTGTATTGATTTCTCATCCATTTTATAAGGGATGTTAAGACCTGAAAATGATATGAGATCCATTTAGGTTCATGGCATATGTGTTTTGATTTCTCAATCATTTACAAGGGATGTTAATCCCTGAAATGGTATGAGATCCATTTAGGCTCATGATGGATATATGTATTGATTTCTCATCGATTTTACAAGGGATGTTAATCCCTGAAAATGAAATGAGATTTTCTTTACAACATAGTAGGATCAAGAAATATATCTCTAATCAATAATGAGGGATGTTAAGCCCATATTGATATAGAGAGTCCATTTAAGATCAAGATAATTTAATATCCTAAGGTCATTGCTAGTTTTTAAAGTTTGATTTGATCAATTTTTTCAAAGTTTTGTGAGCTTTCCCCTAATCTTATAATCAAGATAATTTAAGAAGTCTAAGGTCATAATAATCATTAGAGTTTGCGTTAAACTTGTATGAGAGCTTAAAATCTTGTTTTCAATATGATGAATGAGTTTCAGATCAATATACTAAGATTGAGTGCAAAGAAATGGTTTACAATTAAGCATTTTGTCAAGCTTATTTTAGGTCGACCTTGACTTCGACCTTGGCACCCCTTGGTCAAACTTGATTTTGACTGAGAAGCAATTTTTGTAGATTTCCAATTAAATCAATTTTTCATTGTTACTAAATTGATAGCAAATTGAAATAGTTGAACAGGTTTTCCAGACCCTTTATTGGTCGAATTCTTTCTCGACTGATTTCTTTTCAGTCAAAATTCTTTTCGACCAAGTGAGTTACTATTTTTATTCAAATTTTTACAGGTTAACTACAGGTTGTACCAACTTTAGATTCGGTCCATAAATTTTCAACTGACTGATCTCTCGGTCGAACTATATTTCGACCGAGTGATTTACTGATCTGCTAGTTATTTCAGGTCCAATACAGAGCCTTTGTCGGTCAAATAATGTCTCGACCGACTTACTTTCGATCGAATTATTTATCAACCAAGAGAGTGTTTGTAATTTCTTTCAGAAATATGTTTATTCAAGTTATGGATTCAATTACTTTGGTTCATTTGTTGTACCTTTATGTTAAGTTGAGATAAGACATAAAGATAGTCAAATTAGAGTCTTTGGTCATATCTCAACTTAATCATTCATGTTTAGTTTGGGGGTCTTGGAACCCATGCCAACTCAACATCCTTTTTCTTATAAGGACATGAGAAGGAATAATGTCCAAGATGCAAGCAATAGTGACAACATATGGAATCAATTTCATTTCTCTTTTTGGGTACAAATATGATTTTGGTCATGGGTGCTTGAGTTCTCATAGGTTTAGGTTGATAAGAGTTTAGCTTTGGAACATATCTCAAACCTCTTCTTCCAATGTGACCAGAAGAATTCTTTAGGATCTTCTCAAGAATACCATTATTTCTCAAGCTAATAACTTCTTTTTGTGTCTTAGCAATCTCATCTATTTTCTTTTTGATATCTAAGTTTTCTTGATCTAAGTTAGATGACAAACAATCTCTTTCTTTTACAATGGCATCATAATCTAAATGAGTGCATAAAATAGGTTGAGTTTAAATATTATTCAACTTAGCAAGTAATTCAACCTTTTTTTGAGAAAGAAGATTATAGTTTGTCTCTAGAGTAAGTAACTTGTATTGCAATCATTAAGAGAATATTTCAAGATAGAATTTTTAGAAATAATACTTTCTTTTTTAGAAACAAGATCATTTAATTTAGCACACAACTCCTCATTAGTTTTAGTAACTCTTTTTAGTTTCTTTTTACAATCATTATATTTATCATATAATTCCCCTATGCTAGCAACTAACTCTTCTTTAGATAAATCAAATAAGCTTACCTCATCCTCTTCTTCATCGATTATTGTAATTAAACAACATACCTTGTCTTCTTTATGAGTAATTGATTGTTCCCTTCTATCTTTGTGGAACTTTCTCTTTGGATAATTAAATGGTGTGTGGCCCTTTGCTTCACATTCAAAACACCATCTATGATCTTGATCGCTTGTTGATTGCTTGTTCATGTTTGTCCTTTCCACGTAGAGGTTGTTGAAGACACCATCCCCCATCTCTTCAAGACCTGTTAAGGCTCCTTGAAGACCAGCTCTGATACCAATTGAAAAACACTAGAGGGGGGTGAATAGGGCTTTATGATATTTTTAAAATTAATTCAAAGAACAACCACAAAAATATTGGACAAGGAGACAAGGCGTTTAGAGTGGTTCCACCCTTAGCAAATACTAAGGGAGTCAGTCCACTACCCAATTATTTCCAATTGGGATTTTGAAAGCAATTGTATTTTATTACCTCGCAAGGATGTTACATAATATACAACTACCTTCACAACCCTTTGGATAGCCTTCACCCCGAAGTCATCTCACCAACCTTGAAGCAGCCTTCACTTGAAATAACTTCAAGCTCCCCCTTGAAGTAGCCTTCCTCCTTGAAGTAGCTTCCCGTTGAGACCTTCTAGAAGTAGTACAAAGTCACGCCGAGCTACCTTCACCACCAAAGAATCTCCTACAACCTCCTTTCCATAGCCTCCAACCTAGGAGTAGCAAAGGAGAACAAAATACAATAGAAGGAACAAGATAGGAAGAAAGAAACAATGTTACCAATTTAGTACAACACTTTGATCCTATATCAAGCAAATTGATCTCCTATCCACTGTGGATGAACGTGGTAGTTTGGTGGCTAGGAGATACTAAGCTATAGGACACTAATGTAGAACACAAGAAAAACAGATTGCAAGTGTAGCTCACCTTGTTGCTCACAAGGAATGAATCTCAAGTGTAATTGTATGCACAAGTGATTGCTTTGGGTGTACTTATAGCTTGTCCTATTTATAGGAATGGTTTTCTAATGCTTGGAGATGTTCTAGACACCTTCTAGGGTGTTCTTAGTACTCAAATAGCCGTTAGGTGTCCACTAATTGCATTGCAACGACTAGTTGTTTATTGCTGAAAAGTGCAGTCCAAAACTTATCTCGATCGAGAAGTTTGTAGACTGAGAATGTCTCGGTCGAACTATTTTTCGACTGAATGGGAGTGTGAGGTCAATGTATTGTATCATTCAATTCTAACTCCCAACTAGTTTGCTAACTCAGTCTAACGGCTAGTAGGGTTTATTCTCAGTCGAGAATATTGTCGACCGAGGGTGTCTCGGTCGAGGATTTTGTCGATCGAGAAAGTCCATGTTTCATTGTGTTGAGCCATGTACTAAGTGTGTGTATCAATGCACCATTTGTGCTTCTATCTTATGGGATGACCTATTTAAGTGTTGTGAGTGGATAGGAAGATCTAAATGCTTGATTTACATGATATCTAAGTACTTGTACATTATAAACTTGTACAAGTTTTTACATTGATTACAATCATAAAAATAAAGCAAATTTGAGCATAAGGATCTTCCAAATTTTTGCTATCCATCACCTTTTATGCTTATTCTTGAAACACTCAAATAGAATGTTAAAGCCACAAGAATGAAATATTTGTCATCATCAAAACAAAGGGATTATAACAATGTCCAATTTAGCCAACAATCTTTGCTTCAATGGATCTTTGGCCACTAGGGGTAGGTTGAGGGAGCATCCGACTTCACTTTGGGCCTCCCCTAGGGTAGAGAAACCCTAGGACCACTCCTTCTCTCTCTCTTCCATCAAATGTGGTCCAAATGCCTAAAAAACATGTAAATACTATCCATAAGTGCATTTTACACAAATAAGTATATTGGGAGGAATAACATGTAATCTAACAGGTATAGATGTGATTGAAGAGCAAAATGACACAAGATGAAGCCCTAAAATAGGGCTGAATCACCACCCCAGACTTGAAACATACTTGCCCTCAAGTATGCTCCAACTCAATCTTTCTACAAATTTTTCGCAATCAAGAAATGACAAATGCAATACAAAACATGATTATCGGTTAATGGGATCAAAGATGACTGAGTACATGCATTTCACCTCTCTCCTCTCCTGCTTTCACAATCCAATCATGAAAAGAGCACAAAGCATATGAACTTCAAATATAGCACATAGAATACACAAGTTATCCATATTTCTTCCATAAAGTTCTGGGTAAACCATTTCATGGTGGTGTTAATCAAGGATGACTAGGAGTATTGTTCCACGTTTATGCATTCAATCTTATATTTCAAATCACACCAAATGACCCACATGGCAGCGGAAAAGGGCAAAATGAGCTAGGTTTGATGTTTCCTAGATCAATGGGTATGAAAGTGGTAGAAAGGGTTGTGGTAAGATTTTTGGAGTGCTATTACATAGAACACTCGTCTTTTCTTTATTTAAATGCTCTTAAACAGGAGCATCCTTTTATTTTCTTTTTGTTTTTGTTTTTCTCTTTTTTTTTTCTTTTCTTTGCCCTTGGTGTAGATAGGACATATGGTGGATGGAGTGAAGCGGGGATATGGAGATGTGGCCACCCCAAACTTTTGGAGGTGGCCACGGCTGATATGTGCACTTTGGCATCCTTTCATGAGGCGGAGGGGTAAGAAGATGGTGAGTGAATAGTCGGGTCAAAGAGGGATCATTGGTATGATTCTCCACATAAGACACTGGCATGAAAATCAATCCAATATTTCATCCTAGATATCACACCACATGACTGAACAAGATGAATTTGATATATCAATCAAGTGATTCCATAAACACTAAGTGTTCAAAGCTTGCTCAACTCACAATTCAACCAAATCAATCACAATCATAAGAGAGGTGATGCACATGTAAAAAGTCAAACATTGATACCAATTAGCAACAAACAATGATAATTCACTTGCATTTGTCAAAGGTCATCATTTTTACTCAAAACAGTAGAGATTGGGTCAAAACCTACTTTTTAGACAAGAAATCTCAAATTTGGGCAAAATTGGCCAAAACGGTGTCAAGTTGCCTCCAATCACATCTAAGCCTATATTATTGAACTTAAAGCAATAAACAAGCAAATCCTAGCTAAAACATGCAAAAATTACCAAAAATCTACATGATATGCAATGCATGGAAAAAGAGCAAAAATTTTGAAAATTACACAAAAAAGCATGGACTTAAACTACATGTATGCATGAATGCAAGCAAAAGACAATCTATACTAGATGGATTAAAATCAAACAAACAACGATCAAGTGGAATAGGAAAATGTCAAAATAAGCTGATGAAATTAAACTACATGTATGCAGGAATGCAAGCAAAAGACAATCTACACTAGATGGATTCAAATCAAACAAACAACGATCAGGTGGAACAAGCAAATGTCAAAATAAGCTGAGACTGAGGACTTACCGCCCTACCACCCCAAACTTTTGGACCATTTGTCCTTAGAATGAAACTAAAGCTTAGGGATGATAGGGTAGAAGTCATGGATCCGGTGGTGTGGGGTCCTGCGGTGGGCCACACCATGGAGGAGGTGGCCGGTAGTAATGGCCCCAGTAGTCCGCCTATGGAGGCGGGTATGTCTCCTGGTAACTAGAAATTGATCCCCAAAAATCCTCCCCCCATTGGGGGTTCCTCTGTGCCTGTGTGTGCTGGTAGTAGTACATGTGGTTGATTTGATGATGCATCTACTGCTGATCCAACTACATGTCCCGTTGCATCTTCTGAATCCCCTCCAACTGTGCATGAATAGTTGACATGTCATATGCATTTGTCAGAGGCAGCTTCACATCAAAATCCTCCACTCTAGGTCTAGTGTGGCGTGGCTGCTCAAGTGAATGTTGCTTCTCTAGCACATTTATTTCTCCCTCTTCTTCATGTAGATCTACTATATGTGCTCTGAATTCCTCTCTAGGATGATTGTTCTCATACTTTGATACCAACCCTACAAAGTCATCTGGTGGTCCCACATCCATGAGAAGGGGTCCGACGTGGTATGGGAGCTCCATGGTAACTCCAGGGTACCCAGGGTTCAAAACATAGAAGATTTTGTTATCTTTGAGGGAAATCATTTGGGACCTAGAAAGATAGTTTATATCAACATATTTGCTCCCATCTACTTTGGTAAGACCCTCTAGAGTGCAGCCCACTTCCTTTGCAAAAGTGGTCACAATTCCTCCCATGATGAATGGATTTTTGCTCTTGGAGGAGATTTTCTTCAGATGATCAATCACCATGGCCCCTATGTTGACGAATCCCCTACTTGCAGTAGTGGCCAAAACAAACAAATCTTTTTGTAAACAACTTCCTCGATTGTCATAACGGCCAAACAAGGTGTTCTCTAGGACCTCTTGCAGGCATCTCATGAAGGGATTGTAGATTTTTCTTGTCTTAGATTTCCCTTCAACAAAGGTAGATTGACCAGTGATTGCTTTCCAAATCTTAGAATAGTCTAATTTCCCACTCTTGTCAAACCTCCCTTCATCAAAGTTCCTTGCCCTTTTTGAATTGGGGGCAAGGATATCATTAATATCAAAAGCTTTGAGTACATGTGTTGAGCAGTTCAATTTGAATCTTATGGCATCCTCTCCTTGGTATTGTACCTTCTCCAAGGTTGCAAAAAATTCATGAGTAAGCTCCAAGTATGTCACTTCAACTTCTGTCAAAATCTTGTACAGTCCACAATGCTTTGTTTGCCTCTTGAACATGAAGTTGATCCCTAGAGATTGCATTGTAGGTGTACATGCATATCTAGTCAGAATCACTCTCCTCGTCATGCACTCGGGATGGAGAGGTCTTGCCACAACCCCTCTTGCTACCCCCTTGCCATAGGCAGATCCATGTGGTTGTTTTCCCAACCATTCCAACCTGTCTTCTTCCAACCTAGACAAGATGCCCACCGGTTCATCCTCCATTTCCTCACTCTTGGTGTCTTCCACCTCTTCTTCTTCATAGGTGTGTGACCCCGAACTTGTATCCAAGTTTAAGGGCACTCTCTCATGGCTTCCACTAGGTCGGGCCAATGATGTGGAGTGCCTCGCAGGAGCTTCTCGTGGCGGCAAGCGTGATGGAGATGCTTCATTAGATTTCTCGATCCTCCTCTCACGACCCAGTGTATTAACTTCAATAGAATCTAGAATGTTCTCCAACTCTTCTTCTTCTTCATCCTCCTCTTCCATGGGGTTGTTGTAGTTTGGATCTGAGGCGTGCTCACTAGAGGCAAGAGTGGAGTTGGGATGCGCTCATCGACGTTGATCGTCCAAAGGATCTTGAAATAGAAATGGACGGCGAGGAGGCATTGTCTGACTACTGTGAACTAGGCACCCGTTTGGATCAACTTTTGCCACCAATGAGGATGTTTGTAGTCTTTTCCACTGCCCTCTTGATGGCTTTCCCACACCCTTCATTGTTGCAAGGTTAATTGGTTGAAAAACAAACTAGAATTGCAAAAATGCAGTTTCAGGCTGTCGGGGCGGAACTTCCTTGGAGATGGAGAAAATGGTGGTGATGGAGGTGGAAATCGAAGCTAGATGTTAGGGAAAGTGATTGGGGGCCAAGGGAAACTCAAATATGAAGCTTGGGAGCAAGAGGAGGTGATTTGGGGGTGGTAGAAACTCGCCCTAGTCACCTGGAGCACGGAACAGGCGTTCTCGGGTGGAAAAAATGAGCTTGGGATCGTGCTGGGTCGGGCTGGATCGGGCCACATAAGTGATTTTCTGGACCAGCACGACTGTGTTGGCGGGGAGTTGGCACGACCGTTCTGGTCAGCAAGACCATGCTTCCAGCGGACAAAACTCGAAAAACTCTGTTGTTTTTAACTTAACCAGCACGACCGTTCTGTATGGATGCCAGCACGGCCGTTCTGGTCAACAAGGTCGTGCTGCCAGCGACCAAAAACTTAATTCTCCCTGCTGATTTTTAACTTATCCAGCACGACCGTTCTATCTCCAACACATCTGTTCTGGCTTCTGTCAGTTTAAAAATTCTAGATTTCATCAAATCTTTTAGAAACTCATTGTCTAATATACTTGAACGATCTATGTTGTTGTTATATCCATCACTTTGATTGAACGTGCCCTAATTCACAACTTGATCATTTTGACCTGTCATTTCATAAAAAATAAAGACAAAACTATCAAGAACAAGTGTGCGTGTGTGTGTTTTGTGTAAAATAAAAAGCAAAAATATAAAAAAAATGAGAGGTTGGGTGAAAACAATTCCCCAAACCTAGGTGGGTTGCCTCCCATAAGCGCTGAGTTTCTTGCCTTCAGCTTGGCTTCTTGGAAACTCTTTAGTCATTCATCCGTTTGGCATTCTCATGTGTCCATTCTTACAAAACATGCATCCCTCATTTACGCTCAATCTGTTTTCCTCATTACTTTGATCCCAATAATCATCATCAATTTCTTCACCTTGGTATCCTTCTCTCAAATGCCCATTTGGACTTGTGAAATGATCATGTCCAATATCCCTATCTCAGACTCACCGGGTTTGGGTCTTGTACATGTTGATATTGATCTTCATGTCCATGAATGAGACTGTCATAGTGCCACTATGCACATGAATGTCAGCATTAGCTGTAGACAAGAACGACCTTCCCAAAATAATGGGAATCTTCCTATCCTCCGGCTCCATATCAAGTACAATGAAATCCGCCGGGAACACCACACCTTTCTCTTTGTCTATCATCACCAAGACATCATCCACTCTACCCCTAGGCACTTTTATGGATCTATCCACCAACAGGAGAGTGCAATGTGCCAGATTCAACTTGCCTAAACCCAACTCAACATAGACATTGTATGGCATCAAATTCACACTAGATCCCAAATCAAGTAAGGACCTGTCTATGCGATGTCCCCCTATGTAACTAGGTATGAGTGGGGTTCCTGGGTCTTTTCTCTTCACAGGAAGGGAATGTTGTATGATGGAGCTCACTTGTTCAGTTAATCTCACCTTCTTTGGAATCCTCCTCGTTGACCTTCTTTTCACAGTGCATAGGTTCTTGAGGAACTTGGCATAAGATGGGACTTGCTTAATAGCATCCAAAAGTGGAATGTTCACCTTCACTTGGCAAAACACCTCAAGAATATCAACATTGTTCTATTGCCTCCTTTTCAATTCCGGCGGCTCATCTAGTGCTTCTAAGAATGGAGGATCACTAGTTTTTGACGTACTTGCATGAACATGAGGCAGAACACTAGGGATGATAGGACCTGCAAAAGGGGTATGTGGTGGATTACATGGAATCCCAAACTCAACGTGTGGTATCACAACATCATCTTTTGCAATATCAATCACAGTATCACCACTTGGCTGCCTTTGCTTTACTTTATCAACCTTTCTTTAACTTGCAGGCTACTCAAGAGTTTTCCCACTCCTTAGAACTATCACAATACTACCTTGCTCATGGTGGAGAGGGGGAGCATGTTGTGGATGTGGAGGAGGTGGAGGTGACACTTGGGGTTGAAATTGAGGTGGAGAAGAAAATTGAGGGGGAGGAGAGAATTGGGGTTGGAAAGTGAAGTTTTGGGAAATTTGAGGTGAGGGAGGTTGTGGAGTGTAAGGCTTGAAATAGCCTTGGAAGGAGTGAATGGGATGTACTTGCATGGAGGGTGGACTATAGAAAATGTGGGAAGAAGGCATAGGTCCAGTTCCTTCATGGTGGCTCATGATGGGTTTTAAAGACAATTTTTCTTCTTGGAGAGCGATTATGGAAGATAGATACTCTATTCTCTCTTCTAACCTTGCAATATCTTTTTAAACATCATCAAAAACTTTCAATCTATAGAGAACCTCTTCATCAAACCTTGAGCTATATGTGGGACTTTGTGGTTCCTGGTAGCTATAGGAGTGAGGTGTCTTCTTTTCTTCCCCATAGAACTCAATAGCATTGACCGAATGACAAGGAGGTTTGGTCACTTGGTTTCTCATGAAGCTCACCATTTCGCCAAACATTTTTATCAATTGTGGGCTTAAATCATCATGAGTTGGAGATGTCACACCAAAAGATAAGTCACTTCCACTAACCATACTAGAAGCTTTCATCCTTGAACTTTCTGCCAAACTCTCAAACAAGGGCCATGTCTCCTCAGGTGGTTTATCCATAAAAACTCCCCCATAAGAAGAATCCACTATAGCTTGACTTGCATGAGATAGATTGGAGTAGAAGGACTGAACTAGATACCACAAAGGGATTTCATGATGTGGACATTCTCTCAACATCTTTTGAAATCTCTCCCAAGCCTCGTGAAATCTCTCATTATCTATTTGACTGAAACTTGCTATGGTACGCCGCATCTGTGTCAACTTTGCTATAGAGTAGAATTTCCTCAAGAAGGCATTTTTAATCTCTCCCCGACTCATGATGTCTCTTCTTGAATCATACCACTCTTTGGCTTTGTCTTTGAGGGAGAAGGAAAACGAAGTCAACCTGATTGTATCATCACTTGTTGTCGGCTTCCTAAATGTGGAGAATACTTCAAGATAGGAATTCAATTTCTTATAGGGGTTCTCACTCTATGAGCCGTAGAAGATGGCCAGGAGCCCAAGAAGACCTGGAGGGATAGAGAACAGCTCCCCTGGCATCTGATCAGCCCTTCTAGCAATTGACGATTTGTAGTTTCTAGGCATGAAGTAGTCTTAAAGTGGCTTGTGAAGTGCATTTTGGCCTTCCATCTTATCTTCCCCCGAATGGCTTGTCACATGCACAAAGAACAACCAAAAAAAAGAGAACAACTTAGCAAACCAATATACACAAATAATGCAAAGAATAATGAATAAATAATGGCAATAATGAGGTAGTAGGAAAAGTCAAAGAAAAACTAACAAGCTAGGTCAAGCGCCTCTAATCCCTAGTAACAATGCCAGAAAGCTTGGTGTATTTCTGCCAATGGTGTTACACACCACTCAATTGGAGTTTGAATAGATGCAACCCCACGGACAGACACACACGGTGGATTCACATTCAAATTTATAAAACCTAACTCAACACCTACTCACACTAAAACACTACACCCGCAAGCGTACGGGGGCACTAGAGCTAGGTTTAGTTTGGCTAGGTTCCTACTGCGAAGACTAGGGTTTAGGGTTTAAAGGGGGGTTTTGATTGTTAAACTACTATGAACAAATGAGAAATTAAAGGCAAGAATGAAATATAAGTTCACCCTAGACTAGATTAAAGCCAAAGAAGCAAGAAAGGATTAAAACAGATATGAAAAGGGAAAATTACACTAAGGCAAGCAACAGAGAAGCAAAAGAGCTATTAAAGAGCTAAACTACCATGAACAAGGCAAGAGCTAAGCAAGAAGCTAACTAAGCAAGAAAAGAGCTAACTAAGCACAACAAGCACAAAACTAGGGTTTTAAGCAATAAAGAGAGGTGTGGGTTGTTTAGGGGTATGAACTTATCACTTAAGTTGGGGGTGACATCTGAACATTATGATTCAATTTAGATTATCCAAACCAAACAACAAGTTAGAGTCTAATGAATTAACCTAAGCTACTAACTAGCCATGAATATGCTAGGTTGTGTATAGGGGAACTAGTCCCTAACATCCCCTACTACCCTTACGAGGCTCAATTGGTTTAGGGATTAGGTTCAATTCAATTAGAGTCTAATCAAGTCTAGGCTTCTAGATTAGGCATTCCTAGGGCAATTAGGGGCCGAGGGTAGTAATGGGGAGGTGAAATTAGGGTTTTGGACCCCAATTCCCCTACATTCAAGCCTTGAGAAGGCTTTATGCTAATTGCATTAGAATTATCCAATCTAGTTACTTAGATCTCTCACTTAGGTTTATGGAGATTGATTAGGATGTATGAAGATGGGAGGCAACCTAGGGATCTAAGAATTGGACCTAGGGGCAAATCCCAAAATTCACACATATAAGCAATTTGCCTAAATTCCTAGGTGATTTCACACACAAACCGACAAGAAATTCATGGAGAATGAGATAGGTTTATAACATAATCATTAAAAATGGAATTACAAAGTTTACATGTCAATTTCCCCCAACATGTTATCAAAGTAACAAAATTTCCCCCAAATAGCCCACCCAAGGGGTCTAGCTACTCATAACAAAGCTTAATACAAAGATAAAGGAGATAGAATGAGTAGAGGAGTGAAAATCCATGATGAGCTCGGTGAAGACTCCTCCTTCTCCACCTCCTAGAAGTTGTAGATCGAGCTCCCTCCTCCAAGGTAGGTGAATGACATGGATGTATGGTGGAAATGGGTGAAAATAATGGAAAACTAGGGTTTTGGTGGTGGAAATGGTGAAATGGAGGTGGAATGAGGTGGGAATGGATGGATGATGAAAATGGGGAGGCTAGAGTGGATGTAGGGTAGCTAACTGCATGCCCCAACCTCCACCTAGGTATATATATGTGGGGGGGGGAGCACTAGATTAATTAGGGGCAATATGGGTAAAACAGTGCAAAAATAGGTGGGTTTTGTGAGTAGCACGGCCGTGGTGGGTCACCATGGCCATGGTGGGTAGGGGTGAGCACGACCGTGGTGTTATAAAATGGTCATGGGAATTAAAATGGTCAAATGTCAGGTTGGTAGTTGTTTTTGGACTAAAACTGGCATGGTCATGTTGGTCATCATGATCGTGGTGGGTTGAGGGTAGGATGGCTGTGTTGGGTGCCACGGTCGTGGTGAGTTGGGTGATGGTGGCCGTTGTGATGTGCCAGACCCATTCTTCTTCTATGTAGCATGGTCGTTCTGTGGTACCACGATCGTGTTGGGTCATGGATCAACACTTTGACTTTATTCTTTGGATTTTCTTGGACATCTTTGCTTCAATGGATCTTTGGCCACTAGGGGTAGATTGAGGGAGCATCAGACTTCACTTTGGGCCTCCCTAAGGGTAGAGAAACCCTAGGATCACTCATTCTCTCTCTCTCTTCCATCAAGTGTGGTTCAAATGCCTGAAAAACATGTAAATAATGTCCATAAGTGCATTTTACACAAATAAGCATATTGGGAAGAATAACATGCAATCTAACAGGTATAGATGTGATTGAAGAGCAAAATGACACAAGATGAAGCCCTAAAATAGGGTTGAATCACCCGTCCCTCCCGAAAAGTAACTATTTGATCAAAAAAATAACTCTTTGGACAAAAAAGTAACTATGTTGATAAAAAAGTAACTATACGACTAAAAAGTAAAACCAGAGACAATACACAAAAAAATAAATATGTAATTGTATATTTGTTATAGTTGTTACAAATGTAACTGTTTATGCATGAAAAGTAATAGTTTTCAAGGTAAAGTAACCCTCTACATGTGTAAAGTAAGAAACTCCAAAAAAAACCAAATGAGGGAGCAGGTAGCTACCCGCGTGGGCATTGAATGAATGCCCTATATATGTGTGTGAGTATGTGCTCATAGTTTTTTTGTTACACTTCTTTTTGGATGGTCGGAGGAAACCTAAACCCCCTCAGGAGAAGGCCTAGATAGAAGGGATGGTACATTGGGAAGACCCATACACCCACACACTGATATCTCAATAAGTCACATCAGAGGTCAACTGGCGCTATGGGAAATTTATTTCTGAGCGACATTTCTAAAAGGAGTCAAACATGAGACCCTTCGTGAGGGGCCCCATACTACGACCAACTAGGCTACCACTTGCCGACTTTTTTCATTGGTGCACCATCGATGAATTTTAGTCTAGTTACTTTTTTGTTTAATTTTCTATGTGTATTGATTGGATTTCATGTGTTTATTGTAGGAATTATTGGAGAATTTTCAAAGAAATGGTTGATTGCATAAAGTTGAGAATAGTGACATAAAAGCACCAAATAATTCCCACCTAATCTACCCAATACACCATTAGCTATACTTGAGGTTTAGAAACCAATGATTCATGCCTTCTTACAAATTCGAGCACAAGACCATACTTTGATCCTACTAACTAATTGATTTGGAAAGTATTATGTCTCAATGTAAATGTTCTAAATTTCACATCCAGATTCTTAATTGACTGATTTAAAAGTTGATTATCACAGAAAATAAAATATATATATATTTAAAGTTGTCACAGACAAAGTGGTCAAGCATGAGAAAGTGTGTATCGAAAATCAACATATTTGTAGACTTTTTGAGTTTAATACTTTTAGGTTCTTAGAACTAGGGGTTGTGGAGATTCTCAAACAATTAGAGAAAGTTATGCTTAGTAACGTTATGACCCTAAAATCACATGTAGTGTTTTGAAGGATTGGTTTTGCCATCTAGAAGGGGTTGAACATATCTTTTTGTCTGTCTGCCTTCTATTTCACTTTAGCAGTTCTTCATCTCCATGAAGAATTGTATTATATTTTATTTGAAGATATTTTACTCGATCAATTAGACTAGCTTACCAAGTGGCCTAAAATTGTAGTTGATGGACTTGCATGCAGTATTTGTAGGACCCTTTTCTTGTATATTATGGAGAAGTATACAACCACTTTGCAACAACATGCATCATTATGGAGATCTAGAGACAAATTCCCAGTTGTCAATGTGATGACATACTTTGTTGGAGAGGTAACTGAATATTACAATAGTCCTTTAGAGTGTGGTTTCACATTTCATGATGCTTCACCTTCACTTTACTACTTTTTCTATATTCTTATACTTCCCACTTTGTACTCCTATGTGATAAGAATGAGTTAAGAGTATTTTCCTCTACCGGGTTGTGGGGAGTAGCCTCATTATCCATTATTTCTTCTTATTCTAAAATTGATACTCGATGTGGAACTATTGTTTTTTCTTTTTCTTTTTTTCAAAATTGATGATTTTAGTCATGCCATGGTTGGGTCTTGAACCTAGGACCTCGAGTAAAAAAAATAAGAATTTAACCATTGGAGTATCCCATCGTGGAAAGTTTTCCCTTTTAATTTCCATGTCTTATCATGATTACCATATTGTTAGATCGTTGAGTTATTCAATATCATGACCATGTGAGGATATACAATAACACTAGAGTTTTCTCCTTGATGTGATGAAAAATAGTTTTTTTCAAAAAAAGTAGGTTGTGATCTCCAAATATCATGACGTATGATGGGATTGATATTCATGATTAATTAAAATTCATAATTTATAAGGAAATAGAGTTTATAATCACTAAGATACTTAGTTTCTTTAACATCCCAAATTTCATAGCTAATTTAAACCTTTAATGTGATTTTTGTTTCTAATGAAATTTAACTAATAGACCAAATAAACCTAACCATGGTTTAATATGTAATGAGTACATGAAAGTTGTATTATATGCCACCTAGCTCACATATACACACATAATGGATTAAATATGTACTTTTAGTAGGATGTGTATGAAGATGAATAAATGTTTCATGAAGAAAATAATGTGACTAATGGACCTGGTGTGATAATTATTGATGTTTAATATAAGTGAAGGTAAACAAAGGTTTTGTACACGAGTTCATATTAAATTAATAGAGGCAATGACCTTAATGAGTAAATTATCACAATTTGTGTAAAATAATGTCATGTAATCTTATTAGAAGTAATATGGTGATAAAAAGACCCAAATCCTAAATACTACTAATTAAGGTGATATATAATAATTAATATAAATATATTTGAGTAGAACCCTAATGGCGGTGGAACTTATAGAAGATATTATAAAAAGATAAATCTGACTCCAAAAATGTGTTCCTTGGGTCCAATTTATCTTGGGCACCAATTTTGAAGTTATTTGGATAAACCTAGATAGATTTTTTAATTTGGAGACGATAATATATAATAATTATCTTAATGTAAATCAAACTATACTCATTCTCAATGATGTCCTTGATTTTTTTTGTCACACATTATGTCCTTATCTGGCTCCTTTAAGGACCATTGGATGTGAATCCAATAGATGGAGGACCATCTTCAACCTCGAGTCCCCAGTCCCCTGGACTCCTACAGTAACTATGACACTTTCCACCATATGTCCTCTCTCTCCATGATGTATTCATCTAATATAATGCTTCCAATAGAATCAGGTTTCTCTCCCAAGTATATTAAGCCTCATCAAGAACCCTAACTCACAAATTCAGGGAAACACCCTTATCCATCACTCTCCATCTCATGCATATGTGTTACAGAAGAGGACAAGAGTTTTTCCGATCATTCTTCGAGCATCAAGAAAGCTTGAAAATATCTTCTTAAACCCTCATATCACCTCAATTGCAGACTTCCGCCTCTGATGCTTCCCCACCTACTTCATCTTTAACCTCCAGTTCCTTACTTCCATTCTCCTTGTCCTTGCAACCTCTAAGAAATTAACTGAAAAGGAACCATCCTTGGGCACTTGCCAACCGTTCCGCAAGCCTAGAAGGAAACCACGAGCAAAGACCTTCTAGGTCAACAAGGCAGTCATCAAGTTGCAGAGCGGGAAGTTAGAGAGGCAGTCTGGTGGTCCACAAGTCACAGAAAAGATCCAAAACCATCTGAATAGACCCTGGGAGGCATACCACGCCATCAATTTGACTCAAGGGTATGTATTTCATGATTTCACAATTTTGAGCTTCCATGGTGCTTTCTAACGATATCACGTCTCTGGTCACCTCTGTGACCACCGAAGTGGTTTGGAAACTTTGTTGTGACCTTCTATCAATGGTACTGTTGGTTTTTCAAGAAATAATGTTAAATGTGGACTTTGGAGTCGAGCTCTGGAAGCAACAGATTCCAGGCGACCAACTTTGGCTGCTCCAACAATGCATTTTGACGAGCCAATGCTCATTCATCTTGGCCTATTCTTGCCAGAAGATCAATATGCCTTTTTTGTCCTGATTTGCATCATATTTTGATAGACGATTGATTGAAAGTCAGATTGTTCCTGACTTTGGCTAAGAACAATCCATCGTGTGGGTTTAGGATGTGATACTAACTATAATGCCCTCTGTCATGCCTATGATTGAGAAAATAGGGTGATGAGCATATCAGTCTTTTTGTTTTAGAATTATCGAACCCTAGGAAATCAATCAATGCTTTTATCTTTCTCCTGATTGGTTAGAGTTCAATAATCCATATCTTTGGATTGGTTTGTCCTATGGAAGCAAGTCATATATGAAACTTGACCGATTTTTCAAGATCTAGATGATGAACTATGATTAAAACCCTGATTTTATTCAGTTTTCTCCTTGTTCATTAAGGAACCATAAAACCCTAGAAATAAAGTTAAGGATTATCTATTAATGTATGTTAATTAATGTAACAGGGTAATTCGGGTTTCTTAACCCTAGGAACGCAACTATGGTTTTATCAACCCAAAGAAAGAAACTAGGACTTCTCCAAGCTTAGGTAAGAGGGTTCATGCACTTTGAATATTTAGTATTGGTTTTCATCACCTTATAATTATTATGATGACCAGGATGAAATTATATGCATAGTTATGTATTTCAAGTTAAATTCAACTACATGGAAGATCCCCTAAAGTGATTAGTTAAATGTTATGCTTCAATGCTATTTCAAGAATTCATGCCATGTGCATGTAGAATCAGTTTGAGTAACTATTCCAAGATAATGATGAATTATGTAATGGGTTGTATTATTTTATCCTTAATGTTGAGCCTACGGGCCTTAGGAGCACCATTGGTGCATAATTATCGAGGATACTTTAATCAACCACCAAGATTAAGTTATGTGAATCCAAATCTAATGTTCAATTATTTTCATGTTTTTCATTATTACCTAGTTATTATGTTGTTATAGAAATACTCAATGTTGCTTACTCTAACGTGGTTTTTATTACATGCATGTTTGCGGGTGCGATGCCCGTAGGTACAAAGCAACTTCCACAAAAGGGCTATATGAAGGTGAGCTTAATGAATAGATTAATGTTTCCTAAAGATAAATATGGTGGGGTGCCATCTACAATAGAAGATCTTGATGTTATAGATGACTTCATCTATTAATAATGTTTAATCATGTATATCTTAGTTAGTTTCAATTCAAGAAACCAATTGTAAACAATGTATGAATCAATTTCAATATCAATGCATGGTGATTGTTTACTAAATTTGCAATGTTTATTATTGTTGTGACATCCCTTTGATCTAAAGTACCTCATGTTATGGAAAACATGGGTGTTGCATCTGTTGACAAATGTATGCTTAAGGGGGTGTTACAGGTTCCATATTTTTCGTTATAGTAGAGATAAAGAGAGAACATGAGTTGGGTGTGGTGAACTCTATATAACAATACTTCTATTATCTTATTTGAAAACAATTTATTTCTCAATGTAATTTTAATCATTGCTTAGTTACTTTTGTTAATCAACCAATATATCCTTATTAATCACCCTTTTTCAATTAGATTAAAGTTCAAAATAGTTCTTAAAATGTTAACTTTTGAGGTTTGATCCTTAACTATATTATGCTAAGACTCACCCTCTTATAAATATGTTTGTCATGCTATTATTTAAGGTCAAAAAGTACCATTTATATCCTAGTGAGTTTAGAGAATGAAAAAAACATTTCAAATTCTGTCACCATTGCCTTGGATAAGATGATTTTTTTGGTTTTGTAGTAAACTGACATAAAATTAGCATTTCTTATTTTATTAGTTTGTTTTTGTAATCTCTACTTCTAGGTGTATAAATTTTTTTATATTTCTTATTCTATGTAAAATTTTCTTCTCTTTTAGATTTTCATAGTTTATATAATTATATTTTTATTGAAAATAAGTTATATACTTGTATAATTTTTTTATTAAAGAGTCAATGTCCATTTTTTAGGTAAACAAATAATATGAAGTGGTTGGCACTACAAGTGTACACATTCACTTATGCAGCTATTATTATATACATCATAGTCCTACTCTTACATGACTCCATATTGGAAAGTAATATGCTCACTGCCATGTCTAGATGAGCCACTATGTTGAACCCTGCCCCATCAACATGGATATGAAGTGGAGTGCAATCAACAATATTTATGGTTTTCTATTAAGAACTTCACTATGAAGATCAATGTCGACCTGCATAATCAAGCAACATCCATCTAATAACTTATGTAAGATGGAGACCAAGAAAGATGCTCTTCTAGAGCATTGACAAGGATCTCATAATTATTTGGTATTATAAGAAGGGGCCCATCATCATGAGACAAGTGACCAAATTTATGTAAGACTTTAAGATGGTAATGCATAGATTTTAAAATTGTGCAACTATATGGGGTTCCCTCTATAGGAAAAGAATGATCATCACATGTTATAAAGTCACAGTACTTGGTGGGTGAGTAAGGCATAGATGAGAAACCTTCATTTCATACTGGGATGCAGAAAGATAAAATTTTCCATCTGATGCATATCAAGACTTTTTGTAACTAAAGACTTCGTGCTTTTTTTCCTACTTTAAATTGCATTAGATTTTTCTGTATTTTAAATAAACATTTATTCTTCATAGGATTGACTTATAAAATATTACTCATCAAGCTCAAAGATGGATTTCGTTAAATCATTTTTCAGACACATCTTCAATTTATAAATATGAATCGAACTAACTATTAGACGCACATTTCAAACAACTAAAGTGTATATCATGAAAACAATAAAATTAACTAACATACACAATAATGATTTTAAAAGTCTTGACTTTTTCACTTAAACTCTTCTAGGGTTTGGTTCTTTTGGGTGTTTGTTTATTTAGTGACTTTGAAGGTGTGTCTTAGGGTCGTCAAGTGTGTACAAGGTCTGGGCCATATTCTTGTTGGACGAATGTTTTCAGCTCATATGTGTTTGGCAAGTTAGTTAAAAAATTGAGTCTGATTTGGGTTGATCAAAAGTTGATCATCCAATATATCTATATAAGCCTATGAATTGATAGAGTATCAGGTCAAATTTTTACTAAAATGATTTATTTTATTTCATAATTATATTTTAAAAGTGTAATTCTATTATGTATTTATAAATTGAGCTTTGACAACAACAAAAAATTGGTGTTATAAATTTAAGTTGTACTAGAATGAATTCTTCAGAAGGCTCTCAACATGTGGTTCAGAAGATTTGAAAAGGGTGGATGAACTGTGATTTTTATAATTGTTGTTCTAACTAAGAGTATCAACAGATCTATTTGGTGTGTTTTACTATTAAGTATATAGCTTAAACATTTCAGTTGCAAGTTGGTTTGTTTATTGTTTGTTTTTATTGGGTGTTATAGGTTTAACTAATTCAATTTATGCATTGAAATATCATCTTGGGTTTGAAATTATATGGTGCATGTAGTGTCTGTGTTGAACGTCACTTTTTTCGATATATAAAATTTAAGGCCAAATTCATGAGACATCAGAATCCATTTTGTATTGATAAAAAGTTCAAGTTTATATTAGTTCATTGTAAGTGGAGTAAAAAATAAGAAACCTAAATTCCGAGATAAGTTTGAAGTTATTGATATTTTATTATTTAAAAAACTATATATCAACAACATAACTCCCTTCCCATTTGAGTAAACTTTTGGATGGTGCAAGAGAATATGTTGAACAACCAATTATTCATTTATTTTCTCCTATTAAGTTTTT
Organism: Alisma plantago-aquatica; assembly: GCA_963693085.1. Lineage (NCBI taxonomy): Eukaryota > Viridiplantae > Streptophyta > Magnoliopsida > Alismatales > Alismataceae > Alisma > Alisma plantago-aquatica. The sequence goes on from OY856412.1 coordinate 945,534,258, forward strand.
TTGCCCTCCGAACATTGTTTGTTGTTACACCCCGATCTCACAATTTCCTCAAATCATGAGATTAGGGCATAAGATAGGACTTATATAACACAAAGAACACCCTTAACTTTTTCTTCTTTTCTTTAAAACTCTTGTTTCCCCGCATTGAACCACATAACATCTTAACAATGGAATCTGAACATTTCTTTTACTAATCAGACTTTAATAGAAAAGATACATGTATAAACATTCATGATGTCTCTCACACCTTATGCACATAAAACTTGCTAATTAGCATACATATCAAAAGAGGAACAATATTATACATTGTAATTACAACTCTCTCTCTAACTCTTACTGAGGACCTAGAGTGACAAGGACCGACTGACTCAACTAATCTCGTACTTGACTCCTGTGGCAGATCTACACTGATGCTCTGACCATCTTCAAGTCCACGCACTTAACCCTAAAAATGTTTGAGTAGAGGGGTGAGCCTACTCGCTCAGTGAATGAGTACTTCATGGAAACAGACTAATGCACTAATGTGATTACAGATATAATTTGAATAAACGATATGAAATTTCACAACAGTAAATACTACACTGAGCAGTTCTAAAACAATATAATTGAAATAACAAAGAATGTAAATATTGCATCCAAAGAATAACCACTAGAAGACTATGATCTAGTCTTCCTTAACTCTATCATTTATAAAGAACTCTGTGAACCTATATGATCATATTTTAGATTATGCCCCAAACATATGCAGTGCACTCTGTATATGAAACTCGCAGTGCACTACGAGTCCACCGTACAAGACTTAGCGACACACCCGGGAAATGCTAAGTCTGACGCCAGCCATGCTCTGCTACAGGACCCCTGGCTCTCCGGCCAGAAACATAGGCTCTACGGCCTCAATGCACAACCACGTGTGCTCTCGACTCCTCCTTAAACCTGAGTACACAGGCGGAGGATCTCACAGGGTTACCTTCGTGACACAAGCACAAATGGTGTTAGATAACCGAGATTTCTCTTTCCTCGTTTGTCCGTGACACAAGCACGGATGATGTTGCAACACGAGTTTCACCCCTAAGAAACGGACCTTCATTTAGGGGTTCTACGGTGTTAGGGCACCTAAGTCTAACATTAATATTATAGATACATGTAAAACATAAATCATAACTCATTTTACATTTCTCACAAGGCTCACACAGCCTGCCATATCATATCATAAGAAACATCATAACTCATGTATTCAACATACATCATGTCTCAGTAACATCCCCTTCTAGGGCATGTCATATCTCATCACCTGCAATTTATGAGATAAGTATTGAAAATAAGAAGCCCTGCAGTATGTAGATATCAACTCAGAGAGAACAAGCTTATAAAGTTAAATGCACTAGAAACATACAATTCAACAGTTAAGTATCACCACATCTCATATCGAGACCTTTTATGTCACTATAACATGATTCATTGAACACCCTATCCTTAGGGTTTCATTCGCCTTATTCATTCATCTCATGCCAACACCCTACTCTTAGGGTTTCACTTGCCTCATTCACTTGTCACATGGCTCTTATCATGATCTCATAAGATATAAGCATTCCCTAAATAAAGATTGTTTCCAACAAATCATATATAATCAATATAGATATGAAATCATGGAAACTTAACTAAATTTAGATTTTTCCATATCATTTACTGAGATATCATGTATCAAGAATAAGATTCAATAAGATAACCCATGAGGTACATCCTAACCACTTATAGGATTACCAGTCTTCTTTATTTAACTTTGACTCTTAAGTATTCATTTAGGGTTTGCTTCAACACGGTCGTGGTATCACCCCATGGCCGTGGCACATTCACCTCACCACGGTCGTGGCTCTTCCCCCACGGTCGTGGTGTATAGAGATCAGGGTTTCAAAAGCATTTAGTACGGCCGTGCTACTTAGCACGCCCGTGGCATAGACCCTTCACCACGGTCGTGGTCACCCACCACGGCCGTGCCACAGCTCGATTGAGCTTCAACTTAGTGAAATCAAAGTCATGGACTTAGTGACGAATCCCAAAGGGTTTATATATTGAAATATGATAGCCTTAAGCTTGATTAAGAGCATTTAGACCTAGGTTTGGTTTAAGTCTAGACATCTCTTCAATTGGATTAAAACTCTAGTGAGATCTCAATTAGGTTAAACCCTAATTACATCATACGGTATAAATCTGAAAAGCATTCTTACTAGGATGTGTTGCACACGTTTCTGATATGAATTTACCATCTAAGAGTCATTCAAACAGAGAAAGAAATCCATATCATATCAATTTGCAACAACTTAAATCAAACGGACATTTCAGGTTTTAGAATCACATACTAAGTAATTAGGGATTTGGATGCTATAATCAAATTTCGTGCATTACACTGTTTGAAGGAAGAACCCACTCACCCTAAGGTGTGAAAACACCTCAAAACTGCAGCTCAACTCAGGGAATCTCGAATTCCTATCAAATCCCTAGCAAATCTCCCAATTCTTCTTCCATTCAACTCGGAAACCTTGAAAATGAGGGATTATGAAGAAAGGGTGAGAAAAGAGGGAATTTCGACATCATCTTGGATCAAATCAGAGCATGGACGGAATCTTGACATGAGAGAGAAGATCCACCATAAAAGTCTATGCAAAGAATCCAAACTTACTTGATTTCACCACTCTTGGGACCGCAGAACCCTAATTCAGTAATTCCCCCACTTTCTCCACTCAAGCCCTAATTCTCCCTCTCTCTCTAGGAGCTCGTTTCTCTGGAATGAATGACGAAGAATGAGAGCTGCTTGTGTGTGTGGTCGTTCATATAAGTCAATTGAGCTGCTTGGGTCAATTGCATATTGACCCAACACTTAACTTTAATTATATTGGCTGAATATTCAGTTATATAAAAGTTACTGTAATTCGTTTATTTCAGAGATCAAACATTCTCAAAAAATTATGGGAATTTAGCAAGTTGTTTATAATGGATCTATAAAGCTTCCGTTAAAATTTGAGATCATTTGGAGTTACCAATAAATAACTAAAAATAGAACAGTGCACTGCTATCCAGAAATCTGCAGAAATGTCATTTGAAGCAAAAATGCCTCAGAACGGCCGTGCTATCTGCCACGGCCATGCAAGATGGACCCAGCACGGCCGTGCTACCTACCACGGCCGTGGTGCATTGTTTTCAGCAGATTTGAGTATAAAAGTTGGTTAATAGTTCAATTCTTTCAAAACGACCGTGTGGCCTTGCATGCCCGTGCCACCAATGACCTAGCACGACCGTGCTACCCACCATGGCCGTGCTACCCAAGCATCCAACTATCATTTCTATTTTTCTATGCCTAACTCTATCATTCCTTCCCAAATGAGCTTATTTGTTGAAAACCCTAATTCAACCGACTAGAGTTTATATATCTCAAACCCTAATTATACAAAGAGATAGCATGCTTGGGGTTCTCATTAGGTTTAACATATTATAATCGAGATATCATCATTAATTAGATTTAAGCAATGATCAATCCAATTAAATATGTAATCATCCAGGTAAACCCTAGTTTACCAATTAAGCTCAGATGGGTTCGTAACAACTCTCCCCCCCTTAGAATGTTTCGTCCTCGAAACATAAACCTACAAGAAAGATACATTCAAGGTTATTCTAAGATTCTAAAGCCTTCCATGTCATTATACTCTTGTATTTCATACCTGAATGTAGTTTTTCAACATTAGGCCTTTTAATTCTTTACTAAATCACAACATATTTCAAATAGTTCTCAATGATATCAAGCAATTTCTTTATGTCACAGTCAAACATAGAATGCAAAGATAAACCACCACGCTTTCACTGCGCAACTCTGATACTCTGATACAACTATCTCAACTTACGTTGTTCAGAGAGTTCTATTGTTCTGTATCATCTTTAAGTGACAAAAGCAAGTTTACCATGCTGTTTTAATCTTTAATAACATGCTGCTCAGATAGCAAAACAGTCTTGGATTAAAAGACTAGATTCAACAATCAATTGCACAATACTACTCTTGGCATCCCCATTGGGTCATGGATGCATGAGGTGAAGCATTACCACCTCATTCCATACTATCCTATTTCGATCCTGGGACCTGTGGGTTATGGGCCCACACACAATTCAAAGTGTAACCATCGTAGTATATCATTTTAGGGTTTCAACAACAGTAATAAGGTAATCCACAATTGTATCAGTCATTCAAGCATTAATCATACTCAATTACCATCACTCAGTTATATTAGAGCTAGGTATAACAAGCTACACCTCATTAGGGTTACTTGTCCAGACAATCTGATTATCATCCCTTTCTATTAATATGAGGAAATAAGTGTTACTACCTTGTTCAGGGTATCTCTACATGTGTTCTGACATCATTCAAACCGTATCACCATATCACAAATACACAATAGTAAGATGCATATCAGGTATGAATTATTACAACTATCATACGCCTTTAATTTAACATATAGCTTGCACAAATACACTGAAATCATATGTAGAACCAACTTTCATACCTTAGTATGCCTTCAACAAAGCATACTTCTAAAAACGAGTTCACATATTACACAAAACTAGTGTTTTCCTTTATCTCTCTCCTCATTCTTTACTACTTATGTTTTGCTACCTCTCCTCCTCATTTTGATCATATACAATAAACATCCTTAACATTAAAACATTCAAGGTAAGAATAGATTATTCATCATTCTTGATATCACACAAGAATTTATTTCTTATCGCACTTCATCGTAATGTATGTCACTATTACATTCACTAGATGACCCTACCAAGGTAGTTATGCATCATATATGATTCATTTTCTTATCATTTCATTCCCACCTTGTTATTGTTAAGGAATATATGAGAGAGAAGATGATTTTGAGACTTAGAATTCTTGTATTCAAACATTCCTTTAATACCTTAAATATTCTTTATTTTTAAATCAAAGGGATCATGCATGGGTCAAACATAGTTTCTCTTTCAATCAAGTTTTTCTCTCCTGAATATAGTCTACCCTTGTATGACTTATTCATTTGTTAAACTACACCTATGTTCTTCACTTAGGAACTAGTTTGTTGTTCTAGTCTTATGAATTATATGATCATATGATTCTCTTCACTTTTACTCTTTTGAAGACTCTTCACTTCTATGGACCTATTGAATACTCAACTCTATTCTTCTATTTAGCCTTTGCTTTAGAGTTCATAAAAGCATTATACTCAATTATATGATCCATTCTTCATGATCGATTCTTACTATCTAGAACCTTACATACATTTCACATATCTTTTCTATATTTCATATGTATAGTTCATATAATATTAATCAATAAACTGATTATAAACTTATATCATGTTTTATTATTCCCAATTAAGGTTTTCACATTTGATACCCCAAAGTTGAACCTCAGATATCAGTTTCAACTAATTCTTAGTTGTTCTGATCTTGCCCATATGTTTCAACATCTTACTGTATGTACATTCTTACTCTGATGTGGGTCTAATTATTCCAATTCTATTCTTATTATGCTATTGATAGGATTCATTAGATCCTAGTAACACATCCTACCAACCGGACCAGGCCAAACCTGAAGTCCTGAAGCCAAGAACTACAAAGGATTACTCAACTCCTATTTATCTCAGAAGTGTGGAAGAAAACTTATCCACTAAGGAAAGATCATTCAAAGATGATTTCTAATCTACATGTTACAAAGAATGAAATCAATAAATGCTACAACTGCATAGTGTGCAACAAATCTTAAAGACCCATATATATTTCAAGGTACTGAATATTTCAATTCAAACATAAAAGAGCATTTCTATACATTTCCCACAAAAACAACATTATGAAATGTAAATTCTATCTCCTTTTACATTTATGCTCTTAATTCTTGTTTCTTTTCTCGTTATCTAACCCTAACATTTCTAGGGTTCTTCTCTAGCCCATTCTTCCACTGTATACCTGGCCAGGGTATACGTGAGAGAATAGACAGAGTAGCTTGTACTGGTTGATCCAAGTACTCAGATATCGGGCCAGGATATCCAAATACTCAAATCCCCAAAGCTAACATCAAAACATCTCCTATCCGCCACACTTATGACGCTAACTTACTAACTTAATGGTCCTTGACAACTCACCCTAAGCTCTGATACCAAACTGTTACACCCCGATCTCACAATTTCCTCAAATCATGAGATTAGGGCATAAGATAGGACTTATATAACACAAAGAACACCCTTAACTTTTTCTTCTTTTCTTTAAAACTCTTGTTTCCCCGCATTGAACCACATAACATCTTAACAATGGAATCTGAACATTTCTTTTACTAATCAGACTTTAATAGAAAAGATACATGTATAAACATTCATGATGTCTCTCACACCTTATGCACATAAAACTTGCTAATTAGCATACATATCAAAAGAGGAACAATATTATACATTGTAATTACAACTCTCTCTCTAACTCTTACTGAGGACCTAGAGTGACAACGACCGACTGACTCAACTAATCTCGTACTTGACTCCTGTGGCAGATCTACACTGATGCTCTGACCATCTTCAAGTCCACGCGGTTAACCCTAAAAATGTTTGAGTAGAGGGGTGAGCCTACTCGCTCAGTGAATGAGTACTTCATGGAAACAGACTAATGCACTAATGTGATTACAGATATAATTTGAATAAACGATATGAAATTTCACAACAGTAAATACTACACTGAGCAGTTCTAAAACAATATAATTGAAATAACAATGAATGTAAATATTGCATCCAAAGAATAGCCACTAGAAGACTATGCTCTAGTCTTCCTTAACTCTATCATTTATAAAGAACTCTGTGAACCTATATGATCATATTTTAGATTATGCCCCAAACATATGCAGTGCACTCTGCATATGAAACTCGCAGTGCACTACGAGTCCACCGTACAAGACTTAGCGACACACCCGGGAAATGCTAAGTCTGACGCCAGCCCTGCTCTGCTACAGGACCCCTGGCTCTCCGGCCAGAAACATAGGCTCTACGGCCTCAATGCACAACCACGTGTGCTCTCGACTCCTCCTTAAACCTGAGTACACAGGCGGAGGATCTCACAGGGTTACCTTCGTGACACAAGCACGAATGGTGTTAGATAACCGAGATTTCTCTTTCCTCGTTTGTCCGTGACACAAGCACGGATGATGTTGCAACACGAGTTTCACCCCTAAGAAACAGACCTTCATTTAGGGGTTCTACGGTGTTAGGGCACCTAAGTCTAACATTAATATTATAGATACATGTAAAACATAAATCATAACTCATTTTACATTTCTCACAAGGCTCACACAGCCTGCCATATCATATCATAAGAAACATCATAACTCATGTATTCAACATACATCATGTCTCAGTAACATCCCCTTCTAGGGCATGTCATATCTCATCACCTGCAATTTATGAGATAAGTATTGAAAATAAGAAGCCCTGCAGTATGTAGATATCAACTCAGAGAGAACAAGCTTATAAAGTTAAATGCACTAGAAATATACAATTCAACAGTTAAGTATCACCACATCTCATATCGAGACCTTTTATGTCACTATAACATGATTCATTGAACACCCTATCCTTAGGGTTTCATTCGCCTTATTCATTCATCTCATGCCAACACCCTACTCTTAGGGTTTCACTTGCCTCATTCACTTGTCACATGGCTCTTATCATGATCTCATAAGATATAAGCATTCCCTGAATAAAGATTGTTTCCAACAAATCATATATAATCAATATAGATATGAAATCATGGAAACTTAACTAAATTTAGATTTTTCCATATCATTTACTGAGATATCATGTATCAAGAATAAGATTCAATAAGATAACCCATGAGGTACATCCTAACCACTTATAGGATTACCAGTCTTCTTTATTTAACTTTGACTCTTAAGTATCCATTTAGGGTTTGCTTCAACACGGTCGTGGTATCACCCCACGGCCGTGGCACATTCACCTCACCACGGTCGTGGCTCTTCCCCCACGGTCGTGGTGTATAGAGATCAGGGTTTCAAAAGCATTTAGTACGGCCGTGCTACTTAGCACGCCCGTGGCATAGACCCTTCACCACGGTCGTGGTCACCCACCACGGCCGTGCCACAGCTCGATTGAGCTTCAACTTAGTGAAATCAAAGTCATGGACTTAGTGACGAATCCCAAAGGGTTTAGATATTGAAATATGATAGCCTTAAGCTTGATTAAGAGCATTTAGACCTAGGTTTGGTTTAAGTCTAGACATCTCTTCAATTGGATTAAAACTCTAGTGAGATCTCAATTAGGTTAAACCCTAATTACATCATACGGTATAAATCTGAAAAACATTCTTACTAGGATGTGTTGCACACATTTCTGATATGAATTTACCATCTAAGAGTCATTCAAACAGAGAAAGAAATCCATATCATATCAATTTGCAACAACTTAAATCAAACGGACATTTCAGGTTTTAGAATCACATACTAAGCAATTAGGGATTTGGATGCTATAATCAAATTTCGTGCATTACACTGTTTGAAGGAAGAACCCACTCACCCTAAGGTGTGAAAACACCTCAAAACTGCAGCTCAACTCAGGGAATCTCGAATTCCTATCAAATCCCTAGCAAATCTCCCAATTCTTCTTCCATTCAACTCGGAAACCTTGAAAATGAGGGATTATGAAGAAAGGGTGAGAAAAGAGGGAATTTCGACATAATCTTGGATCAAATCAGAGCATGGACGGAATCTTGACATGAGAGAGAAGATCCACCATAAAAGTCTATGCAAAGAATCCAAACTTACTTGATTTCACCACTCTTGGGACCGCAGAACCCTAATTCAGCAATTCCCCCACTTTCTCCACTCAAGCCCTAATTCTCCCTCTCTCTCTAGGAGCTCGTTTCTCTGGAATGAATGACGAAGAATGAGAGCTTCTTGTGTGTTTGGTCGTTCATATAAGTCAATTGAGCTGCTTGGGTCAATTGCATATTGACCCAACACTTAACTTTAATTATATTGGCTGAATATTCAATTATATAAAAGTTACTGTAATTCGTTTATTTCAGAGATCAAACATTCTCCAACAATTATGGGAATTTAGCACGTTGTTTATAATTGATCTATAAAGCTTCCGTTAAAATTTGAGATCATTTGGAGTTACCAATAAATAATTAAAAATAGAACAGTGCACTGCTATCCAGAAATCTGCAGAAATGTCATTTGAAGCAAAAATGCCTCAGAACGGCCGTGCTAGCTGCCACGGCCGTGCAAGATGGACCCAGCACGGCCGTGCTACCTACCACGGCCGTGGTGCATTGTTTTCAGCAGATTTGAGTATAAAAGTTGGTTAATAGTTCAATTCTTTCAAAACGACCGTGTGGCCTTGCATGCCCGTGCCACCAATGACCTAGCACGACCGTGCTACCCACCATGGCCGTGCTACCCAAGCATCCAACTATCATTTCTATTTTTCTATGCCTAACTATATCATTCCTTCCCAAATGAGCTTATTTGTTGAAAACCCTAATTCAACCGACTAGAGTTTATATATCTCAAACCCTAATTATACAAAGAGATAGCATGCTTGGGGTTCTCATTAGGTTTAACATATTATAATCGAGATATCATCATTAATTAGATTTAAGCAATGATCAATCCAATTAAATATGTAATCATCCAGGTAAACCCTAGTTTACCAATTAAGCTTAGATGGGTTCGTAACAACTCTCCCCCCCTTAGAATGTTTCGTCCTCGAAACATAAACCTACAAGAAAGATACATTCAAGGTTATTCTAAGCTTCTAAAGCCTTCCATGTCATTATACTCTTGTATTTCATACCTGAATGTAGTTTTTCAACATTAGGCCTTTTAATTCTTTACTAAATCACAACATATTTCAAATAGTTCTCAATGATATCAAGCAATTTCTTTATGTCACAGTCAAACATAGAATGCAAAGATAAACCACCACGCTTTCACTGCGCAACTCTGATACTCTGATACAACTATCTCAACTTACGCTGTTCAGAGAGTTCTATTGTTCTGTATCATCTTTAAGTGACAAAAGCAAGTTTACCATGCTGTTTTAAACTTTAATAACATGCTGCCCAGATAGCAAAACAGTCTTGGATTAAAAGACTAGATTCAACAATCAATTGCACAATACTACTCTTGGCATCCCCATTGGGTCATGGATGCATGAGGTGAAGCATTACCACCTCATTCCATACTATCCTATTTCGATCCTGGGACCTGTGGGTTATGGGCCCACACACAATTCAAAGTGTAACCATCGTAGTATATCATTTTAGGGTTTCAACAACAGTAATAAGGTAATCCACAATTGTATCAGTCATTCAAGCATTAATCATACTCAATTACCATCACTCAGTTATATTAGAGCTAGGTATAACAAGCTACACCTCATTAGGGTTACTTGTCCAGACAATCTAATTATCATCCCTTTCTATTAATATGAGGAAATAAGTGTTACTACCTTGTTCAGGGTATCTCTCCATGTGTTCTGACATCATTCAAACCGTATCACCATATCACAAATACACAATAGTAAGATGCATATCAGGTATGAATTATTACAACTATCATACGCCTTTAATTTAACATATAGCTTGCACAAATACACTGAAATCATATGTAGAACCAACTTTCATACCTTAGTATGCCTTCAACAAAGCATACTTCTAAAAACGAGTTCACATATTACACAAAACTAGTGTTTTCCTTTATCTCTCTCCTCATTCTTTACTACTTATGTTTTGCTACCTCTCCTCCTCATTTTGATCATATACAATAAACATCCTTAACATTAAAACATTCAAGGTAAGAATAGATTATTCATCATTCTTGATATCACACAAGAATTTATTTCTTATCGCACTTCATCGTAATGTATGTCACTATTACATTCACTAGATGACCCTACCAAGGTAGTTATGCATCATATATGATTCATTTTCTTATCATTTCATTCCCACCTTGTTATTGTTAAGGAATATATGAGAGAGAAGATGATTTTGAGACTTAGAATTCTTGTATTCAAACATTCCTTTAATACCTTAAATATTCTTTATTTTTAAATCAAAGGGATCATGCATGGGTCAAACATAGTTTCTCTTTCAATCAAGTTTTTCTCTCCTGAATATAGTCTACCCTTGTATGACTTATTCATTTGTTAAACTACACCTATGTTCTTCACTTAGGAACTAGTTTGTTGTTCTAGTCTTATGAATTATATGATCATATGATTCTCTTCACTTTTACTCTTTTGAAGACTCTTCACTTCTATGGACCTATTGAATACTCAACTCTATTCTTCTATTTAGCCTTTGCTTTAGAGTTCATAAAAGCATTATACTCAATTATATGATCCATTCTTCATGATCGATTCTTACTATCTAGAACCTTACATACATTTCACATATCTTTTCTATATTTCATATGTATAGTTCATATAATATTAATCAATAAACTGATTATAAACTTATATCATGTTTTATTATTCCCAATTAAGGTTTTCACATTTGATACCCCAAAGTTGAACCTCAGATATCAGTTTCAACTAATTCTTAGTTGTTCTGATCTTGCCCATATGTTTCAACATCTTACTGTATGTACATTCTTACTCTGATGTGGGTCTAATTATTCCAATTCTATTCTTATTATGCTATTGATAGGATTCATTAGATCCTAGTAACACATCCTGCCAACCGGACCAGGCCAAACCTGAAGTCCTGAAGCCAAGAACTACAAAGGATTACTCAACTCCTATTTATCTCAGAAGTGTGGAAGAAAACTTATCCACTAAGGAAAGATCATTCAAAGATGATTTCTAATCTACATGTTACAAAGAATGAAATCAATAAATGCTACAACTGCATAGTGTGCAACAAATCTTAAAGACCCATATATATTTCAAGGTACTGAATATTTCAATTCAAACATATAAGAGCATTTCTATACATTTCCCACAAAAACAACATTATGAAATGTAAATTCTATCTCCTTTTACATTTATGCTCTTAATTCTTATTTCTTTTCTCGTTATCTAACCCTAACATTTCTAGGGTTCTTCTCTAGCCCATTCTTCCACTGTATACCTGGCCAGGGTATACGTGAGAGAATAGACAGAGTAGCTTGTACTGGTTGATCCAAGTACTCAAATATCGGGCCAGGATATCCAAATACTCAAATCCCCAAAGCTAACATCAAAACATCTCCTATCCGCCACACTTATGACGCTAACTTACTAACTTAATGGTCCTTGACAACTCACCCTAAGCTCTGATACCAAACTGTTACACCCCGATCTCACAATTTTCTCAAATCATGAGATTAGGGCATAAGATAGGACTTATATAACACAAAGAACACCCTTAACTTTTTCTTCTTTTCTTTAAAACTCTTGTTTCCCCGCATTGAACCACATAACATCTTAACAATGGAATCTGAACATTTCTTTTACTAATCAGACTTTAATAGAAAAGATACATGTATAAACATTCATGATGTCTCTCACACCTTATGCACATAAAACTTGCTAATTAGCATACATATCAAAAGAGGAACAATATTATACATTGTAATTACAACTCTCTCTCTAACTCTTACTGAGGACCTAGAGTGACAAGGACCGACTGACTCAACTAATCTCGTACTTGACTCCTGTGGCAGATCTACACTGATGCTCTGACCATCTTCAAGTCCACGCGGTTAACCCTAAAAATGTTTGAGTAGAGGGGTGAGCCTACTCGCTCAGTGAATGAGTACTTCATGGAAACAGACTAATGCACTAATGTGATTACAGATATAATTTGAATAAACGATATGAAATTTCACAACAGTAAATACTACACTGAGCAGTTCTAAAACAATATAATTGAAATAATAAAGAATGTAAATATTGCATCCAAAGAATAACCACTAGAAGACTATGCTCTAGTCTTCCTTAACTCTATCATTTATAAAGAACTCTGTGAACCTATATGATCATATTTTAGATTATGCCCCAAACATATGCAGTGCACTCTGCATATGAAACTCGCAGTGCACTACGAGTCCACCGTACAAGACTTAGCGACACACCCGGGAAATGCTAAGTCTGACGCCAGCCCTGCTCTGCTACAGGACCCCTGGCTCTCCGGCCAGAAACATAGGCTCTACGGCCTCAATGCACAACCACGTGTGCTCTCGACTCCTCCTTAAACCTGAGTACACAGGCGGAGGATCTCACAGGGTTACCTTCGTGACACAAGCACGAATGGTGTTAGATAACCGAGATTTCTCTTTCCTCGTTTGTCCGTGACACAAGCACGGATGATGTTGCAACACGAGTTTCACCCCTAAGAAACAGACCTTCATTTAGGGGTTCTACGGTGTTAGGGCACCTAAGTCTAACATTAATATTATAGATACATGTAAAACATAAATCATAACTTATTTTACATTTCTCACAAGGCTCACACAGCCTGCCATATCATATCATAAGAAACATCATAACTCATGTATTCAACATACATCATGTCTCAGTAACATCCCCTTCTAGGGCATGTCATATCTCATCACCTGCAATTTATGAGATAAGTATTGAAAATAAGAAGCCCTGCAGTATGTAGATATCAACTCAGAGAGAACAAGCTTATAAAGTTAAATGCACTAGAAACATACAATTCAACAGTTAAGTATCACCACATCTCATATCGAGACCTTTTATGTCACTATAACATGATTCATTGAACACCCTATCCTTAGGGTTTCATTCACCTTATTCATTCATCTCATGCCAACACCCTACTCTTAGGGTTTCACTTGCCTCATTCACTTGTCACATGGCTCTTATCATGATCTCATAAGATATAAGCATTCCCTAAATAAAGATTGTTTCCAACAAATCATATATAATCAATATAGATATGAAATCATGGAAACTTAACTAAATTTAGATTTTTCCATATCATTTACTGAGATATCATGTATCAAGAATAAGATTCAATAAGATAACCCATGAGGTACATCCTAACCACTTATAGGATTACCAGTCTTCTTTATTTAACTTTGACTCTTAAGTATCCATTTAGGGTTTGCTTCAACACGGTCGTGGTATCACCCCACGGCCGTGGCACATTCACCTCACCACGGTCGTGGCTCTTCCCCCACGGTCGTGGTGTATAGAGATCAGGGTTTCAAAAGCATTTAGTACGGCCGTGCTACTTAGCACGCCCGTGGCATAGACCCTTCACCACGGTCGTGGTCACCCACCACGGCCGTGCCACAGCTCGATTGAGCTTCAACTTAGTGAAATCAAAGTCATGGACTTAGTGACGAATCCCAAAGGGTTTAGATATTGAAATATGATAGCCTTAAGCTTGATTAAGAGCATTTAGACCTAGGTTTGGTTTAAGTCTAGACATCTCTTCAATTGGATTAAAACTCTAGTGAGATCTCAATTAGGTTAAACCCTAATTACATCATACGGTATAAATCTGAAAAGCATTCTTACTAGGATGTGTTGCACACGTTTCTGATATGAATTTACCATCTAAGAGTCATTCAAACAGAGAAAGAAATCCATATCATATCAATTTGCAACAACTTAAATCAAACGGACATTTCAGGTTTTAGAATCACATACTAAGCAATTAGGGATTTGGATGCTATAATCAAATTTCGTGCATTACACTGTTTGAAGGAAGAACCCACTCACCCTAAGGTGTGAAAACACCTCAAAACTGCAGCTCAACTCAGGGAATCTCGAATTCCTATCAAATCCCTAGCAAATCTCCCAATTCTTCTTCCATTCAACTCGGAAACCTTGAAAATGAGGGATTATGAAGAAAGGGTGAGAAAAGAGGGAATTTCGACATCATCTTGGATCAAATCAGAGCATGGACGGAATCTTGACATGAGAGAGAAGATCCACCATAAAAGTCTATGCAAAGAATCCAAACTTACTTGATTTCACCACTCTTGGGACCGCAGAACCCTAATTCAGCAATTCCCCCACTTTCTCCACTCAAGCCCTAATTCTCCCTCTCTCTCTAGGAGCTCGTTTCTCTGGAATGAATGACGAAGAATGAGAGATTCTTGTGTGTGTGGTCGTTCATATAAGTCAATTGAGCTGCTTGGGTCAATTGCATATTGACCCAACACTTAACTTTAATTCTATTGGCTGAATATTCAGTTATATAAAAGTTACTGTAATTCGTTTATTTCAGAGATCAAACATTCTCCAACAATTATGGGAATTTAGCACGTTGTTTATAATTGATATATAAAGCTTCCGTTAAAATTTGAGATCATTTGGAGTTACCAATAAATAATTAAAAATAGAACAGTGCACTGCTATCCAGAAATCTGCAGAAATGTCATTTGAAGCAAAAATGCCTCAGAACGGCCGTGCTAGCTGCCACGGCCGTGCAAGATGGACCCAGCACGGCCGTGCTACCTACCACGGCCGTGGTGCATTGTTTTCAGCAGATTTGAGTATAAAAGTTGGTTAATAGTTCAATTCTTTCAAAACGACCGTGTGGCCTTGCATGCCCGTGCCACCAATGACCTAGCACGACCGTGCTACCCACCATGGTCGTGCTACCCAAGCATCCAACTATCATTTCTATTTTTCTATGCCTAACTCTATCATTCCTTCCCAAATGAGCTTATTTGTTGAAAACCCTAATTCAACCGACTAGAGTTTATATATCTCAAACCCTAATTATACAAAGATATAGCATGCTTGGGGTTCTCATTAGGTTTAACATATTATAATCGAGATATCATCATTAATTAGATTTAAGCAATGATCAATCCAATTAAATATGTAATCATCCAGGTAAACCCTAGTTTACCAATTAAGCTCAGATGGGTTCGTAACAACTCTCCCCCCCTTAGAATGTTTCCTCCTCGAAACATAAACCTACAAGAAAGATACATTCAAGGTTATTCTAAGCTTCTAAAGCCTTCCATGTCATTATACTCTTGTATTTCATACCTGAATGTAGTTTTTCAACATTAGGCCTTTTAATTCTTTACTAAATCACAACATATTTCAAATAGTTCTCAATGATATCAAGCAATTTCTTTATGTCACAGTCAAACATAGAATGCAAAGATAAACCACCACGCTTTCACTGCGCAACTCTGATACTCTGATACAACTATCTCAACTTACGTTGTTCAGAGAGTTCTATTGTTCTGTATCATCTTTAAGTGACAAAAGCAAGTTTACCATGCTGTTTTAAACTTTAATAACATGCTGCTCAGATAGCAAAACAGTCTTGGATTAAAAGACTAGATTCAACAATCAATTGCACAATACTACTCTTGGCATCCCCATTGGGTCATGGATGCATGAGGTGAAGCATTACCACCTCATTCCATACTATCCTATTTCGATCCTGGGACCTGTGGGTTATGGGCCCACACACAATTCAAAGTGTAACCATCGTAGTATATCATTTTAGGGTTTCAACAACAGTAATAAGGTAATCCACAATTGTATCAGTCATTCAAGCATTAATCATACTCAATTACCATCACTCAGTTATATTAGAGCTAGGTATAACAAGCTACACCTCATTAGGGTTACTTGTCCAGACAATCTAATTATCATCCCTTTCTATTAATATGAGGAAATAAGTGTTACTACCTTGTTCAGGGTATCTCTCCATGTGTTCTGACATCATTCAAACCGTATCACCATATCACAAATACACAATAGTAAGATGCATATCAGGTATGAATTATTACAACTATCATACGCCTTTAATTTAACATATAGCTTGCACAAATACACTGAAATCATATGTAGAACCAACTTTCATACCTTAGTATGCCTTCAACAAAGCATACTTCTAAAAACGAGTTCACATATTACACAAAACTAGTGTTTTCCTTTATCTCTCTCCTCATTCTTTACTACTTATGTTTTGCTACCTCTCCTCCTCATTTTGATCATATACAATAAACATCCTTAACATTAAAACATTCAAGGTAAGAATAGATTATTCATCATTCTTGATATCACACAAGAATTTATTTCTTATCGCACTTCATCGTAATGTATGTCACTATTACATTCACTAGATGACCCTACCAAGGTAGTTATGCATCATATATGATTCATTTTCTTATCATTTCATTCCCACCTTGTTATTGTTAAGGAATATATGAGAGAGAAGATGATTTTGAGACTTAGAATTCTTGTATTCAAACATTCCTTTAATACCTTAAATATTCTTTATTTTTAAATCAAAGGGATCATGCATGGGTCAAACATAGTTTCTCTTTCAATCAAGTTTTTCTCTCCTGAATATAGTCTACCCTTGTATGACTTATTCATTTGTTAAACTACACCTATGTTCTTCACTTAGGAACTAGTTTGTTGTTCTAGTCTTATGAATTATATGATCATATGATTCTCTTCACTTTTACTCTTTTGAAGACTCTTCACTTCTATGGACCTATTGAATACTCAACTCTATTCTTCTATTTAGCCTTTGCTTTAGAGTTCATAAAAGCATTATACTCAATTATATGATCCATTCTTCATGATCGATTCTTACTATCTAGAACCTTACATACATTTCACATATCTTTTCTATATTTCATATGTATAGTTCATATAATATTAATCAATAAACTGATTATAAACTTATATCATGTTTTATTATTCCCAATTAAGGTTTTCACATTTGATACCCCAAAGTTGAACCTCAGATATCAGTTTCAACTAATTCTTAGTTGTTCTGATCTTGCCCATATGTTTCAACATCTTACTGTATGTACATTCTTACTATGATGTGGGTCTAATTATTCCAATTCTATTCTTACTATGCTATTGATAGGATTCATTAGATCCTAGTAACACATCCTGCCAACCGGACCAGGCCAAACCTGAAGTCCTGAAGCCAAGAACTACAAAGGATTACTCAACTCCTATTTATCTCAGAAGTGTGGAAGAAAACTTATCCACTAAGGAAAGATCATTCAAAGATGATTTCTAATTTACATGTTACAAAGAATGAAATCAATAAATGCTACAACTGCATAGTGTGCAACAAATCTTAAAGACCCATATATATTTCAAGGTACTGAATATTTCAATTCAAACATATAAGAGCATTTCTATACATTTCCCACAAAAACAACATTATGAAGTGTAAATTCTATCTCCTTTTACATTTATGCTCTTAATTCTTGTTTCTTTTCTCGTTATCTAACCCTAACATTTCTAGGGTTCTTCTCTAGCCCATTCTTCCACTGTATACCTGGCCAGGGTATACGTGAGAGAATAGACAGAGTAGCTTGTACTGGTTGATCCAAGTACTCAGATATCGGGCCAGGATATCCAAATACTCAAATCCCCAAAGCTAACATCAAAACATCTCCTATCTGCCACACTTATGACGCTAACTTACTAACTTAATGGTCCTTGACAACTCACCCTAAGCTCTGATACCAAACTGTTACACCCCGATCTCACAATTTCCTCAAATCATGAGATTAGGGCATAAGATAGGACTTATATAACACAAAGAACACCCTTAACTTTTTCTTCTTTTCTTTAAAACTCTTGTTTCCCCGCATTGAACCACATAACATCTTAACAATGGAATCTGAACATTTCTTTTACTAATCAGACTTTAATAGAAAAGATACATGTATAAACATTCATGATGTCTCTCACACCTTATGCACATAAAACTTGCTAATTAGCATACATATCAAAAGAGGAACAATATTATATATTGTAATTACAACTCTCTCTAACTCTTACTGAGGACCTAGAGTGACAAGGACCGACTGACTCAACTAATCTCGTACTTGACTCCTGTGGCAGATCTACACTGATGCTCTGACCATCTTCAAGTCCACGCGGTTAACCCTAAAAATGTTTGAGTAGAGGGGTGAGCCTACTCGCTCAGTGAATGAGTACTTCATGGAAACAGACTAATGCACTAATGTGATTACAGATATAATTTGAATAAACGATATGAAATTTCACAACAGTAAATACTACACTGAGCAGTTCTAAAACAATATAATTGAAATAACAAAGAATGTAAATATTGCATCCAAAGAATAACCACTAGAAGACTATGCTCTAGTCTTCCTTAACTCTATCATTTATAAAGAACTCTGTGAACCTATATGATCATATTTTAGATTATGCCCCAAACATATGCAGTGCACTCTGCATATGAAACTCGCAGTGCACTACGAGTCCACCGTACAAGACTTAGCGACACACCCGGGAAATGCTAAGTCTGACGCCAGCCCTGCTCTGCTACAGGACCCCTGGCTCTCCGGCCAGAAACATAGGCTCTACGGCCTCAATGCACAACCACGTGTGCTCTCGACTCCTCCTTAAACCTGAGTACACAGGCGGAGGATCTCACAGGGTTACCTTCGTGACACAAGCACGAATGGTGTTAGATAACCGAGATTTCTCTTTCCTCGTTTGTCCGTGACACAAGCACGGATGATGTTGCAACACGAGTTTCACCCCTAAGAAACAGACCTTCATTTAGGGGTTCTACGGTGTTAGGGCACCTAAGTCTAACATTAATATTATAGATACATGTAAAACATAAATCATAACTCATTTTACATTTCTCACAAGGCTCACACAGCCTGCCATATCATATCATAAGAAACATCATAACTCATGTATTCAACATACATCATGTCTCAGTAACATCCCCTTCTAGGGCATGTCATATCTCATCACCTGCAATTTATGAGATAAGTATTGAAAATAAGAAGCCCTGCAGTATGTAGATATCAACTCAGAGAGAACGAGCTTATAAAGTTAAATGCACTAGAAATATACAATTCAACAGTTAAGTATCACCACATCTCATATCGAGACCTTTTATGTCACTATAACATGATTCATTGAACACCCTATCCTTAGGGTTTCATTCGCCTTATTCATTCATCTCATGCCAACACCCTACTCTTAGGGTTTCACTTGCCTCATTCACTTGTCACATGGCTCTTATCATGATCTCATAAGATATAAGCATTCCCTAAATAAAGATTGTTTCCAACAAATCATATATAATCAATATAGATATGAAATCATGGAAACTTAACTAAATTTAGATTTTTCCATATCATTTACTGAGATATCATGTATCAAGAATAAGATTCAATAAGATAACCCATGAGGTACATCCTAACCACTTATAGGATTACCAGTCTTCTTTATTTAACTTTGACTCTTAAGTATCCATTTAGGGTTTGCTTCAACACGGTCGTGGTATCACCCCACGGCCGTGGCACATTCACCTCACCACGGTCGTGGCTCTTCCCCCACGGTCGTGGTGTATAGAGATCAGGGTTTCAAAAGCATTTAGTACGGCCGTGCTACTTAGCACGCCCGTGGCATAGACCCTTCACCACGGTCGTGGTCACCCACCACGGCCGTGCCACAGCTCGATTGAGCTTCAACTTAGTGAAATCAAAGTCATGGACTTAGTGACGAATCCCAAAGGGTTTAGATATTGAAATATGATAGCCTTAAGCTTGATTAAGAGCATTTAGACCTAGGTTTGGTTTAAGTCTAGACATCTCTTCAATTGGATTAAAACTCTAGTGAGATCTCAATTAGGTTAAACCCTAATTACATCATACGGTATAAATCTGAAAAGCATTCTTACTAGGATGTGTTGCACACGTTTCTGATATGAATTTACCATCTAAGAGTCATTCAAACAGAGAAAGAAATCCATATCATATCAATTTGCAACAACTTAAATCAAACGGACATTTCAGGTTTTAGAATCACATACTAAGCAATTAGGGATTTGGATGCTATAATCAAATTTCGTGCATTACACTGTTTGAAGGAAGAACCCACTCACCCTAAGGTGTGAAAACACCTCAAAACTGCAGCTCAACTCAGGGAATCTCGAATTCCTATCAAATCCCTAGCAAATCTCCCAATTCTTCTTCCATTCAACTCGGAAACCTTGAAAATGAGGGATTATGAAGAAAGGGTGAGAAAAGAGGGAATTTCGACATCATCTTGGATCAAATCAGAGCATGGACGGAATCTTGACATGAGAGAGAAGATCCACCATAAAAGTCTATGCAAAGAATCCAAACTTACTTGATTTCACCACTCTTGGGACCGCAGAACCCTAATTCAGCAATTCCCCCACTTTCTCCACTCAAGCCCTAATTCTCCCTCTCTCTCTAGGAGCTCGTTTCTCTGGAATGAATGACGAAGAATGATAGATTCTTGTGTGTGTGGTCGTTCATATAAGTCAATTGAGCTGCTTGGGTCAATTGCATATTGACCCAACACTTAACTTTAATTCTATTGGCTGAATATTCAGTTATATAAAAGTTACTGTAATTCGTTTATTTCAGAGATCAAACATTCTCCAACAATTATGGGAATTTAGCACGTTGTGTATAATTGATATATAAAGCTTCCGTTAAAATTTGAGATCATTTGGAGTTACCAATAAATAATTAAAAATAGAACAGTGCACTGCTATCCAGAAATCTGCAGAAATGTCATTTGAAGCAAAAATGCCTCAGAACGGCCGTGCTAGCTGCCACGGCCGTGCAAGATGGACCCAGCACGGCCGTGCTACCTACCACGGCCGTGGTGCATTGTTTTCAGCAGATTTGAGTATAAAGTTGGTTAATAGTTCAATTCTTTCAAAACGACCGTGTGGCCTTGCATGCCCGTGCCACCAATGACCTAGCACGACCGTGCTACCCACCATGGTCGTGCTACCCAAGCATCCAACTATCATTTCTATTTTTCTATGCCTAACTCTATCATTCCTTCCCAAATGAGCTTATTTGTTGAAAACCCTAATTCAACCGACTAGAGTTTATATATCTCAAACCCTAATTATACAAAGATATAGCATGCTTGGGGTTCTCATTAGGTTTAACATATTATAATCGAGATATCATCATTAATTAGATTTAAGCAATGATCAATCCAATTAAATATGTAATCATCCAGGTAAACCCTAGTTTACCAATTAAGCTCAGATGGGTTCGTAACAACTCTCCCCCCCTTAGAATGTTTCCTCCTCGAAACATAAACCTACAAGAAAGATACATTCAAGGTTATTCTAAGCTTCTAAAGCCTTCCATGTCATTATACTCTTGTATTTCATACCTGAATGTAGTTTTTCAACATTAGGCCTTTTAATTCTTTACTAAATCACAACATATTTCAAATAGTTCTCAATGATATCAAGCAATTTCTTTATGTCACAGTCAAACATAGAATGCAAAGATAAACCACCACGCTTTCACTGCGCAACTCTGATACTCTGATACAACTATCTCAACTTACGTTGTTCAGAGAGTTCTATTGTTCTGTATCATCTTTAAGTGACAAAAGCAAGTTTACCATGCTGTTTTAAACTTTAATAACATGCTGCTCAGATAGCAAAACAGTCTTGGATTAAAAGACTAGATTCAACAATCAATTGCACAATACTACTCTTGGCATCCCCATTGGGTCATGGATGCATGAGGTGAAGCATTACCACCTCATTCCATACTATCCTATTTCGATCCTGGGACCTGTGGGTTATGGGCCCACACACAATTCAAAGTGTAACCATCGTAGTATATCATTTTAGGGTTTCAACAACAGTAATAAGGTAATCCACAATTGTATCAGTCATTCAAGCATTAATCATACTCAATTACCATCACTCAGTTATATTAGAGCTAGGTATAACAAGCTACACCTCATTAGGGTTACTTGTCCAGACAATCTAATTATCATCCCTTTCTATTAATATGAGGAAATAAGTGTTACTACCTTGTTCAGGGTATCTCTCCATGTGTTCTGACATCATTCAAACCGTATCACCATATCACAAATACACAATAGTAAGATGCATATCAGGTATGAATTATTACAACTATCATACGCCTTTAATTTAACATATAGCTTGCACAAATACACTGAAATCATATGTAGAACCAACTTTCATACCTTAGTATGCCTTCAACAAAGCATACTTCTAAAAACGAGTTCACATATTACACAAAACTAGTGTTTTCCTTTATCTCTCTCCTCATTCTTTACTACTTATGTTTTGCTACCTCTCCTCCTCATTTTGATCATATACAATAAACATCCTTAACATTAAAACATTCAAGGTAAGAATAGATTATTCATCATTCTTGATATCACACAAGAATTTATTTCTTATCGCACTTCATCGTAATGTATGTCACTATTACATTCACTAGATGACCCTACCAAGGTAGTTATGCATCATATATGATTCATTTTCTTATCATTTCATTCCCACCTTGTTATTGTTAAGGAATATATGAGAGAGAAGATGATTTTGAGACTTAGAATTCTTGTATTCAAACATTCCTTTAATACCTTAAATATTCTTTATTTTTAAATCAAAGGGATCATGCATGGGTCAAACATAGTTTCTCTTTCAATCAAGTTTTTCTCTCCTGAATATAGTCTACCCTTGTATGACTTATTCATTTGTTAAACTACACCTATGTTCTTCACTTAGGAACTAGTTTGTTGTTCTAGTCTTATGAATTATATGATCATATGATTCTCTTCACTTTTACTCTTTTGAAGACTCTTCACTTCTATGGACCTATTGAATACTCAACTCTATTCTTCTATTTAGCCTTTGCTTTAGAGTTCATAAAAGCATTATACTCAATTATATGATCCATTCTTCATGATCGATTCTTACTATCTAGAACCTTACATACATTTCACATATCTTTTCTATATTTCATATGTATAGTTCATATAATATTAATCAATAAACTGATTATAAACTTATATCATGTTTTATTATTCCCAATTAAGGTTTTCACATTTGATACCCCAAAGTTGAACCTCAGATATCAGTTTCAACTAATTCTTAGTTGTTCTGATCTTGCCCATATGTTTCAACATCTTACTGTATGTACATTCTTACTATGATGTGGGTCTAATTATTCCAATTCTATTCTTACTATGCTATTGATAGGATTCATTAGATCCTAGTAACACATCCTGCCAACCGGACCAGGCCAAACCTGAAGTCCTGAAGCCAAGAACTACAAAGGATTACTCAACTCCTATTTATCTCAGAAGTGTGGAAGAAAACTTATCCACTAAGGAAAGATCATTCAAAGATGATTTCTAATTTACATGTTACAAAGAATGAAATCAATAAATGCTACAACTGCATAGTGTGCAACAAATCTTAAAGACCCATATATATTTCAAGGTACTGAATATTTCAATTCAAACATATAAGAGCATTTCTATACATTTCCCACAAAAACAACATTATGAAATGTAAATTCTATCTCCTTTTACATTTATGCTCTTAATTCTTGTTTCTTTTCTCGTTATCTAACCCTAACATTTCTAGGGTTCTTCTCTAGCCCATTCTTCCACTGTATACCTGGCCAGGGTATACGTGAGAGAATAGACAGAGTAGCTTGTACTGGTTGATCCAAGTACTCAGATATCGGGCCAGGATATCCAAATACTCAAATCCCCAAAGCTAACATCAAAACATCTCCTATCTGCCACACTTATGACGCTAACTTACTAACTTAATGGTCCTTGACAACTCACCCTAAGCTCTGATACCAAACTGTTACACCCCGATCTCACAATTTCCTCAAATCATGAGATTAGGGCATAAGATAGGACTTATATAACACAAAGAACACCCTTAACTTTTTCTTCTTTTCTTTAAAACTCTTGTTTCCCCGCATTGAACCACATAACATCTTAACAATGGAATCTGAACATTTCTTTTACTAATCAGACTTTAATAGAAAAGATACATGTATAAACATTCATGATGTCTCTCACACCTTATGCACATAAAACTTGCTAATTAGCATACATATCAAAAGAGGAACAATATTATACATTGTAATTACAACTCTCTCTAACTCTTACTGAGGACCTAGAGTGACAAGGACCGACTGACTCAACTAATCTCGTACTTGACTCCTGTGGCAGATCTACACTGATGCTCTGACCATCTTCAAGTCCACGCGGTTAACCCTAAAAATGTTTGAGTAGAGGGGTGAGCCTACTCGCTCAGTGAATGAGTACTTCATGGAAACAGACTAATGCTTTAATGTGATTACAGATATAATTTGAATAAACGATATGAAATTTCACAACAGTAAATACTACACTGAGCAGTTCTAAAACAATATAATTGAAATAACAAAGAATGTAAATATTGCATCCAAAGAATAACCACTAGAAGACTATGCTCTAGTCTTCCTTAACTCTATCATTTATAAAGAACTCTGTGAACCTATATGATCATATTTTAGATTATGCCCCAAACATATGCAGTGCACTCTCCATATGAAACTCGCAGTGCACTACGAGTCCACCGTACAAGACTTAGCGACACACCCGGGAAATGCTAAGTCTGACGCCAGCCCTGCTCTGCTACAGGACCCCTGGCTCTCCGGCCAGAAACATAGGCTCTACGGCCTCAATGCACAACCACGTGTGCTCTCGACTCCTCCTTAAACCTGAGTACACAGGCGGAGGATCTCACAGGGTTACCTTCGTGACACAAGCACGAATGGTGTTAGATAACCGAGATTTCTCTTTCCTCGTTTGTCCGTGACACAAGCACGGATGATGTTGCAACACGAGTTTCACCCCTAAGAAACAGACCTTCATTTAGGGGTTCTACGGTGTTAGGGCACCTAAGTCTAACATTAATATTATAGATACATGTAAAACATAAATCATAACTCATTTTACATTTCTCACAAGGCTCACACAGCCTGCCATATCATATCATAAGAAACATCATAACTCATGTATTCAACATACATCATGTCTCAGTAACATCCCCTTCTAGGGCATGTCATATCTCATCACCTGCAATTTATGAGATAAGTATTGAAAATAAGAAGCCCTGCAGTATGTAGATATCAACTCAGAGAGAACAAGCTTATAAAGTTAAATGCACTAGAAATATACAATTCAACAGTTAAGTATCACCACATCTCATATCGAGACCTTTTATGTCACTATAACATGATTCATTGAACACCCTATCCTTAGGGTTTCATTCGCCTTATTCATTCATCTCATGCCAACACCCTACTCTTAGGGTTTCACTTGCCTCATTCACTTGTCACATGGCTCTTATCATGATCTCATAAGATATAAGCATTCCCTAAATAAAGATTGTTTCCAACAAATCATATATAATCAATATAGATATGAAATCATGGAAACTTAACTAAATTTAGATTTTTCCATATCATTTACTGAGATATCATGTATCAAGAATAAGATTCAATAAGATAACCCATGAGGTACATCCTAACCACTTATAGGATTACCAGTCTTCTTTATTTAACTTTGACTCTTAAGTATCCATTTAGGGTTTGCTTCAACACGGTCGTGGTATCACCCCACGGCCGTGGCACATTCACCTCACCACGGTCGTGGCTCTTCCCCCACGGTCGTGGTGTATAGAGATCAGGGTTTCAAAAGCATTTAGTACGGCCGTGCTACTTAGCACGCCCGTGGCATAGACCCTTCACCACGGTCGTGGTCACCCACCACGGCCGTGCCACAGCTCGATTGAGCTTCAACTTAGTGAAATCAAAGTCATGGACTTAGTGACGAATCCCAAAGGGTTTAGATATTGAAATATGATAGCCTTAAGCTTGATTAAGAGCATTTAGACCTAGGTTTGGTTTAAGTCTAGACATCTCTTCAATTGGATTAAAACTCTAGTGAGATCTCAATTAGGTTAAACCCTAATTACATCATACGGTATAAATCTGAAAAGCATTCTTACTAGGATGTGTTGCACACGTTTCTGATATGAATTTACCATCTAAGAGTCATTCAAACAGAGAAAGAAATCTATATCATATCAATTTGCAACAACTTAAATCAAACGGACATTTCAGGTTTTAGAATCACATACTAAGCAATTAGGGATTTGGATGCTATAATCAAATTTCGTGCATTACACTGTTTGAAGGAAGAACCCACTCACCCTAAGGTGTGAAAACACCTCAAAACTGCAGCTCAACTCAGGGAATCTCGAATTCCTATCAAATCCCTAGCAAATCTCCCAATTCTTCTTCCATTCAACTCGGAAACCTTGAAAATGAGGGATTATGAAGAAAGGGTGAGAAAAGAGGGAATTTCGACATCATCTTGGATCAAATCAGAGCATGGACGGAATCTTGACATGAGAGAGAAGATCCACCATAAAAGTCTATGCAAAGAATCCAAACTTACTTGATTTCACCACTCTTGGGACTGCAGAACCCTAATTCAGCAATTCCCCCACTTTCTCCACTCAAGCCCTAATTCTCCCTCTCTCTCTAGGAGCTCGTTTCTCTGGAATGAATGACGAAGAATGAGAGCTGCTTGTGTGTGTGGTCGTTCATATAAGTCAATTGAGCTGCTTGGGTCAATTGCATATTGACCCAACACTTAACTTTAATTATATTGGCTGAATATTCAGTTATATAAAAGTTACTGTAATTCGTTTATTTCAGAGATCAAACATTCTCCAACAATTATGGGAATTTAGTAAGTTGTTTATAATTGATCTATAAAGCTTCCGTTAAAATTTGAGATCATTTGGAGTTACCAATAAATAATTAAAAATAGAACAGTGCACTGCTATCCAGAAATCTGCAGAAATGTCATTTGAAGCAAAAATGCCTCAGAACGGCCGTGCTAGCTGCCACGGCCGTGCAAGATGGACCCAGCACGGCCGTGCTACCTACCACGGCCGTGGTGCATTGTTTTCAGCAGATTTGAGTATAAAAGTTGGTTAATAGTTCAATTCTTTCAAAACGACCGTGTGGCCTTGCATGCCCGTGCCACCAATGACCTAGCACGACCGTGCTACCCACCATGGCCGTGCTACCCACCATGGCCGTGCTACCCAAGCATCCAACTATCATTTCTATTTTTCTATGCCTAACTCTATCATTCCTTCCCAAATGAGCTTATTTGTTGAAAACCCTAATTCAACCGACTAGAGTTTATATATCTCAAACCCTAATTATACAAAGAGATAGCATGCTTGGGGTTCTCATTAGGTTTAACATATTATAATCGAGATATCATCATTAATTAGATTTAAGCAATGATCAATCCAATTAAATATGTAATCATCCAGGTAAACCCTAGTTTACCAATTAAGCTCAGATGGGTTCGTAACATTTGTCATTTGAGATATGTACGGTTAGAATTCTCTTTATCTATTTGTCAATGTTTACCAATAAGGAGGGATTCGTCGTTGTCTCAAAAATTCTTGTATAGGATATATTTTCGTTATCTACAGTAATTCGGTTTCTCTTGTATAAAGAAACATGTCGGATTTCTTGTCTATTTGTCATACATAAAAACGTTTTGTTTCTTTTTTAATTGATAACTTCTACTCGTACTTTATGTTGCAACCAACAAACTAATCAAGCAAATACTTTAATTTATGTTTATCATTCAAATTGGCATACAAATACTTACTGAAAAAAATCAAATCTTCCTTACCGGCATCTGGAAGTGGATGATGAAGACCTAATATGCATGAGTACTAAGGAAAGTTGGATGGTTGTGAATGAAAACTCAACCAACATCGTGTTTGTTTTATTTGTTGCTATATTTTTTTAAAATGAATATCCTCATATGAAGTTATTTTTATATTTATATCGACTTGTCTGTGCGCTTGCTTTTCACATGTATGTGTGCTTGCATCTCCGATAGTTAATGTGTCTGCTTGGCTCGCAATTTAATTTTTTTTTGACAGCTGACATGTTTGTGTGCTTGCTTTTACAGCAGTTAGGGTGCATGTTTGGCACATGTGTTCAAATTTTATTCTTTTTACATTTACAATCTATTTAATAATTGTCACCTATTTTGTTCTTTTTAATTATTTATTAAGAAATAGGAGACTGATGATACATTATTTGACACAATTACAAACATGAATAGATGTTGACCAACTCATTATGTCATAATTATTATATAGTCATGTATTGTAATAATTTAACCATAATATATGTGTAGAACGTGTCTTCCAATCGTATATATAAAAGTGTAAGTAGATGTATTCATTTTTTTAACTGAATTTAGGTTCTGAAAATTGAGTTATTTGAAACTCTATACTACACCAACCAATCGGATCCCCTACCCACTCGTGGAGAATCTCAACAAACACCCTCTAATTATTACCATTATAAAAATCTAACGATTGCTTATCTATTACTTTGCTTCGTTTTGTTTTTTTCTTGCTTTAGATTCTTTTGCTGATTTTAGAGAAATAACTACAACCGATTATTTGATCTCTTTAACAGAAGCGAGGGGAATTTTGAGGAAAAACCTTTTCTTTCATGTTAAATTGCTTGTGATTTCTTTATATCATGTCAAAATTTAGAATATGAAAAAGCTCATAACATGTGTTTTGCAGTGTTTGAAGTAGCATGGTATTAAAAAAGCCTCCTTAAAATCTTTCGAGGCTTCTGCCTCAAGGCAATGCAATCCCATTTGCGCTATGAGACTTATGTCTCGACCTCCTAGACTGAGCCTTACACTTCAAAATATTTTAGACTCGCTTCAAGATATTGAGGCTCTAAGGCCTATGTGTGTGCATGTCTTAATCCTAATATATGGTTCAAAGTTATTTTTATTTTTAATATAGTTGTATTTACTTTTTCAAAACTTTCTATTTATATTTGTTGTATTGATTATAATTATCTCATTAATGAATTTACATTACTTCTATTTATTCTAACTCAAAACTCAAAGTTAGTCGCAAAATATATTTTTATGATATTCATTTAATAATTTGATAGTAAGTTTAAATTTTGCCTTCTTTACATTTCACTACATCTTAGCATACTCCACTGC
The DNA here is from genome assembly GCA_963693085.1 of Alisma plantago-aquatica. NCBI lineage: Eukaryota > Viridiplantae > Streptophyta > Magnoliopsida > Alismatales > Alismataceae > Alisma > Alisma plantago-aquatica. Next base: position 945,564,212 of record OY856412.1, read on the forward strand.
TCAAAACATCCCACGAAGAGGACTCAAACCATACTGAATTTTAAATTTTTAATATTCATGTCACTGTATGGAGAAGCAGAATACGGTCTGACAAAGATGCAATTATTTGAAGAAAATAATTTGATTCTCCAAAAATTTCAACGATATTGCTGGCTGGACCATTTTTCATTTCTTATAGGAAACAGGATTCCACTTAGCAGTTGGTTTTGGTTGGATATAGATGGGATCTGTAAAGTCGTGGATTTGATGTATAGTTGTACAACACAACCTGTGTCAAGATAACATCTTCAAATAATGATGTAAAGACTTGCAAATATAATTTACTGTCAAGAAATTGTTGTCAAAGGGGCTATCACTGTCAAGTGACCAGCTCTAAGCATGTCGGCACATCTCCGGCCACGAAAGACTGCCAATTTGCAACTCTTGGGAGAGCGGAAGGATATTCAACATCTACAAAGTGCACGGAGCAAACCAGGACGAATACCTAATGCCTCGGTCATTTTCCTTCCAGTTATAAAGACGTACGCACGCCTGGATATCTTAGTGCGATGTTTATCAGAAGCCCAATGGAAACAACTGCATTCATATCCTCACATCAGCGTAGTCGAGAGTACTCATGAATTGAGATTTAAGATCGAGTTACTCCATCTAATTCGTTTGCATACTTTTAAAATTGCAGTCGTAGTCTCGTTGAGAGACATTCATAACTTTTTTTTAACTGATTTGTTGCTTTTACAAACTTTATACAAATGAACAGGCAGTAGATGTCACATTCGGGGACTGTTGGTTGTTGCTTATAGAAAGAATAGTTGAAACTAAAACCGATACATTGTTAAGTTATAATAATAAAAGTGTGACCAAAGTGTCCATGATCACCACGTGTTTGTAGTGAAGATGCAATTAAGAAAATAATAAGTATATGTTGCATATACAAAAGAGTCAAAGCACTTATTAGATGTAAAAACACACATTATGGTGCCGGTAGCTTATACAACAGTGTAACATAATAAAAAGATGGGCATAACAATGTATCACACACACAATAGTGAATTGAACCAGTGACTTGTAGCTAACAAACTGACTATGCTTATTAATTGAGCTAACTAACAATTTAGGAATATGATATAAAAGCTACAACACGTAATTTGTGTGGTACATATTTTATTTAAGATTATGATTCTCCATATGTAGATGCAATATAGCATGTGAATAATGTATTTTTTTTTAATTCAATATAAGAGCCTCTTTAATAAGATGTAGTCAGATGATAAAGTAAATATTTGTTGTTATATTTTTACGTTGTGAACCCACATAACTACACTTGGCTGCACCCAATCAAACAGCCCTAATTTCAAACTTATCTTGAATATAAGCCACTTTTTCAGTAAATACACCAATTAGACTTATGCTTATAAGAAATTGCCAACTCCGGTATGCAATTGATATTAAAAATAAAACATTACTTTATGCCTTTATAACAAATAATTAGCCTCCAAGAAAAAAATAATAACTAATTAAAATCTACATTATTGGTTTAGAACTTGGAGTAAATTTTAAGTAAAACGGAAGGTAGACGGACAACAAGTTGTGCCACAAATTCCTTTTAGACGGTAAAATCAATCCTTCGAAATACTACATCCATAGACATGAGTGTCAAAACATTACTATGCATTATTTTTTAAATCCTTTTAAAAAACTCCACAACCTCTCGTGCTAAGAATTCAAAAGTATCAAATTTGAAAGGTATAAATACATGCTGACATGCTTGACCACTTTGACTGCAACACCTTTTAGGACAACATATCCTGCAACAAATTCCTACATTTCCAGCCCATCAATGGGGAGACTCTTGTTAGATTGGCACACACATGTTTCTCTTCGGACCAGCCAAAATCAAGACATCCATTGGTCTAAGTGTTGATTTCCTCTCTTGTGGATCAGTCAAAAAATTTACATATGTCTCTTTTTTAGCAGCAATTTTCACATGTCTAAGTACATCATAGAGAACACCTCTAATAATACCATATATATAATTGAAGCCTAGGTGCTCTTTGTAATAAATCACATGCTCCCCAAGGGTGTCTAAGCATGCCTTATGACAAATAAGACATACCTCATCCACCAGAAAAAGAGGAATCATAAGGCGATACTTGAGGATAGTGTGGTACTCTACTGGTGTCATATGTAGTCCAAGCCCATCAATAGGAATAGCAAGAAGAAAATCTTAAGCGTGATCAGCTTGCAAGCTCCTAAAACTGCCTTCTGTCGAATGGTCATATCAAACTTAACATCCATGTACGTAACAATTTTGCTAAAAAGGGTACTCGCCAAAGCATGTTTGGATTTAGTGGGAATGGTGTCCTTAGTAGAAAAATAGATAAGATCAAATAATAGAATTGTGACATGTAGACAACCCAAAGCATAGTTAAAATCAGAGTCCATACCACGTATCCCACCGTTCCATAAAATATGAGTTTGAAGCGCCCAAGACTGGACTTTGGATGCCACAAAAGCGTATGAAGATGTATTTATTGTCGAATACAAACCCAGACCACCAAGTTAAGAAAGTCATTTGCCATTGAGGGTCCACGAAGACGGGACCTCCATATACCACAATATCTATAATAGAACCACACAATCTCTATAAAGGAATACTGCAACCTCATCCATGTATGCAGGTTGACATGTCCTTAAGACAACATTACCCATGTAGGACCGTACGTAGAAAAAAAAACTCACTATGTGGATCATTCAGTTGTGAGAGAATATGCATCAAGTCAAAAACCTTGGTACCCTTGCTCATGACTAACTGCTCAATAAAACATTTGTCCCTGCTAACAGCTTCTCCCAGTAGCTTCACATCATCTGATTCATACACATACACACGTTTTCTTTTCTATATAACAAAAATATATACATACTTGGTATTATCTTGAATGGAATATTTCCCTTTTGGTTCGTGCCCTGGTAGTTGGTGCATTGTTAAATGCTTTTAAATATTTTCCTTCCATAACTGCTAGTTACTCTCTCTATGTGTTTATTAAAACTTCCTTCGTGAGTTGTCTTTAATCTCTTTTTCTTTCTTTCTTATTATTGTGCGCCTAAGTGTAAAAGTATCACTATTAGTTCTTTTCCCTTCCTACATTCTCTATCCATATCTACCCAAGAAGAGAATGACTAAAAGTAGGGGAGAAGGGTGAAAGTGTCAAAAACTATATAGAAAGGGTCTTGCACCCATTCCCTTTTCATTTCTTTCAAACCAACAACCATCAATTATGAACCAATAATTAGAGACAACTAAACATGTTACATGGGTCACATAACATTTTAATGTATAGTATTTTATATTAACTAAAGGAAAGCAATACACTAATGGTATAAAGAAGAATGAGAGAATGTAAAAATATATCTTTACAATCTCCCTTCTTAGGAAAAATGGCTCATTCCATGATTTTGGCATTCAACCCTCTATGTGAAAGTCTATATCTATAAGGAATAGACTCTAACGAAATGCAAATTGTGAAACATAAGAAATTTTTTGATATATGGTATTTTACTCAGTTTGTTCCTATTTCATGTACATAGGATGAACATCTGATTGTGGAGAGGATGAATACCCTACCTTTTCCTCTTTTCTCAACCTTGTTGTGGATTAGGGTTTGGTATAGCTATCTCAGTGTGTCTAGCTAAACTCTAAGATAATAACAATGTGTCAGTGACATGAGAATTAAGTATAGAGACTTTTACTTAGTGAGATACAAGCCAAATAGTTTTAGGACAACTGCATAAAAGATGAAAAGCCATGTACAATATGAGATGAACGTTTGTTAAGTTCTATTTATTTATAGTTGATAAATCTATTGTACTTGAAAATATTCATGATTTGTGGAGATAAATTATTGTTTAGTAAAACATTATACATTATCTTGTTCTTATAAACCTATTATGGCTAGTATAGAATCAGGTTGTAAACTTTAACATCTACTTATGCTGGACTTGAAATATACTCTTACTTATGGTTTGTCTTTAGTTGTTATTTAAATAGTTCTATTGGATAGACATGTCTTATGTATACTTCATTTCAAGACTATTGGATGTGTTCTTGGTCCAACTAATGGGGTGTCATGAAGATGGTGTTATTATTGTTGAATTATACATGTTAAGATGTTGACTTTGTTATGCTTATAATATGATTGCAGTTCTGAATTTAATTAGCATTTATTGATATATAGATAAATATGCTCTAGAGTATGGTTAGCCAGTTGGGAGTTGACTAAATAAATGTCTTTATAGTTAATTAAATTATTATAATAAATTAGATATGTTAAATGTTAGGATTATTAGTTATCCTTATCAATATATGTATGTTTGTTTTAAGTTCAATATACTTAACCTGATGTAAATGTATGATACTTAGCTAAGAAATATTTACTAAAGTGGGTTCTATATGAATCTCATGAGGTTGTTTTACATATTTTAGGTATAATGACATCCAAGTGAGAGGTCATCACAACGAAGATGTAAATATCATAATTTTATCCACAATGTTCATGTAGTCTCACTTTTCAAGATTGTTTATACATTGAAGTTGTTTCTTTTCAGGTACATTTAATCTGATGTAAACTAAACAACATATGAACAATAAGATCTATTTTGGTTTTAACAAACACTAGTACTAATTCAATGTTTAGCATCAGTTAAAATAGCCCTATAATATCAATTTTTACAAATGCTTGACACTATAATTATGGACCTTCTTCGTCAGTTTTTTGAGAATGACAAAACCAATGACATAGACATAGTGATGGTTTCTATGTAAATAGAAACTGACGATACAACCAATGACTCAGAGCAATAAAGAGTCGTGGAATCACTCTGTCATCAATTCAAGAAAGACAAACGATGTTGTAACCAATTATTATTAGTTCAAACACCAAAACTGACATTGAAGTTTCTTGATAGCATCGGTTTTATAGAAGAACTGATGTTGAACTTCCTTTATAGTGTCGGTTTTATAGAAGAACTGACGCAGTTGGTAGCATGACCATGCTTCCCAGAATAGTTGTTTTAGATATATTGTGTCGTCCATTTAAAGAGAAAACCAACACTATCAAGGAAGTAAAACATTGTTATGATGTCTGAACCAACAACACAATTAGTTATAGTGTTCGTTTTATAAAGAAACTGATGGAAAAGACACGCATCGTTAGTTTTTATGTAACTAACGACGCCACAGTTATGTTCTTTTTCAATAACAAGTCGACCGACCTACTGTCTGACTTTTTAGCAGGATGTAGAACATGCACTTCATTAGAACTACATGTTTCATTTTGTGTTTAACTTAATAATAGGCCAACACACATGTAAAACCTACAATAACAAACACATACACATAATTCATCCAACCGCATACTTTTGCATTCTTTGATCCCATTCTCTTTAACACATAATTCTATTCTCATTCACATACAAAATTTAAAAAATACATACACAAGATCCATTCTCCAATTTCATTCTAAAGACATCTGCAAATAGAATTCTCATTATATTCGGTCATCTTTACATTCATTCACACACATGCATATATACACATCATTTACATATGCATCAACAATCCACTCGCATCAAATTTAAGTTTGCAGAATGTCATAACCACCACATGTATATAGAAATAAATGATATCAAGGTTTAGAAAACTCATGTTCTATCCCAATCATATTTAAAATTGACTTCCTTAACAAAGGTGTGTGCCCAATCTTCTCTTATTTCATCTATCTCTTCTTTTTTATAGAGCTCTATTGTGTCAAACAAATGCAATGACATAATTCAAGAGTTTGGTTACATTTTTTTCATATATATCAAATGAGAATATTTACTTATGATGATCAAGACTATATAGACTATGTTGTGTATACAATGGATGTCTAATGTCGCATGTCTGACAATCAAGTTCGTATACCACATCACATATTATCTGCATGCCCAACCATTGTCTTGTATATGGTACTATCCATTTTTATTTATACAAAATATTAAAAAATAAAAGTAAGTATAGTTGGCATATATATACATTTGAGTTAGAAAACTACCGAAAATTATTCCAAATTATTGATTTCTTTTTCTTATCTATATTTTCTCCAGCCTTTTTGAAATATGTTATAGCTCTATAAGTTAAACTAATACATTTAATTGGATTAGTAAATAATCATGTAATTAATGATGCAAACATCAATATATGTATTTTTTTCTGAATTGACAATATTTAATCAGTAGTGACGTTTATGTTATTCTAACCGAAACTATAGATCTATAGTGTTAGTTTTCTATAGAAACTGACATTAAGAAAAGTGACACTAGAGGTCAAAAATGTACCAGTGAAAGTTGAATGAGATTTTTCATAATTAAATATGTTGGTCCTTAGATGTGACACTGGTTATTGATATTTCATGAAATAGGAAAAAATCTACCATTGTTTCTTATATACAGTTTTAATAATGTTTGTTTAGAATCTGGTATTTTATTTCTTAGTCTTAGTTTAAGTTTAGGGATTTCCCTAATGATTGGCATTTATGCTTATCAAAAGATACGTAGTTTATATTCTAGCATTATATCTTAGATTAGATGAGTCTTTAGGGATAATAGGATATAGGGATAAAGGATAAAATGGATCTTGAAAATAACATGAATGATATGCATACTAACTAAACTTAGTATTAGGCTACCCTGGTCAATATTCCAAGTTTTGGTAGAAGCTAGTATGGAACTACTGATTGTACTTATTTTGGGTTTGACCAAGCATCTAGATGAAGACAATGTAAGAGTATACTAACATGTAATATGGAAAGCAAAAGCATAAAAAAAAGATAAAGAGAAATGAATATATAAATATGCAACCTAACACAAGATGAAGATTTCACGTGGAAACAATATACAATGTTACACAATAATGGAGATAATTCCAATAATTTAGAATCTTACTATGAATCTGAAATTTGTAAGAAAAGATGAGAAATGAGAATTGCACATTATCACGATAAATTTCCTTGTGAAAAGAGCAGATGAATGTGGATAAATGAATAATTAATTATAATCTCGATACATGGCATACATAAATGGATTTAATAAGAATATAAAGAAAATGTGAACTAAACTCTAGAAATTATTTAGCAGTAATATTAGTGAAGTGAAGTCTATAATAAATAAAAAGGGGATATGATGATAGGAGACGAAATATACATCTAAAACTAGAAAATTGGAATTTCAATGTAAAAGATCTGAGAAGCATAAAAATGATGTGATGAGGAAGAATATTTAGAAATCATACTAAAAAAAATGAAATATATAAAAACTTAGATGTTATGAACTTCTTCCATTCTTTTCTTGAATTTCAATATGAAATCCTAAAAGGAGTGAAGAATTTTAATGACCCCAATTTCATCTTTTCTATCTAACTACAATTTGCTTGAATAATTCAATTGTACTAGATTGATCCCCAATTAATTTTGATTAACAATGATAGTTTAATTATGATATGCTAAAAATATTGATACATCATAAATATAGTTTTTGTTTCCAATAATTAAGATTTGGAAAATAGAAATCCTAGTTGGTTGAAATGAAAATCTTGATTGTATAAGAAAATAAAAATGTGATAAGTATAGTGGTGTAATAAATGATTTATTTATATTTTATATGTAATTCAAAGGTACTTTAATATTTTTATGTAGAGTGTATAAATCAAATGTAAGTGTCCTAGAATATCATAACTTTTACAAATTTTTGGACCTATTGATAAGCCAAGTTTCTCTAGGACAAACTCAGTTGACCGTGCTATTGACATTTCAACATAGCAGTGTGGTATTTGATATTTATTTATTTATTGGTATATCCAAGTCAAATAAAATTCTAATTTTAGGTTTTCAACTCTATTTAGGATAAAATATTAACCTTTCTTAAGTTTTAGATGATATTTGAGTGACCACGGGCTAGTTTAGTGGCCAAGTTCTTATCAAGAACAACTCATCCCAACAACCATTTTGAACAAATAAATAACAGACTAAATATAAAATTTGGACTTGTTTATAATTTTTCTAAGAACCTTGATTGTCTATATCACTATCTAACACCCTATTAGCTCTCATAATCTATCATTCATCCCAACATACAAAATTCTAAAGAGAGGGGGAGACTTAGGGTATTGAAGAGGAAATAATGTGGAATTGTTGGTTTGGAGTTTCAGCTCCCAAAAGCTTGCTAATTCATGTAAGTTTATCAGGCCCCAAAAGTATTTATTGGTGACTCTCTTGCATGTTTAAATTTCATCCTTACTCTAATTTGGATCAAAAGTATATCAAACCACCCTCTTTTTTCTTTCTTTCTCTCCAATCTCTTTTTATGGCTCTTGAGTGGAAAGGAGGAAGAAAATGACTAATTGCTCAAAATTAATAGGGATTCAATGAGATCGGTTATTGGGCTATGTTTTAAGGTGTTTAACACTTGAGATAAGTGGAAAAATCCTTATTTGAATATTTAAAACTTTTGAAAGAATAATTATATCTATCAAAGATCAATGAAACTATTGCTTGTATTTTAATGTGTTTGGGTAATAATTTGAGAAATTCTTATGGAATCAAATACCTTCTATCATGTACTCATTCTTAAATTTTTTTTTAGTTTGTGATCTATAAATCAATCCTATTATAGAAAATGGTGAAGGAATTCATCGTAATATGTTAAAATTTCTTAAACTAACCAAATTTTATAATATGATTGGGAATTGGTGAACATGCATAGAATATAGTTTCAATTCAATAAACATGGATCCTATATGAGCCCTTGGTTATTATTATCAAATTCCTTGTGATGTTTAGTGGGAATCATGTATGAGATCAAATATGCATGTTTTAAATAGATGTTTAGGGTTAATGTTGAGTGATGGACTCATCTTACTCAACAACATGATGTATGTTTATAATTGTTCAATGTATTGAATTAAACAAATATTAGGGTGTTTGTGTGTAGATATTCCTATCTATCTTAGTACCCACTGATGCAGTTAGTTATGAATAATGTATTCGTGATGATGTATAAAGATGTGTTCAACTAAACCAGCTTATTAAAAATTTTATAAGTTTACTATTGGGATTTGAATGATAGATAAAACCCAAAATTGTATATAATTTGTTAATTCTAAAGTGGTGCTTAAATTTGGGTATTATTACTTCAATTGAATGAAATGAGTCTTGTTAAGATGATCCAAGCCTAACGCATCAATTGTAGTATAATTTAAGGAATAATGAGTAAACTCCACATGAATGTAAGTCTTTTCATTGAGTCACATAATAATGAATTGGGAAGATGACTAGAGATTAAGACGTAGGAAGAAGCAACATGATTATGTTCTAATTCTTCAATTGAAAGTCTTATAAGGATTAGAAGCATTGGTTTAATTTATCAAAATTTCATTGGGAATGAGATGACATGGTGGAACTATCCAAATATAAAGGAAGGAAATGGGAAAAGGTGAATCGAATTGGAACAAAAATTAATGGATAAATTTAATGAAATGTCTATGAGGGAATATTTAATTTGTTTATATTAAATATATTTGAACTAAGATGAATTAAAGGAAACGTGTTTTAATTTAATTATTGAGATTTGAAAAATAAAGAAAAATTATAAATTAAGTGAATAGAGAATGAAGGATTTTATTAATAGTATTCAACAAGAAATGAAGGATGGTAAGAGTAATGAATCTAAATTGAAAGGAAGACCAAGGAGTTAACTCATCTGAGTATTCAACACTAACCCTAAAATGATAGTAAAAAAAGAATAAAGGATTAATGAAATGTAGATAATCAAATATAGATTGACATAATCAGAAGAGAGTAAATCACGGTTGTTGATTGATCTCGATAAGAATTAGTATGAAATAATATCTATGCATTATGAATTCTTATGCTACTTTTTAGAGAATATAAGTGGAGTAATTATTGTTTTGTGTTATAAACATGATATGGGTATAATGAATAACACAATATGTGTATGCATTGATCTTGATGTGGGTTCTAATGTCACTATAAATGTATATACTGACAATATTGAGTTGGAATTAAATGATAAGAAATGATAAATCGCATATAATGAATTTTTATAGTAACTAGTCTCCTTTCTTTGTATACTTCTATAAAGATTTATAATGGATATTGTACACCTATGTAGGACCACTCAAACCAAGTAAGAAATATTATCAAAAGTGACAAGTAAGAGAAGAATATAAAGAAAAAAGACATACAAGAAAAGATGAAAACATCATCACATTATCCATATAGCACAAGGCATGGGTAGTAGGTACCCAAGTTCAGTAAACTAGGGAATCATAGAAATAGACATCATGTAAGAGAAAATAATCATCATCCTGAAGAGAAAGGATAAAAGGCATCAACCAAGAATCTTCATTTAGAATGTAAGAAACCCATTTGGATAAAAAACATGAGCATTTTATAGTCCCACAAACAAATCAAAGGACTCAGTAAGGCACATGTTATAGAAAACTAGAAATATTAGTGAAGATATGCTACTAGAGAACTTTTTTATTCATTTTTTATCCCTTGTGAACTCTATGATTTCTTTCTTTTCAGATGCCCTACATAATTTCCAGAATAATAATATGATCTCGCATGTTAGAAAATCTAGCCAGATCCATTTTACTTAAAGGAATAAAAGTAATGTCCAGGGCTAGAGGCTTATTCCAATTTTTTTAGAGAAAGGATATTCAAACATGATATGTTGAACATCTTCACTTTTGACTCTTGCAAAGAAAACAATAAGAGGGTGTGGAAAACCCCCTTCTCGAGCATAATCATTAGTTGGTAACATATTATGTCCAACCTTCCACCCATTAGTATAAAATATATTTGGAGTTCTAATTTTCCAAATCCATTTGAAGATTTCATCCACCATATCTTTATCCTGACTTTGTCCCAAATATTTTTCAAATTAAGCATTAGAAACACCATTAAAAATAATTTTTTCCATGTCTCCATTAGGAATTGGGAACATGCAAAAAATATGACTGAATTGTTCATATTGTCTCGAGTTAGTGAAATTCCAGTGATTACCTTATAAATATTAGTAGGATCCTTATCAAACTTTAATTGAAGGTATGCAGCCTTTTGTGTTAAGGATCTAACTGCTTTAAAGAAGTCACCAAACTTGTTTCTATTCGACTCATGTAAACTCATTCTAACATACCACAACTTCATACACAAATATACATAGAAGATCCTATAAATCCAGAATTCCAGGCATGTTTCATCACCTCAAGGAAATCCTCTCTTCTTAACCAAGCATTGATGAATAAAAAAGGAGCTTTAATTTTATTCTCTTTCCAATTGTCATAGGCATGATCTAATGGTCACTAGTTATATTGGGAATTAAGTAACCTTAGAGCTCACAAAACGATCCATAAATCATTATTATGTAATATATTTTCAATATTAGATGTAACAAATTTCACTCATTCCAGGTGGCTACCCCAAGAAAAATAAGAGCCATTAACAGACAATTAAAATAAATGAAACTCGAGCAAGAAAGATTAAAATCATATATAGACTTTTTCAATTGATGTTCCTTACCCAATGTCTCTTCATTCCTTCTAACAACATTGAAATACCCCATTATGGCCTAAGGGTCATTCATATTTTGGTGAAGTTATCCAATGCTCCTCCAAAATCCAACTCTTTCTAAGTCTGGATTGTTCCCATATGTTGAAATGAGGTAGAAAGTTCTTTCTCCAACAATGACTTCATAGTGGATGAGTTAATCTGATTCACATAGATTTACCACTAAACAAGCTTTATCATACCACAACACAACCACCCTACCAAGAATGTGGTTAGCATGCTTGGAGCACATTTGAAAATTTCTAAAGTATCACTTGAGTAACTTTGCATTTTCCCATATCTCACCTTGGTTTCATCAACTATAATTAAATGATTATTTAACCTCAGCATTTCATCTTCGATTTTAGGAGCTTTTATGTGATCCCTCTAATCTTCCAGAATGAGTCTTAAGAGCTTCATTCATTTATCACCTAGATAATCAAATGCTTGGTTGGTTTTGTTACCTTCTTCTCCTCTAGATTTCAATTCCAAATTATTGAATTTGTTGGACAAGGATGTATCATGGTCATTATTACCACCAGTTGTTGAACTTTTCCCGCCTTTAGTTCTATTTTCCATTTTTGTTAAAGTATTGGAAATCGATGTCTTCTTCATTGATTTTGTGTTCAACATTTTAGGAGTAGTAATGAGAATGATCACAACACTTTTAGATTCTTTAATCTTTAGCTTTGAATCATCAATTTTACCATCTTCACTACCAACATCGAAGGTCATATTATCCTCAAAGGTATAACTAAACCCATGGAATTTTTTTTCTTCAGACTCAAGTACGAGCATAAAAGGTTCAGTGTCCTTTTGAACTCCTAGGTTCACCAAAGAAGAACTTCCCCTTGTAGAAACACAACCGTCAATAGTCAAACCAATAGAACAATGTTATTGTCAATAGCTTGCAACTTATCTACATTGGATTTTGAGCTTGCACAGTTTCTTTAATCATCTAGACCTTATTTCCTAATTTCTTCTTATAGTACTCATGCCTAAATCGATTACATGTTGACCATCTATCAGAAAACTATTCATATTCAAAAGTAACTTTGAGACATTCCCCTTTATGACTATATATAACAAAATATGTAGAAAAAGTAGACTCCATTCGCATGAACACCTAAAATATACAAAACTCAAGTCTGTGCAAGTCCATTGTTAACCTATTAGTCCTCAAAGAAGTCGCTAGGAAAGACCCCAACCTATCAAACATCTTATTCTCACATAAGATCTAACCAAAGATCATGGATCTTGATCCATACCGACATCTCAAGAAGTTTAACTTGGTTAGAATATCTCTAGGATTCCACTTCATAAGCATTATCACTTACTCTTGACATACCAGATACCATCGTCCAGGATCTCCTCCATATCCTCATGATTAGTGGATTTCACTAGGAAAAACCCTCTACCATGATTTAGAACCTCAATAGAAGCTTTCAGTAGCTAGATCTAATTCAAATGCACCTCCAAAGCAGGTAGTGAGCATTGAGCCTGATGACATAGACTGCCAAGTAGCTCTCCCATCTGGATGTGTTCATGACTGCTCCACTCTTAGTATAGGTCATTGTATTCCCACACATCTCTAAATATGTTTTCTCCAATGAAGCATCACTTGATTAGATTTAAGCAACTCTAGTCAAGGTCTAGAGTGTGTTCATGATGAAGATATGTCTATGATCCCTTTCCCAGTCAAATCTGATGAAGCATGGCGCATGTCGCCCTCATCGTCGCCTCTTGTTGCCGCAACAACATTATGTAATCTTATTATTTTCATATAATAATTTGTATTTGAGAAACCCTGATTAGGGTAAATAGTTTAGAATGAGATTATATATGAGGTTGATAGCCCATTGATGATGATTCATACAAAATGATGTGACAACAGGAGAGCAAAATGAATGTATTATATTGTAGTTTGTTGTGTTATATGTTATAAGTATGAATCATTTTCTTTCTTGCTAATCTAATCTAGTTTATTCCATCCTAACTGCATGAGCATACACAAACACAATAAATGATTAATAGAATATTCTTTAAGATGATTAAGCGGATTAAGTAACAAGTGAAAAAGATGTAGACATCCAGTTAGGTGCCCGAAACACCATGAGTTTCCCCCAAGATTCACACTAGAGAAATGAAACAAATTTCCCATTGTAATCATGTTGGTTATGTATGCCCAGAGAGCCAATCATGTGATGATTGTAATGGCATATCATGTAAAAATGATTTGATTACTAATAAAAGGCAAACTTCTAATTTATTCTATTCAATTCAGTTATGAGATAATGATGTAACATTTTAAATGTCTAGAGAATTATATTACTCAATTACGTATGTATTCAAGTTACTATCCTTGTGGATGAGATCATATGGATGGTAAGGGTAAATATACATATTCTCATTATGTCCCTGATCGGTTATCATTTATGGAAGGTTGATAGACAACAATGACACATAAGATCAAAGTGTGAGTTGGTTGATGACTAAATCTCATTAGTCATGATATGGCCATATGAAACCAATCACATAGATACATGTTAGAGAACAGTGTATCAGACAGACCCACCATGAGACTGACACATGGAAGCCATCATCATGGAAGTCATAGTCAGCTCTCACAATGATGGTGGTGGTTGTGGTTCTTAGACTTGAAATCACTACACTCAACACATGTCGTTGGGTACATTTTGACATCATCAAACGCAGTCCTAAAACATGGGTTGTCATAATGGTAGTGATTGGGCGACTTTGACACATGGGGATTGACTGCTAATGATAAACTTGGTATTTGTCCCTCCTGTTGGAGTGTGATGTCCTAGGCCTCTTGATAAGTGAGACTGAGAAAAGCATTGTCATGCACATGTGAGTCAATATGTGAGCTTACATATATCTCAGACAGACTGCTCTTGGTTCAAGAAACAAGATTGAATAATAATGAGGGTGACTTCTCCATGCCTCTAGTTCAATCTAGACATCAGTGATAGAGGAACTATAGAAACACTGCAACACCATACATATATTATACGTTGAAGTTGTTCCCCAACTTTTCCATTTACTTGGGTAGCAATGATGTGTGACTAGGCACCATTTTTTTTTCTTGTGATGTCATTAGTTGTTATGGACATTCACTACCAACGTGATATGGGACCTATAGGGTCACACACATAGGAACTCATCGAGAAGAGGAGTTTGATCCTAAATGATAATTGAATTAAGTACTAAAGTATTTAGCTACTCTATTCACACAACAGATCGACAAATCGACAAATTGAACTACCAAACGACCATCTCATTGGGTGAGACAACTGTTTGGGCATCCAAACGGGCATCTCAAGTGTTGAGATGGATATTTGGGTTGTCAGGCAGATCAAAAATTGAATTGGCTTAGTTATGTCCTATGAACCGATCAGTTCAAGCTATTCAACCGATCGGTTCGACTCGAACTCACCAAACAGGTGTCTAGGTGAGTGAGACATACATCTTGCTTATGTGAGATGGCCTAGTTGGGACGAACAAAAGTTCTAGAGTTTTCCTAAACTCATTTCAATTGCACATACTTAAGGTGCAAGTAAATTAATGTATGACATTAATTAGGAAATGATTTTCCGATTCATATATGACTGGGAAAGCAAGAAATGACCGTCTCACTTAACGAGACGACCATCTCACATCCTAGATGACTATTTTTCTTAGCAAAATTACCATCTCGTGTGCAAGACGACCATCTCACTTGGCGATACGATCGTTTCATCATATGCAGGTTGTGAAACTTCCAAAGATGTTGTGAAATTCAAGATCTACTTGTCCTTTCCACTCCCGCTTTAGTTCCACATTGGTTGGGGACTGGGAAGTCTAACCCTATCCTCTCCTACATATAGAGGGGTATTGGGGGTTTCCCAGAGTACAACTACAATATAGACAACTGAGAATCAGTTCCTCTGACAATGTTGTCCTCTCTGGTTGTGGTAACCACGAGAGCCCCGACAAATCCAACCCAACAAGGGAGGGATATCCATGACAGAGAACAACTAAGAGTTGTCATTATGGGAGAGCATGTTTGTGACTAGTACACCGATAGAGAGAAAGAACTCCTTCCTATCCGATCCAATGGGATGACAAGAGTTCTAGGTAGTTCGTTGGGACTACCATAGATGCGGGAAGCTATTGTTTGCCACTTGGAGGACAACGTCAACCAGCAGTATGTGACAAGAGGATCTACTAAAGAAGATGACATTCATGGATATAGTCTGTGGTGCAGACCAGGAGGTGCAGTAGTCAAACGAGTCCCAGTGTGACTAGGATTCATATTTGTACATCTACAATGATAAGGATTGTCGCTGGACTTGCTCCAGGACCAGGTATATCTCATAAACCATCCTTCCTGCATTATAGCTATTGACGCAATCTACTATTTGTGGGGAATATGGTATTAAAATTTTAAATTCTACTACCTGCTCTGTACCATATTTCCCAGTAGTGGTATCATAGCCAACGTCAATTTACTATATTACGGGATAATCGATAAGATCAAATTTTGATTTTATCGTTCTATTATTGCATGTGATGCAAATAATATCTTGTCAAATCCAAACACCATGATAATCCCAAACTTATATATATGATATATGTTTGCAATTTACATGTGTCACCCTAAAATAGTTTTGATGGTGGATGTGTAGCATGTTTATGGTCAATAACCCCTATATGTGCATGGTTGTATGTGGATGGTTTATTCGGTTATCTCGGTCTACGTACTGAGCCTATATCTTATCTTCCCAATATAAAGTAAATTATCTTCTACCTTTGCTCCCCTCGAATGTAACTCGAGGTTTCCTTATAATTATGTAAAAGTGGGATAGTTTACTTTCCTATTATGATGAATATGAAGGACCTTGGAGGACATGGTGGACAAGATGGACCGATCTCCTGGTGGACCCAACCGATCTGTTGGAGGAGCCAACCAATGGTGGATAGAAGGACCAAGTGATCAATGAGATGACCTAATTAATAACCAACCATGATGCGAGCCCATCAGTTTAAGGGTTGAACTGATCAACCCAGATTGGCAAGCACAGACATTCATCAACAATAGGTCTTTGCATGTGATGTAGACCTAGATGACTATAATTCCTTGTGGCTCCAAGGGATTACATTAGGAATGGCCATGACCATCACTTTTGTTTATTGCATGTTTTCATTGTGGGATATAGCATGTATATGATACGTACTATAAATGTGGTGATTGGATAACATATATGTATTTATACAAATTCCCTCAACTAAAATAGTAAATCTCAGATGTCTTCCATTAGCAATACACATGAAAAGCTTGTTTGACTAAGCATAGATTTGCACAAAGCATGGTACACTGTCTATCTCATAGAAGTTTGATGGTAGATATGTAGATTTGCACAAAGCATGGTGTCTATCTATTGTATTGGCTATTGGATCAAGCTTAACTGATGACTTGGAGAGCCCAAGCCCAGAGGCATGCAGATGATCATGGCAAGGTGTTGTGCATATCATCTATCCAAGAGTTTCATATGATGAAATTGGCATGATGGCCTACCAAAATAGTCAGGTTGTGGGCGATCGGCAAAAGCAGATTCATGACTTGATGAAATATGTATCTTGACCCACTAGAATATTGTACACTGCAATATTCTAAATTGACATTGAGGGCTATCAATTCGAGTAAAATAGTGGGAGTGATAATAATTAAATACCTAATTAATATCATCAAAATTTTCAAATCAAATCAAATCAAATAAAAAATGGTTTTTGACAAATGCAAGTTTACTCTTGTAGAATCAATGACGAACAAATTCGGTTTGTGATTGGTCCTGAAGAAGGACAAACTTGATGGAGAAATTACCACAACTTGTTTTGGACTTTGAGAAGGGTTCTCAATGAAGAGTGCAAGCTCTACATCCTTGACAAACCAGTGCCTGAAATACCTCCTCCCGATGCACCTAGGGCACAAGTGGATGCTTACTGGAAGCATGCCAATGATGCTTTAGAGATAAAGTACCTTATGCTAAGCTGTATGAACTATGAGTTGCATGAGAAATCTGAGGACATGAGTGTTATTGAGATGGTGACACATCTTAGGAAGTAACACTTGGTCTTGACATGCAAGAAATGAACTCTCTCTTAAAGGTGCTACATGAGTCAAAGCTGACAGAGGAAGCCTCAGTAAAAGAACATGTGCTTAATATGATCATGTGTGTCATCTTAAAGAGTTTTGAATTACCTTGAGCTAAGAGTTGGCTATTGATATGATTCTAAAAAGTACGCCAGAATCGTATAGCCATTTTATTGCATGCCAGCATGTGAGTAATTCGGCTGGACATATGTCAGAAATGCTTACCATGTTGATTCATTCGGAAGAAAAAGTGAATAAGGACAAGCCTGTGATGGTGATCATCATGGTTGAGTTCAAGGATAAAAGCAAGACTGAGAAAATTATTGTGGTCAAGCCTGTCCAATTATTCAACACTCAAGATATGGAGAAAGAAAAGTACAAGTGGAACTCATCCTTTGTACTTGAAGGCTTTCAAGAAGCAGAAGATGGGGATGGTGATCTCCACTTCAGGTATATACGTTATTGAGATAAATATATCTACTTCATCATCTTGGGTATTAGATGTTGGATGTAGATCTCACATATGCTCTCATATGTAGGATCTAAAATGAAGTAGGCTTTTGGGAAAAGGTGAGGTGGAATTGTGATTTGCTAATGGCACAAGAGTTGTGGCCAGCACAGTTGGAACCTATAGTATATCTCTGCCCACGGGGCTTGTAATAGAGTTAAAAAACTACTATTATGTACCTGTTATAAATAGAAACATCATTTATGTATCTTGTTTGGACAATGATGCATTTGAATTCCATATTAAAAGTGGTTGATGTTCTATTTCAAAAGATGGGATCTTTTATGGTAGTGCCCCTATGTTTTATGGTCTTTATCTATTAGACCTAAAGACAAATGTATATAACGTTAATACCAAAAGGATAAAACTCTACAAGTCAAACAAAACATACATTTGGCATTGTCGTCTAGGTCACATAAATGAGAAGCACATATTTAGACTCTATAAGGATGGTTATTTGGACTCTTTTAATTTCGAATCATTTGAGACATATGAATCTTGTTTGTTGGGCAAGATGGCTAAGACCCCTTTCACTTGTAACAATGAGAGGGCTAATGATCTATTAGGCCCCATACATATTGATGTGTGTGAAACTTTTAGAACAATAGCTAGAGGTGGGTATCAATACTTCATTACCTTTACTGATGACTTCAGTAGGTATGGTAATGTTCATTTGATGAAACATAAGTCAGAAGCTCTTGAAAAGTTTAATGATTTTATGAATGAAGTACATAACCAACATTGTAAAAGTATTAAGGCCCTTCATTCCGATTGAGGTGGAGAATACTTAAACAAAGAGTTTGAGGACCTTCTTAGAGCCCATGGGATTGTATCCTAGTGGACTCCACTTGGAACACCTAGCATAATGGTGTATCAGAAAGAAGGAATTGCACATTACTGGATATGGTGTGATCGATTATGAGTTTAGCAGAGCTTCCAACTACCTTCTGGGGGTATGCTCTAAAAACCACCATGTTTACACTAAACCGAGTACCATCTAAGTCATTTCAAAAGACACCATATGAGATATGGACTGGGAAGCATCCCAAAATGTCTTTTATGAGGATTTGGGGTTGTGAATCTTATGTCAAGAAAATGTTTCCTAAAAAGCTTGACCCTAGATCTGAAAAATGTTACTTTGTTGGATATCCCAAAGAAATTGTGGGATACTACTTGTATAATCCATCTGAGAACAAAGTGTTTGTTGCCAGAGATATTGTGTTCCTTGAAAAGGAATTTATTTCCAAAGGAATCAGTGGGAGACATGTAGAACTCAAAGAGGTTCGAGACCAACAAGAGAACATAGAACCAGTAGATGAACTAGAGGAATCTAGAAAATCACAAGGGTGTTGTGGAATCTCAAACTCCTCATGTAACACAAGAACCTCATAGATCTAATCAGACATCCCTTGAACCTGAGAGATTTGGATATCTTGTAACTCAGGAAAGCAATGAATTGGTCATAGATGATGAGCCAATAACCTATAAAGATGATATATAGGGACTAGAGTTTGAGAAATAGCTTGAGGCCATGAGATCTGAGATGGAATCCATGTACACCAACTAAGTATGGACTTTGGTGGATTCACCTGAAGAGGTAAAACCCATAGGGTGCAAGTGGGTCTTCAATAAGAAGACTGACATGGATGGAAAAGTTCAAACCTATAAGTATAGATTGGTTGCAAAGGGTTTCAGACAAGTTCAAGGTGTTTACTATGACAAAACCTTTTCCACAATGGCCATGGTATAATCCATCAGGATCGTGCTTGCTATTTTAGATTATCATGACTATGAGATTTGGCAAATGGATGTTAAAACCACATTCCTTAATGGGAATCTTGTGGAGGATGTGTACATGACACAACCTGAGGGTTTTATAGATCCAAAGTTTGCCAATAAAGTCTGTAAGCTACAAAGGTCAATCTATAGATTGAAGCAAGCATCTCAGAGCTGGAATCATTGTTTTGATGAGACAATCAAAGAGTTTGGCTTTATTCAAAATGAAGATGAACCTTGTGTATACAAGAAAGTCAATGGGAGCATAGTGGCATTCTTCATATTATGTAGATGACATACTATTGATGGAGAATGACATCCCCACTTTACAAAAGGTAAAGGCATGATTCGGAAATACATTCTCTATGAAAGACTTGGGAGAAGCATCCTACACCTTGGGATAAAAATCTATAGAGATAGATCCAGAAGACTTCTCAGACTAAGTAAAAGCACATACATTGACAAAGTGTTGAAACGGTTCAACGTGGAGAACTCAAAGAGAGGAAACCTACATGTATGCCATGGTGTCCCTATCTCTAGAGCTCAATGTCCCAATTCTTGTGAAGAAAGGGAACGCATGAGTGTGATTCCATATGCCTCGGCAATTGGATCAATCATGTATGCAATGTTATGTACCCGTCCATACGTCTAGTATGCCTTGAGCATGACGAGCAAATATCAGTCAAATCCATGTGATGCTCACTATATAGTCATGAAGAACATCCTCAAAAACTTGAGAAGCACTAAGGATTAGTTCTTGGTTTATGGTAGAGAGGAAGAGTTGGTGGTAAAAGGTTACACTGATGCAAGCTTCCAGAATGATCAAGATGATTACAAATCACAATCAAGATTCATGTTTTGCCTCAACAATGGAACTATGAGCTGGAAGAGTTCCAAGTAAGAGACAGTTGCTGATTTTATAACAGAGGTTGAGTATATTGATGCATCAAGTGCAGCAAGGGAGGTTGTATGGATCAAGAAGTTCATCACAAAACGTGGGGTTGTTCCAAGCATTAGCGACGCAATTGAGCTATATTGTGACAACAATGGAGCTATTACACAAGCTAAGGAACCCAGATAGCATCAGTGCTCAAAGCATATACAAAGGCGATATCATCTCATACGAGTAATTGTACATCGTGGAGATGTAAAAATTTGTATAAGTACTAACAAAAAGCAATGTTGTTGATCCCTTGACGAAAGAACTTTCACAGCAGAAGCGAGATGGACATGTAAGGTCACTCGGAATAAGATTTATGGGTGATTGTCTCTAAGTGCAAGTGTGAGTCTATTGGTTATGTATGCATAGAGAGACAATCATGTGATGATTGTAATGGCATACCATGTAAAAATGATTTGATTACTAATAAAAGGAAAGCTTCCAACTTATTATGTTTAATTCAGTTATAAGATAATGATGTAACATTATAAATGTCTAGAGAATTATATTACTCAATGATGTATGTATTCAAGTTACTATCCTTGTGGATGAGATCATATGTATGGTAAGAGTAAATATACATATTTTCATCATGTCCCTGATCGGTTGTCATTGTGGAAGGTTGATAGACAACAATGACACATAAGATCAGAGTGTGAGTTGGTTTATTACTAAATCTCATTAGTCATGATATGGCGATATCAAACCAATCACATAGATACATGTTAGAGAACAGTGTATCGGACAAACCCACCATGAGACTGACAGATGGAATCCATCATCATGGAAGTTATAGTCAGCTCTCATAGTGATGGTGGTGGTTGTGGTTCTTAGACCTGAAATCACTACACTCAACACATGTCATTGGGTACACTTTGACATCATCAAACAAAGTCCTGAAACATAGGTTGTCATAACAGTGATGATTGGGTGGCTTTGATACATGGGTATTGACTACGAATGATAGACATGGGATTTATCCCTCCTGCTGGAGTGTGATGTCCTAGGCCTCTTAATAAGCGAGACTGAGAAAAGCATGGCCATGTGCATGTGAGTCAATATGTGATATTGAGCTTGCATATATCTCAGATAGTCTGCACTTGGTTCAAGAAACAAGATTGAATAATAATGAGGGTGACTGCTCCATGCCTCTAGTTCAATCTGGACATTAGTGATAAAGGAACTATACAAACACTACAACACCATACACAGATTGCAGGTTGAAGTTGTTCCCCAACTTTTCCATTTACTTTGGTAGCAATGATGTGCAACTAGGCACCACTCTTTGCTTGTGATGTCATTAGTTGTTATAGGCATTCACTTCCAATGTGATATGAGACCTATAGAGTCACACACATAGGAACTCATCTAGAAGAGGAGTTTCATCTTGAATGATAATTGAATCAAGTACTGAAGTGTTTAGCTACTCAATTCACACAAAAGATCGACAGATTGGCTGACTGAACTTCCAAATGACCATCTCATTGGGTGAGACGACCATTTGGGTAGCCAGACGGGCACCTCAAGTGTTGAGACGACTGTTTGGGTTGTCAGGCAGATCAGAAATTGAATTGTCTTAGTTCTACCTTATGAAGCGAACGGTTCAAGCTGTTCAATCGATCTGCTTGACTCGAACTCACCATATGGTCATCTAGGAGAGTGAGATGGGTGTCTCTCTTGTGTGAGATGTCCTGGTTGGGATGAATGAAAGTTATGGAGTTTTCTTGAACTCATTTCAATTGCACATACTTGGGGTGAAAGTAAATTAATGTATGACATTAATAAGGAAATGATTTACCAATTCATATCTGATTGGGAAAGTGTGAAACGGCCATCTCGCTTATCAGTGACAACCATCTTGCATCCCAAATGAACATTTCACTCAGCAAAATGACCGTCTCGAGTGTGAGACAACCGTCTCACTTGGCGGGACAACTGTTTCATCACTTGCAGGTTGTGAAACTTCCAGAGAAGTTGTGAAAATTCAAGATCTACTTGTCCTTTACTCCTACTTTAGTCCCACATTGGTTGGGGACTAGGAACCCTGACCCTAACCCCTCCTATATATAGAGGGGTATTGGGGGCTTCCCAGAGTACATCTATAACACATATAACTAAGCATCAGTTCCTCTGACAATTGTTGTCCTCTCTGGTTGTGGTAAACACGAGAGTCCCGAAAAAGCCTACGCAATAAGGGAGGGATAGCCACAGGAAAGAACAACTGAGAGTTTTCATTGTGGGAGAGCAATTTGGTGACTAGTAGACTGATGGAGAGGGACAACTTCTTCTTGTCCAGTCCAACAGGACGACATGAGTTCTAGGTGGTCTGTTTGGACTACTATAGAGGTGGGAAGTCATTGTTTGCTGCTTGAGGACAACATCAACCAATAGTCTGTGATAAGAGGAGCTACTAAAGAAGATGACATTCATGGTTGTAGTTTGCGGTGCAGACCAGGAGGTGTAGCAGTCAGACGAGTATCAGTGCAACTAGGGTTCAGAGTTGTGCATCTATACCAACAAGGATTGTCTCTAAACTTGCTCTAGGATGAGGTATATCCCATAAATCATCCTTCCCGCATTATAGCTATTGACCTGATGTACTGTTTATGGGAAATATGGTAATAAAATTTTAAATTATGATGTTTGTTGTGTACCATATTTCCCAGCAATCACAGGATTATGAGAAGGAATTTTGGAGTGTGGATCTAGACCTTGAAAGCTAGCCCACTAGGATTCAGACATGAGTCATGTTGTATAATTCTGACCCTAAATCCTCCACTACAAAGTCTATGTCCACAAGGTACGACTCTGATGAAATGTAAACTGTAAAACATGAGAAATTTTTTAATATGTGATGTTATGATCTCTCTTTTCCTATCTCATGTACCCAAGATGAGGACTTGATGGTAAAGAGGTTGAATGCCCAACCTTGGCCTCTTTAAGCAACCTTGCAATGGACTGGGGTCTATTGTATCTATCTTAGGGTGGTAGGCTAAACCCTAAGATAATGATGATGACACATTGATACAAGAAACATGAATGAAAACTTCTATTTTGTGAGGTACGGTTCAAGTAGTTTCAAGGAAAATGAATAAAAGATGACAAGTTGTATAGATATGGAATGAACGCTTGCTAAATTCTATTTACTGCTAGTTGATAAATCTATTGTACTTGAATATGTATTTTCATCTATGGAGATCATTTATTCTTCAGTCAAAGGTACTGTGACTTTTTCTTAGCATGGAGTCTAGTTGTAAAATTTGACATGTAGTCCATAGTGGACTTGATATAAACTCTTATTTATTATTTTTCTTTATTTGTTATTTGGACAGCTCAATTGGCAGACATGTCTTATGTGTACTTCATCTTCAAAACTACATGATGTTTTCTTGGTTCGGCAGGTGGTATCAAGATGGTGATATTATTGTCTTATTATCAATGTTCATATGTTGATTTTGCTTATCATGTAATGTGATTGTAGTTCTTAAATTAATTAGTATTTGCTGATTTGATTATTGATATTTCTCAATAATGGTTAAGAAGTTTGGATTTTACTTAATGAATAATTTTTTTTTGTATTTGACTAAATGAAGTTTGGATTTGACTAAGTGAATGTCTTTATGATTAATTAGACTATTGTCATAAACTAAATGTGTTAAATTCTAGGATTATCAGTTGCACTTGTGAATATTATCAAGTTACTTTTAGGTTCAATGTACTTAACCTGAAAATGATGCAAGTTATTGGATTGAGTAGGAAAATTCACTATTGAGGATATATATGAGTTTCATGAGGTTGTTTCATATGTTGTCAGGTATAATGGCATCCGATGGAGAGGTCGACATAAAGAAGATGTAAACATGATCATTTAGTCTAGAATGTACCCTTGTAGTTTCACTTTCTGGGATGTGTTGTATGTCAAGGTTGTTCTTGTATGTACATGCAATATGATGTAAACTAAATAGCATACGAACAATAAGATCTACTTTTAGTTTTTACATAGTTGAATGACATTTACAATAACTAAATATGTTCATCCTTTGAGGTGATATTGGTTCCTAAGGTTTATGAAAAGGGAAAATATTTACCTATGTTTCTTATATATAATTTTAGTCGTATTTGTTGATAGCATAGTTTTTTGTTTCTTAATCTTCGAGATTAGGTTTAGAAGTTTTGTATTATTATTGGAATTCTAATCAAAAGAGAGTTTCTTTACAAGAAGATTGCCCAACATTAATCAACACAAAAGGAGTATCCTAGGTGTCTGAGCATGCCATAGAGTCCAGTGTTTCAATGGTGGGTATTCTCATCATTTTTGGCATGTCATATTGTACAACCCATATGGCCTCCATATTCTCAAAAGTATGTCTTATGCAACCATAACCATAAACATTTTATTTATGGCTTGTGGTCCAAAAATATGTATACAATACATATTATGTGTGGTGATTTTAAGTGTATATCAATAAGAGACATATCCCTTTCTAAAATGTTAGTAAGATGTCTTTAATTTCATTACACACATTAATGTGTTTTCAGAAAAGTAGGCTCGCCAAGATGAGGTGCACAAGATCTATTAGTGTGGTGTGAGGTGGGCATTTGGGTTTCCATAGCAAGGCACAAAATTTTCTAGTACACGTAGTAGGATCCATGTTTACCAGGTTATCTTAATAGGATTAAGTTTCTAGAGGGATGGAGTAGTATGGTCAATATGATGAAATAGTAATAGGATTGTCCAAGGGTTGATTGTGATGCAATTGGTACGCAAGTTGTTATCCTAAATAGGCAAGTTAGTGTGGTCAACTAAAGTTGACTCATGACTTGATGAAATATAGACCTTGGCCCACTAGAAATTTATCCATTGTAACTTTAATTACGGTCATTCATGATGAAAATTGTGGTATCCATGTTTAGTTATAGGTCTAACAAAATATCAATATTTTAAATCTAATTTCTAATTCATATGAACTTTTTCTTTATGGATCAGATGTCAAATAACATGAAAAACATGTTGTCTTGACGGGTCCTTAAGAAGTTCCACCACAATTGGACTTTTTTGGATGGTAATGAACTTATTACTTCTTGAAAAGAATAAGCAAAAGATGGAGGTACTAGAGCATGTTTTCCCAACTATGCCAAATCTCATTACATTCGTGGTTGGAAATGTTGAACTAAAGATGTACTCCAACTATTCAAATGATGTGCCATATACAACGATAACATCCATGATGCACTACGTAGGTACTACAAGAACATTGAGACTAGTGATGTTTTAAACAAAAAGATAGTGATACCATAGATATATAAATAATATCAATATGATATATCAAAGGGATTGTTTCAAAGAAACCTTGCATTGGGTAACTAAGTTGATCATCATGTGCTCAAAATGATTGAATATGTAGAGAAGCTTTAGAGATAGGATTGTACCATGGGTCCAATGTTATCCATGGATTTGACAATGTAATTATTTTATATAAGATACAACTTGTGACACCTCATCATGCTATATGAGATTACTCCAAACATAAAATGTGATCAACTACTAACTAATCACATAGTCAAAAAATGTAAGAATTAAAACCAATTCAACATCACAATCAAGTACTGAAACATTTACATCAAGGTCCATCTTTTCCATAAATTAATATACCTTAACATGTATTTATATATGTATTCAGTGGCTGAGGCCACAACCGGTATACAAAAGAGATATTCCACATGTACATGCCATATATATAAATACTTGGCATACTACCAAAAATTTGTGTTGATACAAGTATATTATCTACAAAACACATCCCATACCTGGACCTAAGAGTATAGGGATGACACTAGGACTCTTCTACTAACAACATTTGTCCAACCTTTTGTGTCTACCGATCACCAGGTTGTTCTTCTTCTACAAAATGATATCGAATGCATTATCAGAGACCGTAAAAAAGGATGTGGTGACCCACAGGTGAAACCCATGTCCCAACGAGAGATATAACTCTCTCCAATAGTTATTAATTACAATATATTGTTTAATAGCAAACAGAGTGAGCATATTGTAGTATTTGATAAGCAATTGAGTAGATCAAAGAGTTTAAACATACTAAGCAAGATAAATAGATCAACTAGCAACAATA
Source organism: Alisma plantago-aquatica (assembly GCA_963693085.1). Taxonomy (NCBI): domain Eukaryota; kingdom Viridiplantae; phylum Streptophyta; class Magnoliopsida; order Alismatales; family Alismataceae; genus Alisma; species Alisma plantago-aquatica. Next base: position 945,591,384 of record OY856412.1, read on the forward strand.
ATAATTACTCAAATTTCATCATGTAAGAACTATGTAGTAAAAAGATAAATCAAGGCTAGTCAATCAATATGAAACATATTTATCCCTAGAAAATATACTACATGGCTTGTATTACATCTTTCATTATTATGCCCTAGGAAGTTTCAGTTGTGCCACATACAGTCCAACTGACCACTGCAAAGTCAAAATTAGATCCGCACAAGATCTAGGAGCGCCAAAATTCTAAGATCTCAATTATGCCCAGTCAGTAGGGGTCGAAATATAGTGACATATCAGTCAAGATACCTACAACAACATATAGTCAAGTTGATAACAACTAAAATTTCCTTGGTATAGGTCATAGCACTAGACACCAGGGTATGCAAGCAAAACCATGTCACCTGAGATATAGCCGTAGTGTACTCAGTCACATTTTTTATTAACAAGTATATGAGGCATGACCGTATCCAACCTCCATAACCTACAATTTTAGATGACAAGGATATACACTCAACTTACCACCCCTACATCCTCAATAGTATGTACTCTGAATTTCCCTTAGAAATACTCATTTCACCATCCAACAAGTTCTGACACTGAAGATGGTTCTACGGCACATGGCACTACATGATTAGAGTTTCACTTGATTAGTTATGCCAATTGGGTGAGTTAAGGCATCATCATACAAATGGACATACAACCCTAATTCATTTCTAACAAAGATATAAGTATAGAAACTTTAGAAGATATAAAATGTTTGAGTGTAATTATGAATCATATTACCACATAACACTTGTTTATTGAATTTCATGAGACTATACTAATTAATATACCACCACATGGTACAATTTCACATTACAGTATTCCAGGGTTCCAACCCTTATCATGTTTACAAAGAGGATAACACCTCCAATAGGGCTCAAAAATACCCAAAGGTCATTAAGACTATCACATAAATCCCTATAAGTTCATCATTATCTTTCTATGCCTTAAAATAAGGCTCAACAAGTCATCAACACATATGAGACATATAAGTTTAGCATAGCAAGGAACTGTGATGTTTAGATAGCCCCAAATTAAGGTTTCAAAACAGTAAGAAAATATTTCATTATCACTTTAATCATTTAATATGGTTTATTACAAATAAGCACTAGCACCATATTACATTAGGATTAGGTGTAACAAGCTACATCGCATTAGAGTTACACATTCACTTATTATGGTGATTTATCAAATATATCTATACGAGGGGAAAGGTAAGACTACTAGTTAAGGTCATCGAACCATTGAATTATCATCATTAAAAACTATAGGATTCATCCAAAACCATTGGATATTGAAGAATTAGATCCTCATCATTGGATCAGGTTCTTCATTCAAAACCATTGGTTGGTGTATAGGTCTAACCGTGGAATCATTTGACCCAAGAAACCATCATTTTAGGCTTTAAAAGGATCAACTCATGAGACCTAGTCTAACCATTGGTTGTGGCCTCCTAGACAGCCATTGGTTGTGACACTTTTTGTCACCATCAGATGATGTAATCTAATCTACCACCGGTTAACACCATTTAGTATTGAGCTACTTCTACCATCGGTTGATGCCATCTTTAGGGAACTAAACAATCGAGTGTTGGTCATTCAATGCAGTCAAAAACTGACCTAAGGTGTGTCCATCAGTTGACACCATTGGTTATCATAAAGGAAACTCCATCAGTTCTAATATAAGGACATCCATCGTTTATAGCACAAGGAGTAAATAGCCTAAAAATCTAAGTATAAGCCATTGATTTAGAAGTACTAAGCACCAATAGTTGGTATCTAAGAAAGAACCAAGTCATCCTATACCTTAGGAAGGTCATACACATGGTTCTAGGTCCATATAGAGCTGGAAACTACTTAAGGAACAAGATAAAAATAAAACTCTAGGCAAGAATAGCTTCTAAGTGCATAGATTTTTGTTTTAGAGAAAGAACACGAGTAAGCAAGTTTATAGTAAGCAATAAATGAGAAAAGGGTTATAAAACTCGCCTCTAAGAAGAATACCAGACTTTAAGCAACAAGAAAACTCAAGAAAAGAAGTTATGAAACCCTAGTATAAGCTTTGAACTCGACTAAGTAGCTTCTTTTCTATAAGAGAAGCAAACCCTAGGTACAAGGAGCAAGAAAGATGAATTCTTTGAGCTCTAGAACAAGCTTTACCATGGAAAACCATGTTCCATCCAAGAAGAAGGTAGGAGGAAGAACAACAACAAGAGAAATGAAGGAGAGAAGGAGAAACTTACTAGATTTGGTCAAGATCACCTAAAGGAAGTTGCACAAACCCTAGATGAGGGTAGATCCAAACCCTAGATGCTCCAACAAGATGGTCGGTTATCTTCTTCTACCTTGGGCACTCTATTCACCACTAATCAGGGGAAGATAAAGCTATAGAGAATATAATATAGATAAGGAACCAAAGGTCTTGTTTGTGAGCTAAAGGATAGGTATATAAAGCTTATGGATAAGAAGAAAGAGAAGCTTGAGGTGTCCTAGTAGCTCTCCATGTGTCCATAGACTAGAGATTACATGGCCATGAAAATAGCAACTCCATTGATCAAGGAGACCATCTTAGACACCGGTTGTTGTCTCTCCAGGACTACCATTGATTTCCAAGAATGGTAGCCATCGGTTCTTTGGAACCATAGTCACTTAAGTGGTGAACCATCGGTTGGTTACATCTTTTAAGTGAACCCAAACAAGAAAACCATTGACCTACTACTTCTAGGGATGACTACCGGTTGTCACCACGTGTTGGTGACCATCGATTGTCCACCAAATAGGGGAAACATCGGTTTGAAGCCTCTAAAGTAGCTCATCCATGAAGGGGTAAAACCCTAAGTCACCCTAGAAGAGTAATACATCCTAACCAAGGTACAAATAGGTGCCCCACGGACCAAAAAATCCAAGCATGAGAAGAAAATATATAAGGAGCATAAATAATGTGAAAAATTGTAAGTAATCTCAGATGTGGGTAATTTGAAGAAAAGTCCAAAATATGCACAAAATTGCATAACTTGCTCAAACAGTGTCCAAATTGAATCAAACTTGAAACTTAAGCATGTCGCATGCTACCAAAACACATCACAAGGTTAGATTAAGGTTTAAAGAACTCAATTATGGTAATTAAGCATGTTCAATACTTTAAGCATGGTTAGGGGTCTTACAACTACAAACCCTAACAAAGATTTTACCCCAGAAATACTACGCAAAGTGAGATAGGTACTTCCTATGCATCTCATCCTCTAATTCTGATGTGTCTTCCTCTATGCAACGGTGATGCCACAAAACATTCACTAACACTATACCTTTCTTTTTTAACTTCTTCACCCTTCTATCTAGGATCAACACAAGACCCTCAACATAGGAAACATCCTCGTCTAACTCAACCTCCATAGGTTGAATCGTATGCTCTGTGTCAGATGACATTTCCTCAGCATGGAGATATGAAAGACATTGTGTAACTTGTACAACTCTAGAGGCAGATCCAACTTGTATGCCACCTTTCCAACATGATCCAAGATAGGGTATGGTCCCATAAATCTAGGATCCAACCTATCCTTCTTCCCAAACCTTAGCACACCCTTCCAAGGAGAAACCTTGAGATACACTCTGTCTCCCATTTGGAACTCTAACAGTCTGCAATGATTATCTACATAAGACTTTTATCTATCCTGGGCTACCTTCAACTATTGTTGTATCACCTTAATCTTTTTGGTAGTCTATTGTAGAAGCTCAAGACCCAAGAGTTGATACTCACCTATCTCATACCAGCAAAGTGGAGACTGAAAACATCTCCCATACAAAGCCTCATAAGGTGCCATATCGATGCTTCTCTAGTAGCTATTGTTGACTTGTTGTACGCAAACTCTATCAGACTCAGGTGTACATCCCAACTACCAAGAAACTACAACACACATGCCCTCAAAAGATCTTCTAGAGTAAGAATAATTCTTTTAGATTGGCCATCTGTCTGCGGATGGAAAGTTGTACTGAACCTCAACTGTGTTCCCATCATTGCATGTAGATGTTCCCAAAATTGACTTGTAAATTGTGGACCTCTATCAGAAAATATAGTTATTGTAATGCCATGTAAATGGACTATCTCATCAACATATACTTGTGCCAACTTTTCTATTGTAAATGTTGTCTTGACTGGAAGGAAGTGAGCTAACATAGTCAATATATCCACTATCACCCATATGGAATCATGACCTTTGGCCATCCTAGGAAGACCAACCACAAAGTCCATAGTAATATGATCCCACTTCCACTACGGTATTGACAACAGTTATAATTCCATATAGGCTTCTGGTGCTCATCTTTCACCTGCTGACAAACTGGACACCTATAAACAGACTGTGCCACATCACGCTCTAAACTCGGCCACCAGTATATGTCCTTTAGATTATGGTACATCTTGGTACTTCCAGGATGCATCACATACATCGTGGAGTGAGCTCCTCGAGTACCATCTCCCTCAACCCATCAACATCAGGAACTATTGTCCTATTGTGGAAACAAACTATACCGTCATCTACCTCATGGAAGCCATCATGCTTCTCACTACCAAACCCTGATCAGATATTCTATATCACAATATTGTTTTGTAGTGCATCATGGATCGGTTGTCTTAAAGTAGGTTTTAACCTGTAACTGTACCAACAACCTTGCCAACAAAGTAACCTCCAGTTGTACATTCATCTGGAAACACCAACATATAGTGCTTGTGGCACACTAATGAACATAAATGTGCCTAGTCTGTAGATGCTGAAAAAAGTTGTTTTCCTACTCAAAGCATCAACTACCACATTTTCCTTGCTTGGATGGTATTGGATTGTGCAATCATAATCCTTGATTAGCTCCATCCATCTCCTCTGCCTCATATTCAACTCCTACTTTGGAAAGATATACTACATATTCTTGTGATCAGTAAATATTTGACACTTTTCTCCATAAAGGTAGTGTCTCTAGATCTTTAAGGCATGAACCACCACTGGAAGCTCTAGATCATGTGTTGGTTAGCCCAAATGGCATAACCACAAACTTGTAATGACCATACCTAGTCCTAAAAGATGACTTTGGTATGTCATCTTCCTTAATCCTTAACTAGTGATAACCTGATCTCAGATCTATCTTTGAAAATACAGTGGAACCTCTCAAATGATCAAAAGGGTCGTAAATCCTTGAGAACAAATACTTATTCTTTATCCTCACCTTGTTCAACTATCGGTAATCTATACACAACCTCATTGAACCATCCTTTTTTACAGAAGCACCCCAAGGGGAAGTGATTGGTCTAATAAAGCCCTTCACTAATAGTTCCTGCAACTACTCTTTAACTCTTGCATCTCCATTGGTGCCATCCTGTATGGTGGATGCGTTATGGGTTGCATTCTAGGAACAAGGTTGATCTCAAAATCAATCTCTCTAGGAGGGGAACACTAGGAAACTTTTTAGGAAAAACATCCTTGAATTATAACATTATTGGAACCTTCTGGATACTAGGACCTCTCGCCTTGGTATCCACAACATGTGCTAAGAAAGCCTCGCATCCTTGTCTCATCAACCTCTCCACTGTCATAGCTGACATTAAACACGTAGAACAATCTTCCTATCACCTTGCAAGATCTCCATCATGGAATGTTGCCACCTTAGTACTACATTCCAGCACCACCTTATACTTTTCCAAGGTATCCATCCCTAAGACCACATCGAATCCATGCATGTCAAGTGGCATGAGATCCACTTGAGTGTTGCATCCCAAAAAAGAAAGAACACAAGAGGGACATACTTCCCGCAACTTGGCAGAACCAACTAAAAGGGTTTCTAGCAGAAGATTATCAGATCCATTACAAACAAGCAGATTGCAACTATCTATCACCTCTCTAGTGATAAGAGAGTGTGTCACACCCGGGCCAACTAGTACACATATAAAATAAGAAGCAGACAAATATGAATGAATACAATGCAACCCTAACCGTGGCTAGGATTTCTCTAGAGACCAAGTAGGCGATCTAGGAGGTGACTCCCAGAACCTGGGAGGGGAGGGCTGCCTCCCCTCTACCAATCCTGAAGTTGTTAGATGGCATCATCAGATACACAAGAGGCAAAAAGGGGAAGAATGATACCCAAGAATACATGGAGCCAAATACTGGGTGGATCAAACAACTTCAAGGAACATCAATTTGCACCTCCAGAGAAGATTGAAGGTAAACATTTTATGACTATAGATTAAGGCACATATGATACCATGGACAAAGCATGGGAACACACAACAATTTTGTATGTCATGGGAAAACATCCATATTACTATCACTTGTTGGCGTGGATAAGGAGGGTGTGGAAACCCAAAGGTGGATTTGATCTATTCTCTAAGTCGAACAAGTTCTTTATGCTTAGATTCAACTCGGTAGAGGATAATAAGAACATTATTGAAGGAGGACCTAGATGGTTTGATAGTAGATTGGTCATCATTAAAGACTATAAAACTGGAGATGACTTGTAGAAGGATTTCTTCAGCATGATACATGTGTGGATCAACATGCCAATCATGGGAAGGAACTGGTCACAAAGGGCAATCGACATTGTTGCTAGTGGAGTTGGAAAACTATTGAGAATAGACTATAAGTCTATGGGATCAGATTCAGTGGGAGAAACTAGAGCTTTGGTTGAAATAGATGTTGAGGAGGAACCACCAGAGGAGATCTGGGTGAACTTACCCAAAAGGGAGCCAATATCAGTGGCTATTCATTATGAACATCTTCCTAATAGTTGTAAAGAATGCATGGTGTTCGGTCATGATGAACATGATTGTCCTTTGAAGCTAGTGGAGGTACTCACCCATCAAGAGAAGCAAGCAAACAAGAATAATGCATAGGTATGGAAGGTTGTGTCCGGGAAGAAGAAGACAATCCAAGCGGAAGAAAAGGATAAAGTCACTGATAAGACATTTCCAATAAGCAATAGGTTTGAGATTATAAATGAAGAAGAAATTGTGGAGACCATTGTGCCTGATGAGGATGTGGGGAAATCTAATGGTAGGAAGGTCGTGGTCACAAAGACCAGAGTGCCTGATGAGGATGTGGGGAGCTTCAATAGTGGAAATGTTATGTCCACAGAGGTAGATAAAGGACCTCAAGAAGGTGCAGATCAAGATAGCTCATAAAGGAAGAACACAACAGCAGCGAATAGGAGCGCAAGTAGAAGTGCTAGAGTAAATGGATCACAAATAACCCGATCTAGCAAAGTTCATTAATAACCATACTCATGCCCAATGTTCGTGTCTCAGGGAAGCCACATAAGAAGAGGGACGTCAAAAGAACTGTTATTGAAGCTAAGCTTTTGATTGCAATACTAGTGGAAAAAAATCAAGACACATCTAAAGCACACTATAGAGAAAATGTTACTGAATGGTTGGAAATGGATTACAAACCACAATAAAGATAACAATGGTTGCATATGTGTTGGTTTGAATCCTAGATCTTGGGACCTCAACATTGAGGGCATGGAAAATCAACAGGTTACACTCAAAACTTTTTTTGGATGACGTGGGAACCACCCCCAAGGAAGTGCCACGATTGTGACCCCCCAGGCAGCGTAAACCCCCAGCTTTCCCCAACTACCCGCACATCGGGGTCAATAAGGTAAACTCACACAAAGGCCAAGGTGCGTGATGGGACCAAGGATCACTGAAGCTGCACAACCAGGGATTCAAACATGGGTCCCTACTCAAAGCTATTAACAAAGGGGGACTTGTTATTAAAATTACAACAGTGTATGCTAGTGATGGAGCTTCCACTTACGTGGAATTGCGTGCACCACTAAAAATCCCAAAGATAGCAAGTCTTTAGGTTTAGCCTTGCTTATACTAGGTTAAAACTCCACCCACATATGCTGATATACGTGGAAGTCTTATCACAATATAGTTAAGGGTCGAATCCACATGACAACGGTCTTGTTGGAAACAACAAGAAGGAAAATGTAAGAATTTCACTTAACTCCTTAATAGTTGATATTTAGTCCAAAGATTTGATTTGGTTGTTTTAAACTAAGTGCAAGTAAAGTAAAAGCAAGAAAGTAAACTTAGGTTGTTAACAATGATAAGGAATCACTAGGATGTGATCGGTTTTCACCACCACTATGCATGGATCAAGACATGCAACATAAAAACATAACCTGCAATAAAAGTTAGATCAGTTAGTATCTTTGTAGACTTAGCTTCCTTTCGGAGAACTAACTACGAGGAGCGTGGGAATGTTGTAATGCCAGCCATCCTTGTAGGAGTGGTCACTTACTTTACAACATTCCCTCCGCAAAGTGTGTTCCTCGACTTATCAAGGTTGTACTTTCATACATCAACTGATTCCATTTCATAGTATGAAAGTGCAACAATGTAAGTGAGTTTACTTCACTTCTTGGAAAGCACTCCTAGATACCGAAATAGGTGTGTGGTGGATACATGCACCATAAACCAACATACAATTGAGTTTCGAATCTAATAGTACAAACATAGACAATTCATACTAAAAGATAAAAGATAACACAAGTTGGTGATCAAGCAACAAGCATTCATTAAACGATTGATGTCGAACTGAGAAGAAAGTATATCTCTATTGCAAACTATGGATTACATTGCATGATATGAAACATGGGTAGCGGGGCTACTCTCCGCACCCTAGTGAAATGAGACTACTCGCTCATAGCAAGGACAAAGAAGGAGGCGAGAAGAGAGAGAGAGATCGTCATCCCCACGAAGGAGAGAGGAAAGTCAACCCCTTTGGAATGAGAGAGAAGGACGATCTTCACACTTCACAGGTTGCTCAATGATGAGGACTCCCCTTCCCACCTTCTTTGGCGATGAGAGAGAAAGTAGCTTGGGGATGGAGCGTGGATCTCAGACCGGCAGCCTTTGGGCAGAGGATGGAGGATGGAATAGCTCTGGAGTAGGAGAGGCAGCCTCTGGGCGTCTGAAAACTTTATATCTTTGGGAGTACCCCTTGGGTCTTATTTATAGGCCTTAAGTGAAGTCCAAACGGTTTGGTAAATTTTTGGTCCAAACGGTCTTGGAAACCGTTTGGACCCTGAGACCGTTTGGACCCTGAGACCATTTGGACTCTGAGACCGTTTGGACTCAGAGACCGTTTGGACTCTGAGACCATTTGGACTCCATGCAGTCTTGAGATCATATGACTCCATGTGGTCTTGAGACCGTTTGGCTTCATGCGGTCTTGAGACCGGTTGAATCCATGTGGTCTTGAGACCATTTGGCTTCATGCGGTCTTGAGACCGGTTGACTCCATGCGGTCTTGAGATCGTATGACTCCATGCGGTCTTGAGACCGTTTGTCTTCATGCGGTCTTGAGACCGGTTGACTCCATGCGGTCTTGAGATCGTATGACTCCATGCGGTCTTGAGATCGTATGACTCCATGCGGTCTTGAGACCGGTTGGCTTCATGCGGTCTTGAGACCGGTTGAGTCTTTTGTGATTTTTTTGTGTCTTTTTCTGTAAGTAAAAGGGAGAAAAGTTAATCTAGCAGTATGTTTGCAATAAAAGAGAATAGTTAGAGATTTGTTCTACTTTATCTGAGAAAGAGTGTGAAAAAATGAAGAATATTACTAAGATAACATCATAAAATTGGAGGTTATCACCCCCCCTAACTTAGAGTCTAGCTTGTCCTCAAGTTAGATAGAGCTGAGGCATGTAATGGTGAGGCAATTTTATTCAATTAAGATTTCCATACTCTTGCTTCAATTCTAAACCTAAGATCTCTTAAGGTTGTATCGGAGCTTTTTGCCTTAACTCTTTCAGGTATTGAGAGTTGCTTGGATCTCAGGTTTCTTCCATATCTTAGCCCGCATTGGGACCACTTTTTCTTTATTCGGTGCATGTTGTTGACTCTAATCAATTTTATACTCCTATGAAAATCCTACCGGAAACTAGAGTGGGTATGAGGGTTGGCTAAAGGCTTAGTGTGTAACTCCCCCTTCAAGTGGGGGAGGGGTTGTCTATGCTTTTAGGATCTCACTACCGGGCACGATACATCTGCCTTCTTGAGGGCAGCTGAATGTACCGGTCGGGCGAGTCCTTTATCAGCCTTTCATATATTTAGATACCTTAGGGTTTCACTACCGGGCATGACACATCTGCCTTTGTGAGGGCAGCTGGATGCACTGACCGAGCGAGACCTTGTTGGTTCTTCATATAGATCCTTATTTATGGCACAACTCTCATGGTTTTATTCAACACTCTGGCTTTTATTCGTAAACTCACAGGCTTGGGATTTGGATATTTAGGGATTTTGATTTGGGCAGACAAGCCGCTTTTATTTGGAGAGAAGAAAACTGTTCTTAGGGTTGTTTGACATGCACTTATTTGGTTTCTACTAGTGGTCCACTTGCAAGGCTTCATGATTTGGATGTCACCTGATGTCCCTCTCATCCTTGAGATTGTTTTGGCTTATTGCAGCCCTGATGTTGTCCTATGGAGAGTCAGATATAGAATTGAAACAGAAGCATGAAAATTGAGTGAAGATGATTTATTAACTCGCCATTGCATGTCTATGTGCTATTCTTGTTATTGCTCTTGAGGGATACTGGATTATAAAGTTAGCTGGGGATGACTTTGTTCCAAGTAGGTTTTATTATCAGGAAAGAGATTAAAGCAAAAACTAAGTATGTGCAAAGAAAACTAAAAAAAATTTATACAGAATTGAAAAAGAAGATAGAAAGGGAAGGATTTAGAATTGATACCTTGCCCTTGTACAGTGTACTCCCCCCCTAACTTATCACTCACTCTGTCCTTAGAGTGTCAAAGAGATAGGTTGAGAAGTTCAAGGACAAGGTCACCTCCGTCCCTTGCTCTGTGGGCAATGTCCACCGTTTCTTTGGTGAAATAGGTAAAGAATTATGTGGTGGGTTCGATATATGATATTTCGGGGACAAAACAGAGTCTAGAGAGGTTAGTGTTGTCTAGGATGGTGACGATTCTATCGTAGCTCCCCATCTTGAGTAGTACGCTGGAGCAGACGTACTTTGTAGGTTTAGGGTTTTATCAATGGAGGGAAGGGTGTGAATGTAGAGGTTTTCAGGTGGTGGTGCTGTAGTGGTGATGGAGGGGAAAGAAAGAATAGTGATGATGGTGGGAGAGGCAGTGGAGGTGGTAGTTGGTGGAATGTTTCTTACCAGGGTTTGCTCCCTTGCAGTGACAGGATGAACCTGATTCCTTGCCTGCTTTTTTGGTTGCTGAGTTGTAGTGGCTTCCTGGGCCTTTCGCTTCCCCTTAGACTTTGTGGTGGGGGATTCCGCCTCAGGAGTCGGCTCATATTCTGAGCCTTCATCATCATCATAAGAAATTTCTTCCACTTCTTCTTCAGGTGCCTCGGTTAGGCATTTGTTGATGCGGTCAATTTTTCACAGAACTGCCAAGATTTTGACATTTGGTGGGGCCTTCCCAGTCTTGTTGTAGTTGTCGATAATTTGTTGGAGCTTGGATCGGTCCTCTATCAGTTCCTCTTATGTCCAGTGAGGGTTGTCAGCAGTTCCGGTTGGTTTTTTTGCTGGAGAAACCATTTCTGAAAATAGAAAGTCATGTGTTACATAAAAATTGATTATGTATGAGTTTTTATATATTTTCATGAAAAGAAAGTGGTTCTTAAAAAGACTAAATGGTTTTGAAGATTGTTAGGTTCCAAACAGTTTCAGGACCGTTTGGTTCCAAACGGTTTCAAGACCATTTGGTCCCAAACGGTTTGAGGACCATTTGGTTCCAAATGATTTCAAGACCGTTTGGTCCCAAACAGTTTCAAGACCGTTTGGTTCCAAACGGTTTCAAGACCGTTTGTTTCCAAACGGTTTGGAAACCATTTGGAAGGTGAAACGTCGGGGGTGCTGTGGACGGGAGAGAGGCGGAACTCGTGGTGAAAGCAAATACGGTGGAGATAATGACGACGGTGGCGATGGAAAAGAGGCTCGCGGTGGTGTCGTAGACGGCGGCGATGGTACAGACAGTTGCGGAGGCGGACAGATGATGGTGCGATAAAACGGGGAACCGCGGCAGTATTGCAGTCGTCGGAGATGGCGGCTCATCTACCTTGCAACTAGTGGAGACGACGATGGCAACCGAAAAGTGGTGGTACTCAGATGAGGTCGCCGCGAAGAAGCATGGGACTTGGGTCGATGGTGGCGGAGGGAAACGACGTTGCAGGTTGCGTGAGAATCAGGAGACAGAGGCGATGGAATAGTGCTCGCGCAAGGGTTTTAGAAAGCTCGGGAGTCGAAAGAAAGAAGAAGAAGAAAGAGGGGGGCTAGGGCTATATTTATAGGATTCAGGGGGTTGACCTTGCAAAACCCTTAGGTCAAACTGTTTAGAGACCATTTGGACTCCAAACGATTTCAGGACCGTTTGGGAGGGTTAAGGTTATTTTGATTTATATATTTTTATGTTTGTTTTGGTTATGTGAATTTTTATATTTTCAGAAGATAAACCTAAGGTAACTTAAAAGAACAGAAGATAAAGACAAAAGAAAAACGGTGGTACTCAGATCTTGGGTTGCCTCCCAAGTAGCGCCTGGGTTTTACGTCGCTGGCTCGACAAGGTTTCGATGGTGTTATGATGATGTTGTGGCATCTCTGATCTTAGTAGTTTGTCTCGGCATTTTATCTGCTGGAGTGTAGTACTTTTTCAATCGATGGCAGTTGACTATCCTTTCTCCCCCATTGTTGTCAACAATTATGACAGCTCCAGTTGGGTATATATGTTTGATGGTGAAAGGCCCGGACCACTTTGTGCGGAGTTTTCTGGGGAACAATTTGAGCTTGGAGTTGAAAAGAAGGACTTTATCTCCGATGTCGATGTCTTTTCTTTTTAGATGACCATCGTGCCACATATTGGTTTGTTCTTTATAAATCCTGGCACTTTGATACGCGGTCATTCAGAGCTCCTCTAGCTCTTGTAGTTGGAGTTGTCTGCTTTCTCCGACACTGTTGAAATCAAAATTCAATTGTTTAATGGCCCACAAGCCTTATGCTCCAGTTCCACTGAAAGATGGCATGACTTCCCGTATACCAAACGGAACGGGGTTGTCCCGATTGGAGTTTTATAAGTTGTTCGGTAAGCCCAAAGGGCATCAGGAAGCTTGGTGGACCAGTCAGTGCGGTGTCTATTTACGGTTTTCTCTAAAATTGCTTTTAATTGTCTATTTGAAACTTCAACCTGTCCACTCGTTTGTGGATGGTAAGGCGTAGCAACTTTATGATTAACTCCGTATTTCTTTAAGAGAGCTTCAAAGCTTCGCTTCAGAAAATGGGTTCCACCATCAGATATGATAGTTCGGGGAACTCCAAATCTGGGAAAAATGATATCTTTGAACATCTTTATGACTGGTTTGGAATCGTTGGAAATTGCGGGTATAGCTTCTACCCATTTCGAGACATAGTCCACAGCGACCAGTATGTAAGAGTATCCATAGGAAGAGGGGAAAGGACCCATATAGTCTATCCCCCAGACATCAAAAATCTCGATCTCCTGCCACATGGTGAGAGGCATTTCGTTTCTTTTTGTTATACCACCGGAGAGTTGACACTTGTTGCATGATTTGACAAAATCATGGGAATATTTTGCCATTGTTGGCCAAAAGAAACCCGATTGTAGGATTTTCATGGCTATTTTTTTTGAACTCATATGTCCTCCAGTGGGGCCAGAGTGACAATGTTATAGGACATGAGTGATTTCTTCCTCAGGTAGGCAGCGGTAGAAGAGTCTGTCTGCGCATAGTCGAAAGAGGTAAGGTTCGTCCCAATAGTATTGCTTGACATCATGGAGGAATTTCTTTTTATCATGGTAAGAGGCGGAAGGGTGAATGATTCCCGTATCCAGATAGTTTACAATGTCAGCATACCAGGGGAATCCTGTTGTAACTTTCATTAGTTGGTCATCTGGGAGGGAGTCTCAGATGGGCACTTTATCCTCATCCTCAACTTTGATACGGCTGAGGTGATCAGTGACAATGTTCTCCACCCTGCTTTTGTCTTTGATCTCCAAATCAAATTCCTGAAGCATCAGCACCCAGCGGATAAGTCTGGGTTTTGCGTCCTGCTTCTGAATCAGATATCGTATAGCGGAGTGGTCGGTGAAGACGATGACCTTGGCTCCAATCAGGTAGGAGCGGAATTTTTCGAATGCATAGATGACCACCAAGAACTCCTTTTCTATGGCGGTATAATTATTCTGCGCTTCATCAAGCATTTTGGATGTGTAGTATATAACATAAGGTTTCTTGTCGATTCTTTGCCCTAGCATAGCCCCTATGGCATAATCGCTGGCGTCACACATGATTTCAAAGGGTTGTGACCAATCTGGAGCTCTTAATATGGGTGCGGAGATTAAGGCATTTTTCAGAGTAGTGAAACTTTGTAGGCATTCTTGGTTAAAATTAAACTCGGCATCTTTGGTCAGCAATTGGGTCATGGGTTTTGCTATTTTTGAGAAATCTTTAATAAATCTTCTGTAAAACCCAGCATGACCTAAAAATGCTTGAACTCCTTTTATGTCTTTTGGTGGTGACAATTTCGAGATAACATCAATTTTTGCCTTGTCCACCTCAATCCCTCTGTCGCTTACTCTGTTTCCGAGGACGACACCTTCAATTACCATAAAATGGCATTTTTCCCAATTCAGAATGAGGTTCGTTTCCTCGCATCGTTGTAAGACTCGTCCAAGGTTGAGTAGACAGTTATCGAAGGAGTCGCCATAAACTGAGAAATCATCCATGAATACCTCCATTATAGATTCTGTTAATCCTGCAAAGATAGAAGACATGCACCTTTAGAAAGTAGCAGGCGCGTTACACAGCCCGAATGGCATTCTTCTAAAGGCATAAGTCCCAAAGGGGCAAGTAAATGTAGTTTTCTCCTGGTCTTCCGGATGTATAGGGATTTGGTAAAATCCGGAATAACCATCTAGATAACAGAAGAACTTTTGATGAGCTAAACGTTCAAGGACTTCGTCGAGAAATGGTAGAGGGTAGTCATCTTTTCGCGTTGATTTGTTTAATTTCCTATTGTCAATACACATCCTCCACCCTGTCACAGTCCTTGTAGGAACGAGCTCATTTTTGTCATTTAGCACGACAGTGGTCCCCCCCTTTTTGGGGACCACTTGGACAGGGCTGACCCACTGGGAATCTGAAATTGGGTAAACTATGCCAGCTTTCAGAAGTTTGAGGACTTCAAGGCGGACCACCTCCTTAAGGTTGGGGTTTAGCTTTCTTTGGTGTTCCCTTGAAGGCTTGAATTCCTTGACCATGGGTAGCCTATGCATGCATAGGGCAGGATTTATACCCGTCAAGTCAGTTATTTTATACCCAATGGCCTTCTTGTGCTTCTTTAATTCGTCGAGCAGCCTTTCTTCTTGGTCTTCTGTCAGAGAGGAACTGATGATAACTGGACATAATTTTTCCTTGTCCAAGAAAACGTGTTTAAGTCCCAAAGGTAGAGTCTTCATCTCAGGGGCCTTGGGCGCCTCTGTTGTTTCTAAAACAGTGACGGATTTGAGCTCTTCAAAGGTGGTCGTAGGTGCTTCTTCGGCTTTTTCTAGGTGTTGCAGGCATTGTTGAACCAATTCATTAGCCGAGAATTCGACTTTTGGATTAGTTAGAACATTCTCCAACTCATCAGGTGGCCCGGATATTTCCAGTTGGGACATTTGGTGAATTGCATCTAGAAGAAAAACTTCTTCTTGAATGTTGGGTCCTTTCATGCTATTGAGGACTCGGAATCGAATTGCTTCTTTTCCCAGTCTCAAAATGATCATACCTGCTTCAACGTCTATGAGTGCCCTGGCAGTGGCAAGGAAGGGTCTGCCAAATATTATGGGGTATCTTAAATCCTCTTTGATATCCATGATGACAAAATCACATGGGACATAAGCATCTTTACCTATCCTGACCGGGATGTCTTCGATAATTCCTAAGGGTGCAGTGATAGTATAGTCAGCTAGCTGAATAGTCATTGTTGTGGGTAATAAGTCTGTAAAACCCAATCTTTTGCACATAGAATAAGGCATGATCGATATGCTAGCTCCTAAGTCAGCTAATCCCTTCTTGCTTGAAGCATTTCCAATACAACACTGGATACCGAAGGAACCAGGGTCCTTCTTTTTCTTTGTCATCTTGTTAAGGATGATATCAGAAGTAGTCTGAGCTAATTTAACAGTCTCTTGCTCTTCTATAATGTACTTCCTTGACAGCAAAGTTTTTAGGTATTTAGCCCAAGCTGGTACTTCGCATAGGGCATCGAGGAGAGGGATGTCGATATAGAGTTTCTTCATCGCCTCCTTAAATTTTTGGAATCTGGTGTCCATCTTAGTCTCTTTCAATCTACCTGGATATGGTATCCTAGGTTTATATTGCGGGACCTCTGTCTCTTTGGAGGCTTGTTCCTTTTCCTTGCCTTTTTCAGTCTCTACAGAATTCTCAGTTGCTAGACTTGGGCTTGCATTTGGAACAAAGACAAATGTATCATCATTATCAGGAGTGATCCTTGTAGCTTCACAAAAGACATGACCTGACCTGGTAGTGACAGCATTCAGTTGCTCTGGTCTATTTTGGTCATGTCTTGGGTTCGACTCTGGTTGGCCAGCAAAAGTGCCTGCTGGAGGTTTCAACTGGGCAACAATTTGTGCTAATTGAGCCTCTACAGCCTTCTGCTGGGCTTGCTGATTAGCGAGCATAGTTTGTTGCGATTGTAGCATTTCCCTGATCATGGTTATCGCATCAGTGGGATGAGAAGGGATATTTTTCTGTTGAAATTGTTGTTGTCCTTGAAGTGGCTGTTGTGGCGGTGGTGCTAACTGAGGCTGTTGCGATTGCTGCAGCTGAGGGGGTAGTTGTGGGTGTAGAGGAGGATGGGTGTATTGGTAGTAAGTGGAGGGATTCCTTTGGTAGTTGGACCTTGGTAGGTTATTTCTAAGGTTCCCTTGATTCTGGTTAAAGTTGCTTTGAAATCCTGGTGGCAGTCTATTAGAAGATTCCCTTTGCGTTTGGTGTTGTGGATTGGCAGTCCCCGTAGGATTTCCATATTGGAACCTGGGGTGGTTTCTTGGTTGGCTTGGATTATAGTAGGCTTGTCCCAGTATGGAATGAATGGTGTTTACTTGCTCGGGTATCTGTTCTTCAAGTTGTTCGATAATTGGTTCATATTGCTGTTGCGGTAGTTGCATATCCATCATTACATTGTAAAGCAATCCACATGATAGTGTGGGGTGATCATATGCGTGGCAAGCTTCACAGGTCTCCATAGCAGCTTTAACTTGCTGAATTTGGGGGTTTTTCTTCTTATCATATTCCCCAAATGAAGCTTCGAGTGCCTGCTGCTTTTGAGTGATAGTCTTTAAAGCTTCAGCAATAGCTTTCATTTCCATTGATTCTTCAGCCTTATAAACCTTGAGGACTCCTTTACCAGATCATCGTCCCCAATTGGATTGGTTTTCAGCTCCAAGAGTGACAATCTTCCAAGCATCATCGTAATTTTTCCTCATAAAATTTCCTCCATATGAGGAATCCATAAATTGTTTGATGTCATCACTCACTCCCCTATAGAATGTTTCTATCAATTGATTCTGAGAGATACCGTGATGGGGGCACTTTCTTAAAAGCTCCTTAAATCTTTCCCATGCTTCTGCGAGCGTTTCTCCAGGAAGTTGGGCGAAGTGGTTAATTTGTCCCCTAATTTCGTAGGTCAACGACGGAGGGAAGAACTTTTCCAGGAACTTCTCTTCCAAGGGAGCCCAGGTGGTGATGATTGGCTCCCTATCTAGAGAGTTGTACCAACTCAAGGCCCTTCCAGATAAGGTGAAGTGAAAAAGATGTAGCATTATTGCGTCGAAGGCAACTCCGGCTTGCGGGACCGGTCGACAAAGTGCTTTGAATCTTTTCAAGTGGTCCATGCAGTCGTCTCCAGAACTACCGGAGAATGAAATACCCTGCATGATTTGAATCCATTGCGTCCGGATCTCAAAATTAGGTATGTTGATGATGGGCGGCCGGACTGGGTGGTTATCCTCGTAGTTCTTTGGGACGACATAGTCTCGCAGTTGCTTGTTCCTCAACTCTAACTGGGCAGCCTCATTCTCAGCTCGGATGCGAGCTTGTTCTTCAGCTCGGATTTCTGCTTGAATCTGAGCACGAGTGTCGGCGATGAGTTGTGCTCTCTGGGCGGCTATTGCGGCATTAACCCTTTCCAGAACTAAGGCATCCTGTCGTTGGTCTTCAGTCATTTGCCTGGCTCTTTGGAGGTTGAGTCTAATGCAGTGGTGGAAGTTTCTCTCTACCTTAGAGTCGTACTCTAGATCAGGGGAGCATCTGAGGTTATGCGATGGCTGCATACACGTCTTCTACCTGAGTAGAGGAAGAAGCACACTTGTTAGATAATGCGGAAGGTGTGATGAAATCAAGAAGATATGGAGTAATGTTTAAAGAAAAGTGAAAAACCCTAACCAACTAACAAGATGGTAAATGAAATTAAAACGTTCCGTTGTCCCCGACAACGACGCCAATTTTTGATGGAGCTTCCACTTACGTAAAATTGCGTGTACCACTAAAAATCCCAAAGATAGTAAGTCTTTAGGTTTAGCCTTGCTTATACTAGGTTAAAACTCCACCCACGTATGCTGAGATACGTGGAAGTCTTATCGCAGTATAGTTAAGGGTCAAATCCACAAGACAACGGTCTTGTTGGCAACAACAAGATGGAAAATGTAAGAATTTCACTTAACTCCTTAATAGTTGATATTTAGTCCAAAGATTTGATTTGGTTGTTTTAAACTAAGTGCAAGTAAAGTAAAAGCAAGAAAGTAAACTTAGGTTGTTAACAATGATAAGGAATCACTAGGATGTGATCGGTTTTCACCACCACTACGCATGGATCAAGACATGCAACATAAAAAACATAACCTGCAATAAGAGTTAGATCAGTTAGTATCTTTGTAGACTTAGCTTCCTTTTGGAGAACTAACTACGAGGAGCGTGGGAATGTTGTAATGCCAGCCATCCTTGTAGGAGTGGTCACTTACTTTACAACATTCCCTCCGCAAAGTGTGTTCCTCGACTTATCAAGGTTGTACTTTCATAAATCAACTGATTCCATTTCATAGTATGAAAGTGCAACGATGTAAGTGAGTTTACTTCACTTCTTGGAAAGCACTCTTAGATACCGAAATAGGTGCGTGGTGGATACATGTACCATAAACCAACATACAATAGAGTTTCGAATCTAATAGTACAAACATAGACAATTCATACTAAAAGATAAAAGATAACACAAGTTGGTGATCAAGCAACAAGCATTCATTAAACGATTGATGTCAAACTGAGAAGAAAGTATATCTCTATTGCAAACTATGGATTACATTGCATGATATGAAACATGGGTAGCGGGGCTACTCCCCGCACCCTAGTGAAATGAGACTACTCGCTCATATCAAGGACAAAGAAGGAGGCGAGAAGAGAGAGAGAGAGATCGTCATCCCCATGAAGGAGAGAGGAAAGTCAACCCCTTTGGAATGAGAGAGAAGGACGATCTTCACACTTCACAGGTCGCTCGATGATGAGGACTCCCCTTCCCACCTTCTTTGGCGATGAGAGAGAAAGCAACTTGGGGATGGAGCGTGGATCTCAGACCGGCAGCCTTTGGGCGGAGGATGGAGGATGAAATAGCTCTGGAGTA
Organism: Alisma plantago-aquatica; assembly: GCA_963693085.1. Lineage (NCBI taxonomy): Eukaryota > Viridiplantae > Streptophyta > Magnoliopsida > Alismatales > Alismataceae > Alisma > Alisma plantago-aquatica. Next base: position 945,611,124 of record OY856412.1, read on the forward strand.
GGAGAGGCAGCCTCTGGGCGTCTGAAAACTTTATATCTTTGGGAGGACCCCTTGGGTCTTATTTATAGGCCTTAAGTGAAGTCCAAACAGTTTGGTAAATTTTGGGTCCAAACGGTCTTGGAAACCGTTTGGACCCTGAGACCGTTTGGACCCTGAGACCGTTTGGACTCCATGTGGTCTTGAGATCATATGACTCCATGCGGTCTTGAGACCGTTTGGCTTCATGCAGTCTTGAGACCGGTTGACTCCATGCGGTCTTGAGAGCGTTTTGCTTCATGCGGTCTTGAGACCGGTTGACTCCATGCGGTCTTGAGATCGTATGACTCCATGCGGTCTTGAGACCGCTTGGATTGATGCGGTCTTGAGACCGGTTGACTCCATGCGGTCTTGAGACCAGTTGACTCCATGCGGTCTTGAGATCGTATGACTCCATGCGGTCTTGAGATCGTATGACTCCATGCGGTCTTGAGACCGGTTGACTTAATGCGGTCTTGAGACCGGTTGAGTCTTTTGTGATTTTTTTGTGTCTTTTTCTGTAAGTAAATGGGAGAAAAGTTAATCTAGCAGTATGTTTGCAATAAAAGAGAATAGTTAGAGATTTTATCTACTTTATCTGAGAAAGAGTGTGGAAAACTGAAGAATATTACTAAGATAACATCACAAAATTGGAGGTTATCAGCTAGGAACTGTTCTAAACTGAGAATGGCACTATGGGAGGAATTGGAACGGATTGCAACCATCAGTGAGGATCCATGGCTCGTTATAGGTGACTTTAACAACACAAGAAAGAGAGAGGAGAAGGCAGGAGGTAGAGAGGTCCCAACTTTCATAATGAGTTCGTTTAACACTACAATAGACAAAGTAGGCCTATCTGAACTACCTATGATCGAGAAGGAAATCTTCACTTGGCATAATAAACAAGGCACAACAAGAAGAATCACATGGAAATTGGATAGAGATCTTGTTAATGACGAATGGATTAACAAATTCATAGGTATGAAATCAAAACTCACCACATGTGAGTATTCTGATAACTCAATTATCAAGGTGAACCTAAAGGAGATTCCTGAGAAAAAGAGACCATTCCAATTCCTCAATTTTTGGATGGATTATCCAGGTTGTAGGGAAATCACTACCAGAGATTGGAAGGTCGAACATAGAGGTAACCCTATGTACTAATTCTTTCAAAAACTAAAGGAAGTGAAGATGGAACTAAAATGTTGGGCCAAAGAGTATGTGAACTTGAAGATTCGTATAGCCAAAGAGAGGATGGAGCTATATGACATCTCAAAAGAAATAAGAACCTCACATCTAGATGTGGAGCTAATAGATGTAGAAAAGGTAACCCTGGAGAGATTGGAGACACTAAGAAAAGTAGAGGAAATTTACTATTGGCAAAGGAGTCGTCTGGATTGGATTGCTAATAGTGACCATAACACCAACCTATACCATATGACTGTCAAAAGAAGGAATGTAACCAACTCCATGATTGAACTATATGACGAACATGGTGCTTGCACTGAAGATGAACATAAAATAGCCTCTGATACTGTCAAATGTTTTGAGAATTTGTACAATCAGGACCAAAGTGAAGCCAGTTTCCCAGATTGTGAATGGATTGGGAAGGTCAGCCAAGAAGAAAATGACAAGATGAGCATAATACTAGAGGAAAAAGAAATCAAACAGGCGTTGTGGAGCATTGGAGCTAGTAAAAGCCTGGGGCCAGATGATTTCAATGGGTTCTTCTTTAGAGAAAATTAGGAACTGAGTAAGGAGGATTTGTTCAAAGTTGTCCAGTGGGTTTTCAAAGGTAGTAACATGCTATGTTAGTTGAACCATGTTTTTGTTGCTTTGACACCCAAGAAAGATATCATCTCATCCCCTGTAGATTTCCGACCAATATCCTACTGTTCAGTCTTATACAAGATCATCACAAAGATCATCATCTAGAGACTAGTTGTGACTCTACTGAAACTAATATCCCATAACTAAGGTACCTTCGTGAAAGATAGGAAGATAGAGGATTTTTCGTTGTTAGCAGCGGAATTCACCATGACCTTTAATGTCCAAAGTAGTAATCCAGGAGCTTGTATCAAACTAGATATTACCAAGGCCTATGACTCATCAGGTGGTCATATCTCTGGATTTATTTGAGAGGAATGGGTTTCGCAGATGCTTGGATCTAAATAATCAAACAATGTGTGACTACTCCGTCCTTCTCTCTTCTCCTCAATGGTAGTCTAGTTGATTTCTTTAGAAGCTCTAATGGGTTACGCCAGGGTGATCCTCTATCACCTCTTTTGTTTACCATCACCATGGAAGGATTCGACAGAAGATTAGAAAATGCTATTGAAAATAGGTCGATCAGACCATATACAATCAAAAGAATGAAGGTCCATAGCCATCTCCTCTTTACTTGAGTGTATTCTAGCCTGACTCTCTCTCTCTCTATATATATATATATATATATATGTATATATATATATATATATAGAGAGAGAGAGAGAGAGAGAAAGAGATGTATATGAGTCTTTTATCTCATAGCTAGAGGAGGGCATTAGTATTTCACCACATATAATGATGACTTTTGTATATATGGTTGTGTATTTTATGATTCATTAGTATGATGCTCTTGAAAATTCTAAAGAATTCAAGAATGAAGAAAATCTCAATGGAAAACTACTACAAAACTTTAGTTAGATTGATATAGAAAATTTGTTTGTGCAAAGAGTTTGAGGACCTATTATTGCTTTATGGTATTGTATCACAATTGACTAAACATGAAATATCATAGTATAATGCACTTTTTAAAAAAATGAATATCATTCTATGGGTGATGGTGTGATTCATGACAAATAAATCTAAGTTTCCCAATTCCTTCTAAGAATATGAACGATGTTTACACTTAATTTTGTTTCTTCTATGTGGGTCTAAAAATACTCTAGACATCCAATTTAAAACCCCCTTGCAAAGTTCATGCTAGAACATGGTTGAAGGAAGGCATGAATATCATCCCATGACCTCATACAATAGCCATCTGTAATAGCATCATAAAACAATCAACAACCCATCACTAGAACACCAAACTAGTTTTCTATGTTTGTTTGCCTAGGTGCATAATGGATATGTCCTTTAGACTTTTTTTTTCCAAATTATCACCCCCCCAAAACCCTATAAAATCATGAAGTTGAAGAAGCCCCACAATAGGTGAGACACTGTTACACGCCTATAGAAATCATCTCCAAGAATTGCCCTTGCGACAACTACAACAACTTAATTTTTCTTAGTTGTAGTTTAGTATGCTTCACGCTCGATGCCTAGCATAGTCGAATAATGGATATGTGCTTACATATTTTATGGGATGTCATGACTCGATCTACTCATAATATCTCTCCCAAAGCTCATTCAATATTTAAAAGGATGTGCCTAATCTCTTACTTACACATCATATTCTATAGATAAGGCATGTTTTAACCTCAGAACATGATCTCCCCCCCCTAGAAACAACAGAGAGAGCCTAGAGAAGCTAGAAGATCTAACTCTATAGGAGGTCTTATAAGTGCAAAGTGTAAAATCAGTTAGAGTAATCTACTGAAACACCTTGTCTCCTACAATAGTACAAACCACATGTAGTATACAATTAGGTTGAATCCATGTAGAATCAATGAAAAAATTAAAATCTAAGTAATTAGGTTAAAAGATATTGATTGATTGATTGATTTTTGCCTTAATTTGTGTACATAGAATACTACTGGGGACTAAATCCAAATGATTACAGTGAAATGGGGAGTTTTATAAAGCAAATGAATGCCTTTATATATACTAATACCTTTTAAAACATGCCACACGTAATTATCAAAATATTTCATTAAATTGGATAATATTTCTCTTAAAGATTAAAAAACTATTCTGAATGTTTCTCCACTCATGAACAATATATTAGAGGAGCATATGAACAAAAGAAGAAAAACAGTCCATGAACACAAAAGAACCTTAGGTTACGCTAACCTGAGGTATATTTTGGTGCACTCTGTATACTCAAAAATCTATGTACAAAGAAATTGTACACGAGCAAAAGAACTCCGTGTACACAGAAGGTTACGGTGACGTTTTATGTACAAAAAGAAACCTTACTGCGAGAAAGAACCACATGTACATAAGGGAGAATGAACCCAAAAAAGAGACCAGAACAAGTATTTCGTATGAACATGAGAAGTCCAACGAACTATAAAACAGTGACAATGTCATCGATCAGGATCTAGAATCCAAAAGTCCCATTAATCAAATCATTCACGTACTCCTTGCTATACCAGATGTTACTGATCTGCATCTTCCGGGACGTGGTCGTGGAGTTGCAATCACGTCGGACTGATGCGAGCAGCTCTCTGTAGGCGGGCACCACAGAGTCCGCCACCGACTTCCACAGCTCGGCCCTTAGACGCTCATCCACTATCGCCCACTTCCGGTGGCGGGCGCATAACTCGTCTAAATGAGCGCAGAACGTCAGGATCCGTTGCTCGCCTGAGAGAGACGACCCTGCTTCGTCGTCCGCCGCCGACTTTGGTTTCCGGCCGCCTTGGCCGTCTTCCTGCGGCCTGAGCAGACTTTGGGCTTTACCCCACGTTTTGCTGAGATACCTGGCTTGCAGCTCGTGCACTTTATCTACCCGCCACCTGATCCAGTCTTCCCCAAGCAGCTGTCCCAGCTCGGAGCCCGAGGCCTTCCGTATTATGTACACGGCGTTGTTTATCTGGAAGACGAGGCGCGGCGTGTGGTCGCCGTAAAGTTTCGCCCTTGCCTCGAGGTTGCTCTGAAGCTGCTCCATGATCCAAGAGACCTGGCCATACAAGTTGGATGACGACGGATCAACCTCCAGCTCGAGACGGGGGTTGTTGTCATCGACGGAGTCGACCTCGAGGTTGCCAGTACTAGCTAGATCGACCCCACCTTCTTCCTCCATTGCTACCAGCAGTGTCCGCCACGACTTCAGCGCGCTGTGGAGGAAGTTGACCACGTAGCGGTTAATAGGATGCACTCCGGCATCTGCCGGGAAGGACGGACCGTCGACCTTATCTCGCAGGACCAGGTTATAGAACTCTCTGAACACATCACGGATGGCCTCTGCAAGTATCCCGAGTGCCCGACGTGCCTTTTCCTTTACAGGGGCGCCATAAGGCGCGGGAAAAACCGCTTGGATTTCTGGGAGCAGGTCCCGGATAGTCTGGTACATGTTTAGGAACCTATACAGTCGCAGCGGCGGCACGCCGCCCCCTCCTGCCGCCTGGCAGACCGTGTCGGCAAAGCTCAAGAGCCGGAGAGCGGAGGCGAGGCAGGAGTTGGCACAGGTGACGTTGACGATGTCTGATGGGCCCGGCATGCCCTGGAAGACGCGCTGGCAGAGTCGGCGCTCGCTGGGGTATAGCACCAGCACGGCCACCTTGAGTGCCGCAACCCACAGGTGGACCTCGGCCTCGATCTCCGCCCATTCCGACGAAGCGGGCGGTGACTGGTCCTCGGCTGCCTCTTTCTCTTCGCCGGCGGCGCGGAATTTCCACAGGCCCAACCGGGACACGCTTTCTTGGAGAAACCGCCGGCGAGCGGCACAATAAGCGCGTATGCAGTCCTCCGTAGACCCGGCGGCGAGCATCCGCTTAGCTATATCGCGGAGGTCGGATATGGTCCCCCAGGGCAACGCGTCTATGATTACGTTGTAATCCGTTACGGGTTTAGCCACCGGAATCCGCTCATCCGACTTGGGGGCTGAGAACCGGGTGCCTGCCTCTTCGTCTTCCTCCTCGTCGTCGTCGGAGTGAGGCCCGAAATCCTGAAGCGGGCCCGAGCTCGGCGGGAACGGAGACGACGCGGAAGGTGTAATCCCGTGCTCCATCAGCACCTCAAACTCGCGCGTTAGCCTCTGCATCGACTTGTAGAGCACGACGTCGGCGTGTCCGACGATACCGGCACGAGGACCCCCGCGGCCGGCCAGAAGGGCGAGGAGGTTGTCTACTGCCTCCAGGAAACTCTTGGAGTCGGCCGAGTCCGACCAGATGGGTCGTGGGCGCGAGAGGAGGCGCGAGATCTTCCAATCTAGCCGCTGCAGCTCGTCGCTGGAGATTCCCTCGGCCATCATGGGCTGCTTCTGGATGCCTACCTTGCCTGAGTTGCCTTTGCTTCGTTAGAGGAGCTTTCACCTCAAATCAGAAGTAAATTTGTGGAACTTTCTTTTTTTTATCATTTGTCGTCTATCTTTCATTTATTAGCTAGCGTGGCAGACCCCGGGAGAGGACAAGTAGGACACAGGAAGTTAATTTCCAAAAAATAAATTGTGTACCGATGGCCCATTCTAGTTGCTCAAGAAACTGGAACATAACAGTGGATCTGCCCTACGATGGGGTCCTGGGGACGACAAGTCTGAGGAGTAGGAGACCGAAATTTATGAGGCGCGGGAAAAGGATAGGTGGTGGAGGCAGGAAAAATCAAAGACTGGTGATGGACCTTTCCTAACCGCTATACATTGCAGAAATTCTTGTGTTACATGATGGAAGCTATCTTAAAGTTTTTATCTTTTTCTTTTCTGACTCCGATTGATTATATTAAGTCACAAGTTATGTGGAACTTAGTATTCTGAAAATTTTAGTTCATTTTCTGAAAATTTTAGTTCAGTTTCTGGAAAAAAAAATTATGTGATTGGTTTGCTGTAGATGTAAATATAGAAATTAGGTAAGAAGTATCACTCATTTTTACTGTATAATATAAAATAAATACGACAAAGAAATAAATAAAGAATCATATCTATGAATAATCATAATATTTTCAACCATATTAACATCAATAAGTGATCATGATGCGGATTTTTCTCCTTACAAGATGCTTTAATAAGAGGTTATTATTATTTTAATAAATATATGGTTAAAATGACGTCATAATATTTTTATTCCACTTTGTATATACAATGTATTATAATGATATCAACATTTCATGCGTTTGTAAATATAACTTTTGGCCATCATTGTTTAACAAAATATGTAACATTAATTTTTAATATATTCTTCGCGTGTGATTACAGTTAATTATCATTTTAACATCATATTATTTAAACACGAAGAATAAAATATGTTTGATATGTCATATTTCTTATCAAATGGTGTGGTGTGATTAAACGTTCACAGTGTTCATATAATCCATGATCATGGGAGTTGTACTCTAAAATGTTTTACATAATGCCACTTATATTGTATAGTATTATGTCATAATATATTATGATTTTGACAACAAATCATATCCACACCATTAACAATCCTAGTCATAAATAATGTGCATGTGTCATTTATGAAGAGTAAAAAATATAATTGTAATGGAAACATTGTTAGTTGTTCCACAATTCATTTTCAGCTCTTTTTAAAAGGGAACTCATTAATTCGATTTTTATGTAACTTGTAAATCACAAGAAGTCATGAAACTAAATTTCCAACACTTTAAAGCAATCACTAAAATGACTTTAAGAACTCTAATTTATAAATTTTCTAGGACTAGTTACAATAAACCAAAAATGTCAGTTGGTAGTAAAAACTAAAACATGTTCTTTTATATTGGATTCTGAAATTATTCACAATACCAACAACTGGGTACAGATTCCGAAGGACCATTTCAAAGGTTCAATCAGTTTTCTATTGGTTAGAGGTCAATATGTATGATGTTGTTTGTTTTCATAAGTTGTTTTTTCCATTGTGTGTGATTGGTTGTATCGATGTGTACTTCCTAAAAAAATATACCTTATTTGAAAACAGCTCAGTTCCTCAAAGTTAACGGTCCAAAATGTATGTTGTTTTTGTATATCATGTATATTGTTTTTGTACGACTACGATGAAATATAAAGTATATTATCAAACGCTTATAGTTGCATCACAACTTATTGACTTTTCTGATATTGCTACATTATGTCTCAATGATGCATGTGTTTTTTTATTAATAACTTGTGTATTAAATATTTTAGGTGACGAAAGTACTTGGATAAAATGTAAAATATTTATGGATAACTTGTGTAAATTAACAATATCTGCTTCATTACTTGTATATTTGACAATCAACTTAAATTCATGCAACAACGAGTGATGAGCGGACTCCAATCATCTTAAAACTAATCTTAAACTAGTGTGTGTCACTGGGATAGCTAGATTTTTTTTAAAAGGCTTGAGCTATTTTTGAAGTTTTTGTACCATTGAACAAACTATTTTTTTTGGTAAAAGTAGATCATGTTTGATATAACAACTACACCAATGGTGGTGTTGATTGTTTCTTTTATGAAGTATAGTTCGATGGAGAAGTCTTTTGGTCAAACTATACTTTAACTAAACAGTAGAATACATACTTTTAGCTAGTGTATAGACATTCATTTTAACTCCAGCTGTTATTCAATAAGACTAGTCTGGAGGTGGAGGGGTCTCATTGACTTGACATAAGTCCCATTTTCCTCTCCCCATTCTAGTTGCTCAAGAAACTGGAAAAGAACAGTGGATTTGCCTACGGGGTCCTGAGGGCGACAAGACTAGGGAAGTAGGAGAACCAAATTTATGAGGCACACGAAAAGGATAGGTGGTGGAGGTAGGAAAAATAAAGGATAGGTGATGGAGATTTCCTAACTGATATACATCGCAGAAGTCTTGTGTGTTCGATGATAGGAGTTTTCCTCAAAATTTACCTTTTTCCTTTGTTTCCTTTTAAGAAATTTTTTGATGGTAAGAATAGAAACCTGCCACTTTGTATGTTAGAGTAATGTGTATGATCGTATTTGTTTTTGTATGTTGTTTTCTACATTGTATAGAATTGGTTGTATTGATGTGTCATCATCATCATGATCATCATCTAAGCTTTAGTCCCAACTATGTTGTGGTCTTCTATAAGGATCCTTTGTTTCCATTCAACTCTATCATGGGTTATTTTATGGTTGAGATGTAGAGATTCAAAATCTCTCTTTATAAACTCTTCCCATGTTAATTTAGGCCTTCCTCTTCTTTTATTAATTGTGCTTAACTCAATATCATTGCTTCGTATAGGCACATTAGTCGGTCTATGTTGCACATGTCCATACCATCTAATTCGACCATCACACAACTTTTCATCAATGCTCATCAACCCCACTTTATTCCTTATATAGTCATTTCTCAAGCGATATTTTCTTACCTTCCCACACATTCATCTCACGATATGTATTTCAACCACATTCATCTTGTTGAGATCTTGTTTCTTCACCGTCTAACATTCACTCCCATAGAGCATGGTTGGGCATATAGTTGTTCTATAAAGCTTACTTTTTAATTTGAGAGGGATGTTTTGTTCACATAATACTCCAGTTGCTCTCCTCCATTTCAACCATCTTGTAGTGATCATGTGAGAATCATCATTTTGGACAACCCCATTTATTTGAATAATAGAACCCAAGTAAAAAAATTTATCCAATTTTGGTATATATTGTAGCATCCAACTCACAAAACAAGATTAACTAATGCAGAAGCGTATTATTTGCAGCGGATTACTGAAAATTACAAAAAAACTAAAACAATTTATCAAGAGATCCATTCACAGGAAAACTCTTTCATTCAGAACCAAAGTAAAACATTACATCCTACTTCATATATACATAACATGCATTATTGCATCTCGAGGTATACATGCACTCACTACTCTGTCTCAACTGTACACAGGTAGTATAAAAACCTCGAGGCTAAAAGCCCAAAAATCTCAGATCGAAGTATCAAAACACTAACTCCTAGGACCCGAGAGTACAGAGATGACTATAGAACTATCTATACAAAAACCAGACAACCAATGTCTCCACCTGATGGATCAGTGCTGCCCTTGAGGCTACTGCTACTGCTCTTCCCCTGTAGAAGAGTTTATGCCCGCTTGTCTGCGTCTACCTAAAAACGTTGGATCCCACGGGGGTGAGACAATTATAAAAATTGCCCCAACGAGAGATATAACTCTCTGTCGTAACATTGTTATTGTAGTTTAAAAGAAATAAATAGAGCAATGGAATCATAAGCTTAACAGCAGATAATTCAACATCTATGCAGATTAGAGCAACATTCTTATGCAAGTATTTCAACTTAACCTTGATAAGTAGCATGTCTAATATTCAATAAAAAATTGAAGGACATAAATAACCTTTATGCATTAAGGACATGCTAAGAATTATATCATCAACCAGTGATTCTCATATTTCAATCTTATGCAAATACGCTTACACAACTGATTACATTTTACAAACATATTTAAGCTCTGAGGAGATGATGTATACCGCTCATACTCCAACCGACCATTTCTAGAATCGAAATCGGTACAATAAATAGGTCAATGGAAGAGTCAGATTCCCATCACCTCCCACATCCCGGTCAGTACGGGACCACAAGAAGGACTATTTCGACTACTCAAAATAACATTCCAAGGTATACTAGAAACTTCCCTATAGAGTTACAGCATCAACTGCACGCTCATCGTCAATCGAGAGATTTAATGTTTATCTCTGTCGACCCGACATTAAATAACATTGGGAGACTAATGATACATCCATCCCAACCATCGGGATATTTAGGATACATCCATCCCTACAAATGATGGATTGAGAGGTTTAATGTTTACCTTCCCTCAATCTCTTCATAAGGACGTAAGGATATTTTCGCCCATTTACCCCCACATATTCAGAATATGCGAACTCCAGGAGTTCCATAGGGAGCCCTGTTTCACCATCATCAACTTCTGACGATGATGGATCTATGGTCAGAGCACTACATGAATAGATTTCACTTAATTAGTTAAGTACATTTTCATATTCTTTTAGCATCAACTAAGTTCTCAAGCATGACTTATTTTAACAATGCTATAAAAAGACATGTACTATTTGCATCATATACTTATCAGTCTTTTAAAGGCATTGGGAACTCAGTTCCTCTTTTCAATACTAGGAATTATCATCCCTTCACAATCTCATCACCATAATCATATGGCTCTGGGTATTTAAACCCTTAATTCATCATTGAGCATTGTTACCACTTTTCTAGGTAACCATCACCTTCAGGTCATCTGACTAAGGCAAACATGATACTTGCTATTACAAGCATCACTCATGGTACTTGAGGCCCATTAACTCTCTTGTTACCTCTTACCAGGCAACAAGGTATATTATGGCACACAAGGCCCAAACACAATAGTGAATTAAACATCATAGTTCATACCTGACTATGATCATCTTTTTAGAATACCTGCATGGTCAACACAATGATAACAGTAATATCAATTGCATATCAATGCCATGTAAAACAAATATCAATTCAAATATCAATTCACTATTCAAGGATAACACCACTATACCCTTACCAGGGTTAGGGTTTCCCATTTCATGTCTTTTGAGGACATTCACTATATTAACCACATCAAGTATTATGGTATTTCACCATATTTCTCAGATTAGGGCTTCATAATACATTGCATAGTAATACCCTGAATTTGAGCTTCATATCACATTAAACATCAGGATTCCTCATGAAACCATTCTTAATTGGGGTTTCACATAAATTTCACCCCATAAAAGGGTCTACATTCCAATTAGGGTTTACTATTCATTCCGATTAGGGTTTCATGTTTCATTACCCATAATGAGGATTTATCACTCTTCCCAATTAGGGTTTTGGATCACATTACCCTTAATTAGGTCTACACACATCATCACCCTGAATTAGGGTTACATCCATACCTTGGATTAGGGTTTTAATAAGAAATGCCCTAAATTAAGGTTAGGGTTTAACAACCTTACTGATTAGAGCTTGTACTCATGATTAGGGATTCATGATCTCTTTATTTAAAGATCATACCCTAGATCACCACATGAATCATACTCATATATGAATTCCATTCTATTATCCTTTCAACTTGATTAGGTCATATCAATCTTTCCATCAAGTACACACAACTATGATTAACATAGTGTACCCAGTCATTGTTCTTATAAGTAATTAGGGTTCATCCCTTAATTGACACTAATCACTTAGGTACTATTAGGGTTTCAACCTTTGTACCTTCATTAATTACTATTACTAACAATCATTGGATTATTGGAACAATCATTACCTTCAATGTCCACATGATTGAACCACATTCAACCTTCATTCGGTTTCAAGGATTTATCACCAAACGGTTTGAAACCGTTTAACACCAAACGGTTTTGAAACCGTTTGACCCCAAACAGTTTTTAAACCGGTTGCCACCAAATGGTTTCAAGACCGTTTGGTCTCAAATGGTCTCAAGACCGTTTGGGCCAAATCAGTCCCAAAACTGCAAGGGCTCATTAGGTCATTCATCAATCCAATCAATTGCAATTGCAGTATTGAATTGACTATTGGTTATTCAATCTAAGGATTCATCAATCAACTCCATTAGATCTTTATCCAACAATCAAGAATCAACCACCAACCCATCAAATGGTTTTGAAACCGTTTGGTCCCAAACGGTTTCAAGACCATTTGGGCTCAAACGGTCTCAAGACTGTTTGACCCAAGTTGTCTTGAAATCGTTAGGACCAATCAAGGATTCTTCAATCAACTTGATTAGGGTTTCCACTTGAAGGATTGTACACATATTGAATCAATCAATTGGGTCCCTTGGATCATCATCCAACAAGTAGCTAAGTTCATACCTCAAATGGTCAACTAAACCAAACGGTCAACCCCTTCATTCAGTTTGGAGTCCAAAGCACCAAACGGTTTGCAAACCGTTTGGTCTCAAATGGTTTGGTGAAACTGTTTGGACCAAAGGTCCAAGACCATTTGCTCTTGTTCTTGGTTGAGGTGTGTGCTTGTGAACAGGTTATTATCTTCAAACTTTAGACTCATGAAAACTACCGGCATTTCCATGGCAACTCCATCAATCAAGCAAAGCTCTTGCAAGAATAACAATTAAATCAATTGTATTGAAAAAAATCGAATTCAATAACAAAGATTAAGGGTTCAAGTTATATAACCCCCCTTCAAATGAGCTTCAAAGCTTCAAGCTCCACGGCTCCAATGATGAATGAAGCTCTAGAAACCTCCCAAGGTCGTTTCTCAAGCTTTTGAAGTGAAAGGTTCAACGAGGGTTGAAGATGGAGTGAAGGAATGAAGGAATTATACATTATTTTATGATTTCCACCATGAAATCATGAAGAACGAAGGTCAAGGACTTACCAACAGGTTGGGGACGTTCTTCCTGCTGTTCCTAGCTCCCTTGGTCGGTTTTTCAAGCAAGGAGAAGAAAGAAATCCAAAAAAAAAAGTCCTTGGTTTGAGTGGTAAAGGCTCTTTTATAAGAAAATCAATGAGAGAGAAAATGTTTTATAAAATTCATTTAATTCCAAAATTGTTGCCACCTCTTACTCCTTGGTTTTCTTGCATGCAAAGGCAACTCTATCCCACCGAGCTCCCTTCCATTATCCATGGATTAAGGGAAAAGAAATTAAGCACCTTAATCCCTTATAATAGTAATATATACTTTTGAGTGGAAATTCTTTTCCTTATAAAAAGGTGAGTGGAGTTTTCAACTCCTTACGATATTTTGTGGTCCTTTCAAATCTCAAGGACGTACACACACATCTGAATTCCACCATTTTAATTTTGGTTAAAGGCCCTTCAATTATTTTATTTATTTTTGCATTTATTTGAACTAATGTCTCCATTATGCTTAAATCTTGATTATTTTAATATCAATATTCTCTCTCCTTCATCATAATGTAAATGAGGCGCCCCCTCATTTTATTTACTCTAAATGATGCCAATAAACATTAGGGACCTTATTGAAGTGGTAATTTTCATATTGCACCCTAGGTTTTGGGTAAATTGCACATTACACCAAAACTAGGTTTTCATGCACACAAATTGCTTTATCAGCTCTTTCTTGGTATTCAGGATATCACAAGCCATACCTCTGCATCATCTTCACTCTCATGATGCTTCAATATATGAGGAACATATTATCATGCATAGTTTGCAATTAAACCCCTCAACTTGGGTAAATTGCACTTTAGTCCAAAATAAGCAAAATATTGATTTCAACAATATTCAAAAAGGACTAGAAATGAAATGTAAGTTCCTCTTGAGCCTTAATTATCTTTCAAAAGATAAAAGCAAGCATATAATCACTTTAGTTAAGCAAAACACCTAGGGTTAGAACATAACCCAGGTCAGGGATGTTACAAGTTATCCACCCCTTACAAGGATTTCGTCCCCGAAATCGACAAAATCATTAAGAGAAAAGAGTAGGGTATTTCCTCCTCATCTCTTCCTCAAATTCCCATGTGGATTCTTCAACACCACGATGATTCCAAAGGACTTTTACAAGACTAATGTCTTTCTTTTTCAACTTCTTGATTCTTCTGTCAAGAATCAACACAGGTCCTTCGACATACGATGTGTCATCATTTAGTTCTACCTCCACAAGTTGTAGAACTAACTCAGTGTCAGGATGACACTTCCTCAACATAGATATATGAAACACTGGGTGCAATCTACGCAACTCAGGTGGTAACTCTAGCTTATAGGCTACCTTTCCCATCCTCTCAATGATCGCATAAGGCCCCATAAATCTAGGATCTAACTTCCCTTTCTTTCCAAATCTCAGGATACCTTTCCAAGGTGAAACATTGAGGTACACCCTGTCTCCAATTTGGAATTCTAAGGGTCTACGATGCTTGTCAGCATAGGATTTCTATCTATCCTGGGCAGCTTTCAACTATTGTTGTATGACTTTAACCTTCTCAGTCGTTTGCTGAACCATCTCAGGACCCAAAAGTTGATATTCACCAGTTCATACCAACATAGGGGAGATCTACAATGTCTACCATACAAAGCCTCATATGGTGCCATATCGATACTGTGCTGATAGTTGTTATTATAAGCAAACTCTATCAAGCTCAGATGTAGGTCCCAACTCCCTACAAACTGAAGGACACATGCTCTCGGCAAGTCCTCCAAAGTTTGTATCGTCCTCTCAGACTGTCCATCAGTTTGGGGATGAAAGGTTGTACTAAACCTTAATCGCGTTCCCAGAGCTTTATGGAGTCACTCCAAAAAATGACTTGTAAACTGGGGACCTCTATCAGAAACTATGGTATTTGGGACCCCGTGCAAACACACTATCTCATCTATGTATATCTGTGCCAGCTTTTCAGTTGTATAGGTTGTTTTGACAGGTAAGAAATGTGTTGTCTTTGTCAACCTATCAACTATCACTCAAATAGAATCATGAATTTTGGCTATTCTAGGAAAACCAACCACAAAATCCATAGTTACATGATCCCATTTCCATTGTGGTATAGGCAGAGGTTGCATTGTTCCTGTAGGCTTCTGATGTTCAACTTTAACCTGCTGACACATCGGACACTGCATAACAAACTCAGCAACATCATTCTTCAAACCAGGCCACCAATACATAGCTTTTATGTTATGATACATCTTGGTGCTTCCTGGATGCATGGCATACATTGAAGAATGAGCTTCTTCCAAAACTAACTTTCTTAAGTTATCGACATCGGGTACTATCATCCTACCATGATAGCATGCTACCTGATCATCTGAATCATGGAAACCATCTTGTTTCTCACTACCGTATTATGATCTAATATGTTGAACTACAGTATCAGCTTGTTGTGCATCCTTAATCTGCTCCCTCAGAGTTTGTTTTATGTGCATCTCAGCTAACAACCCAGATAACAACGATACCTTGAGTTGTACATTATCTTGCCTTAAAGAGATAAGCATATCTATCTTAGAGCACACTAAGGAGTTTAGCTGTGCTTTATCTAAAGCTCGTGTTGCTGATTTTCTGCTTAGTGCATCAACAACTACATTGGCCTTCTCTGGATGATAATCAATTGTACAATCATAGTCCTTGATTAACTCCATCCAATGGCGTTGCCTCATGTTTAGCTCATGCTGAGAAAAGATATACTTTAGATTCTTATAGTCTGTGAAAATCTAGAATGTTTCTCCATAGAGATAATGTCTCCAGATCTTCAAGGCATGGACCATAGCAGCTAGTTCTAGATCGTGTGTAGGATAATTCACCTCATGTTTCTTAAGCTGTCAAGAAGCAAAAGAAATCACTTGTTTATCCTACATCAACACACATCCTAAGCCATTATTAGATGCATCACAGAAGACTATGTACCCCTTTCCTTGCTTAGGTAACGATAGCACATGTGCACTGGTTAACCTTTCCTTCAGTAACTGGAAAGATTATTGCCACTTGTCATTCCAGACAAAAGGAATCTCCTTCCTGGTCAACTTGGTCAGGGGTAAAGCTATAGAACTAAAGTTCTTAATGAACCTCCTATAATAGCCTACTAGTCCTAGTAAACCGCGGATCTCCGTAGGTGTCTTCAGTTGTTCCCATTGCAGGACTGATTCTACCTTCTTAGGATCAACACGAATACCTGAAGCAGATATTACGTGTCCAAGAAAAGAAACTTCTGATAACCAGAACTCACATTTGCTAAAATTAGCATACATCTTATGCTCTCTTAGCAAAGTCAAAGCTTGGTGAAGATGCTGCTCATGTTGTTGAGCATCTTTACTATATATCAGAATGTCATCTATAAAGACGACAACACATAGATCGAGAAATGGTTGAAAGATTCTATTCATGAGTTCCATAAATGCAGCTGGTGCATTAGTTAGTCCAAATGACATAACTGTGAACTCATAGTGACCATACCTCGTCCTAAAGGCAGACTTGGGTATGTCACCCTCCTTGATACACAATTGATGGTATCCTGACCTCAGATCTATTTAAAAAAAGATAGTTGCACCACTCAACTGATCAAACAAGTCATCAATCCTTGGCAGAGGATACTTGTTCTTGATAGTTACTTTATTTAGCTGTCTGTAATCAATGCACAACCACATCGATCCATCCTTTTTCTTAATGAAAAGGACTGGAGCACCCCAGGGTGAAGTGCTTGGTCAGATAAAACCCTTCTCAAGCAACTCTTGCAGTTGTTTCTTGAGCTCTGCCATCTCAGTAGGAACCATCCTATACAACATTTGTGCTATTGGTTGCATTCCTGGGATTAGATTAATTTCAAAATCAATCTCTCGGGGTGGTAGAACACCTGGAAGTTCTTCAGGAAATACATCTTCAAATTCCCTGACTACTAGAACTTTATAAGGATAAGGGCTCTCCATTGTGGTATCAACCACATGGGCTAAGAATGCAAAGCATCCTTGTCTCATCAATCTCTCAGCTACCATAGCTGACACAAGACAGGTTGGAAGAATCTTTCTATCTCCATGAAAGATCCATGTGTCACCATTATCTGTGAACACAGCTTGCTTGGAACTGCAATCCAAGACAACCTTATACTTCTCTAAGGTGTCCATCCCAAGGATTATATCAAAACCCTGCATCTCAAGTGGTATGAGATCCACTTGAATGCGATGATTAGAAAAGGAAAGATTGTAGGGAGAATACACTTCCCGCAAAACTGCAGATCCCATCAAAGGTGTCTCTAACACCAAGCTATCTGCTCTATGACTGACAATCATGTTGCAGTCATCAATCACTTCTCATCATCAGGAATCATGAGGATTCTAAAGGCTTTCTCCAGCTCAGTCAGCCATAGGTCAGCATCTGCTGGGTTGGCTGTACCAGCATACTCTAAGGCTCCTACCCTCTTCAACCTTTCAAAAGTCTTGCCAGCACCATGTCTTTCATCATGGGTTGGTGCCCTCAGTGCATGTAATGGCATCCTATCCGTCATGTGGGTCATAGCTGCCATAAACTACCCAAACATCGCCTAGAAGGCTGGGTTACCCATGTCATCCTGGTTGAACTGGGGTTGTTCAGGGACAGGCTCCTCCCTATCCTAGTCTCTTGCACCTCCTCCCGATGCAGCAACACTGCTCTCAGCAGCGTGTTCATCGTGTGATCCAGGCATCTTTAGTTCTTCTTCTCCTCCTATATGAGCAGAAGACACTATCAGATAACTAGAAGACACTAGAACAGACTCAACAACCTTAATCCTATGTCTCTGTAGACTCAACGAACCTAGAGCTCTGATACCACTAAACTTGTAGCATCCAACTCACAAAACAAGATTAACAAATGCGGAAGCGTATTATTTGCAGCGGATTACTAAAAATCACAAAAAAATCAAAACTATTTATCAAGAGATCCATTCACAAGACAACTCTTTCATTCAGAACCAAAGTAAAACATTACATCCTGGTTCATATATACATAACATGCATCATTGCATCTTGAGGCATACATGCACTCACTACTCTGTCTCAACTGTACACAGGTAGTATAAAAACCTCGTGGCTAAAAGCCCAAAAATCTCAGATCGAAATATCAAAACACTAACTCCTAGGACCCGAGAGTACAGAGATGACTATAGAACTATCTACATAAAAACCAGACAGCCAATGTCTCCACCTGATGGATCACTGATGTCCTTGAGGCTGCTGCTACTGCTCTTCCCCTGTAGAAGAGTTTCTGTCCGCTTGTCTGCGTCTACCTAAAAACGTTGGATCCCACGGGGGTGAGACAATTATAAAAATTGCCCCAGCGAGAGATATAACTCTCCGCCGTAACATTGTTATTGCAGTTTAATAGAAATAAACAGAGCAATGGAATCATAAGCTTAACAACAGATAATTCAACATCTATGCAGATTAGAGAAACATTCTTATGCAAGTATTTCAAATTAAACTTGATAAGTAGCATGTCTAATATTCAATAAAGAATTGAAGGACATAAATAACCTTTATGCATCAAGGACATGCTAAGCATTATATCATCAACCAATGATTCTCGTATTTCAATCTTATGCAAATACGCTTACACGGCTGATTACATTTTACAAACATATTTAAGCTCTGAGGAGATGAGGTATACCACTCATACTCCAACTGACCATTTCTAGAATCAAAATCGGTACCATAAATAGGTCAATGGAAGAGCCGGATTCCCATGACCTCCCACATCCCGGTCAGTACGGGACCACAAGTAGGACTATGTCGACTGCTCAAAATAGCATTCCAGGGTATACTGGAAACTTGGCTATAGCGTTACAGCGTCAACTGCACTCTCATCGGCAATCGAGAGATTTAATGTTTATCTCCGTCGACCCGACATTAAATAACATTGGGAGACTAATGATACATCCATCCCAACCATCGGGAGATTTATGATACATCCATCCCGACACATGAAGGATTGAGAGGTTTAATGTTTACCTTCCCTCAATCTCTTCATAAGGACGTAAGGATATTTTCGCCCATTTACCCCCACATATTCAGAATATGCGAACTTCAGGAGTTCCATAGGGAGCCCTGTTTCACCATCATCAACTTCTGACGATAATGGATCTATGGTCAGAGCACTACATGAATAGATTTCACTTAATTAGTTAAGTATATTTTCATATTCTTCTAGCATCAACCAAGTTCTCAAGCATGACTTATTTTAACAATGCTATAAAAAGACATGTACTATTTGCATCAGATACTTATCAGTCTTTTAAAGACATTGGGAACTCTGTTCCTCTTTTCAATACTGGGAATGATCATCCCTTCACAATCTCATCACCATAATCATATGGCTCTGGGTATTTAAACCCTTGATTCATGATTGAGCATTGCTACCACTTTTCTAGGTAACCATCACCTTCAGGTCATCTGACCAAGGCAAACATTATACTTGCTATTACAAGCATCACTCATGGTACTTGAGGCCCATTAACTCTCTTGTTACCTCTTACCAGGCAACAAGGTATATAATGGCACATAAGGCCCAAACACAATAGTGAATTAAACATCATAGTTCATACCTGACTATGATCATCTTTTTAGAATACCTGCATGGTCAACACAATGATAAAAGTAATATCAATTGCATATCAATGCCATGTAAAACAAATATCAATTTACTATTCCAGGATAACATCACTATACCCTTACCAGGGTTAGGGTTTCCCATTTCATGTCTATTGAGGACATTCACTATATTAACCACATCAAGGATTATGGTATATCACCATATTTCTCAAATTAGGGCTTCATAATACATTGCATAGTACTACCCTGAATTTGAGCTTCATATCACATTAAACATCATGATTCCTCATGAAACCATTCTTAATTGGGGTTTCAGATAAATTTCACCCCATAAAAGGGTCTACATTCCATAAACCATCATTAGGGTTTACTATTCATTCCGATTAGGGTTTCATGTTTCATTACCCATAATGAGGATTTATCACTCTTCCCAATTAGGGTTTTGGATCACATTACCCTTAATTAGGTCTACACACATCATCACCCTGAATTAGGGTTACATCCATACCTTGGATTAGGGTTTTAATAAGAAATGCCCTAAATTAGGGTTAGGGTTTAACAACCTTACTGATTAGGGCTTGTACTCATGATTAGGGATTCATGATCTCTTTATTTAAAGATCATACTCTAGATCACCACATGAACCATACTCATATATGAATTCCATTCTATTATCCTTTCAACTTGATTAGGTCATATCAATCCTTACATCAAGTACACACAACTATGATTAACATAATGTACCCAGTCATTGTTCTTATAAGTAATTAGGGTTCATCCCTTAATTGACACTAATAACTTAGGTACTATTAGGGTTTAAACCTTTGTACCTTCAATGATTACTATTACTAACAATCATTGGATTATTGGAACAATCATTACCTTCAATATCCACATGATTGAACCACATTCAACCTTCATTCGGTCTCAAGGATTTATCACCAAACGGTTTGAAACCATTTAACACCAAACGGTTTTGAAACCATTTGACCCCAAACGATTTTGAAACTGTTTGCCCTCAAACGGTTTCAAGACCGTTTGGGCCAAATCAGTCCCAAAACTGCAAGGGCTCATTAGGTCATTCATCAATCCAATCAATTGCAATTGCACTATTGAATTGACTATTGGTTATTCAATTTGAAGGATTCATCAATCAACACCATTAGATCTTTATCCAACAATCAAGAATCAACCACCAACCCATAAAACGGTTTTGAAACCGTTTGGTCCCAAACGGTTTCAAGACCCTTTGGGCTCAAACGGTCTCAAGACCATTTGACCCAAGTTGCCTTGAAATCGTTAGGACCAATCAAGGATTCTTCAATCAACTTGATTAGGGTTTCCACTTGAAGGATTGTACACATATTGAATCAATCAATTGGGTCCCTTGGATCATCATCCAACAAGTATCTATGTTCAGACCTCAAACGGTCAACTAAACCAAATGGTCAACCCATTCATTCAGTTTGGAGTCCAAAGCACCAAACGGTTTGCAAACAGTTTGGTCTCAAACGGTTTGGTGAAACCGTTTGGACCAAAGGTCCAAGACCGTTTGCTCTTGTTCTTGGTTGAGGTGTGTGCTTGTGAACAGGTTATTATATTCAACCTTTAGACTCACGAAAACTACAACCATTTCCATGACAACTCCATCAATCAAGCAAATCTCTTGCAAGAATAACAATTAAATCAATTGTATTGAAAAAAATCAAATTCAATAACAAAGATTAAGGGTTCAAGTTATATAACCCGCCTTCAAATGAGCTTCAAAGCTTCAAGATACACGGCTCCAATGATGAATGAAGCTCTAGCAACCTCCCAAGGTCATTTCTCAAGCTTTTGAAGTGAAAGGTTCGGCTAGGGTTGAAGATGGAGTGAAGGAATGAAGGAATTATACACTGTTTTATGATTTCCACCATGAAATCATGAAGAACGAAGGTCAATGACTTACCAACAGGTTGGGGACGTTTTTCCTGCTGTTCCTAGCTCCCTTGGTCGGTTTTGCAAGCAAGGAGAAGAAAGAAATCCAAAAAAAAAGTCCTTGGTTTGAGTGGTAAAGGCTCTTTTATAAGAAAATCAATGAGAGAGAAAATGTTTTATAAAATTCATTTAATTCCAAAATTGTTGCCACCTCTTCCTCCTTGGTTTTCTTGCATTCAAAGGCAACTCTATCCCACCGATCTCCCTTCCATTATCCATGGATTAAGGGAAAAGAGATTAAGCACCTTAATCCCTTATAATAGTAATATATATTTTTGAGTGGAAATTCTTTTCCTTATAAAAAGGTGAGTGGAGTTTTCACCTCCTTAAGATATTTTGTGGTCCTTGCAAAGCTCAAGGACGTCCACACACATCTGAATTCCACCATTTTAATTTTGGTTAAAGTCCCTTCAATTATTTTATTTATTTTTGCATTTATTTGAACTAATAATGTCTCCATTATGCTTAAATCTTGATTATTTTAATATCAAGATTCTCTCTCCTTCATCATAATCTAAATGAGTCGCCCCCCTAATTTTCTTTGCTCTACATGATGAAAATAAACATTAGGGACCTTATTGAAGTGGTAATTTGCATATTGCACCCTAGGTTTTGGGTAAATTGCACATTACACCAAAACTAGGTTTTCATGCACACACATTGCTTTATCAGCTCTTTCTTGGTATTCAGGATATCACAAGCCATACATCTGCATCATATTAACTCTCATGATGCTTCAATACATGCGGAACATATTATCATGCATAATTTGCAATTAAACCCCTCAACTTGGGTAAATTGCACTTTAGTCCAATACAAGCAAAATATTGATTTCAACAATATTCAAAAAGGACTAGAAATGAAATGTAAGTTCCTCTTGAGCCTTAATTATCTTTAAAAAGATAAAAGCAAGCATATAATCACTTTAGTTAAGCAAAACACCTAGGGTTAGAACATAACCCAGTTTAGGGATGTTACATATATACTCCGTCCAACTTGGTTCCACCATTCACACCACGAGATTGGCTGAAATTGCAATGCATATACTCCGTTTTGCTACTACTAATCATCAATCCATTTGATTCCAATGCCTTTCTCCAAGGTTCAAATTTATCATTCAATCCATCTTTAGTTTCGTCAATTGATATAATATTATCAACAAATAACATACACCAATGAATAGCATCCTAAACATTCTTTGTCAGCTCATCCATAACAAGAACTACTAGATATGGGATGAGTGTAGATCCTTGGTGTACCCCAACTATGATAGGAAATGTTAGTGTCTCTCCTACAGTAGTCTTCACACATGTAGTAGAGCTATCAAGCATGTCCTTAATAAAGTCAGTGAATTGGATTACATACATTTTTTCTTCAAAACCATCCACAAAACTTCCCTATGTACTCAATCATAAGCCTTTTCCAAAACAATAAAAACCATATGAAAATCTCTTTTTCTTTCTCTATACTTCTTCACAAGCCTCCTCATTAGAAAAACAACATTTGTTGTTGATCTTCCAGACATGAAATGAATTGGTTGTTTGATATATGTGTTATAGATCTTAGCCTCAGCTTAATAGTCCTTTCCCAGAGCTTCATTGTGTAACTCATCAACTTGATACCTTTGTAGTTTGTGAAGCTCTGAAGATCACATTTTTTTATGGAGACTATAGTACTATTTCTTCACTCATCTGCCATCTTCTTGGTCTACATCATTTTGTAAAAGAAGTTTATTAACCACATAACTCCTTCACCCCCCATACTCTTCCATACATGAATGGGAATATTGTTTGGTATGCATGTCTTTCTCATTTTCATATTATTCAAGGCATTCTTGACCTCAAATAGTGAAATTCATTGTGTTTAAATGATATCTCTTGTATTCATGTCACACGAGTCTTTAACATTAGTTATAGTATCTCCATTGAAAAGCTTATGGAAATAGTTTTGAGAGACCATGACCTTGTTTTATGGTTGAACATGCTTGCTTACCTAAATTTTATGTTTAAAACATTAATCTAACCCTAATATGTACTTTTGATATCATGTGACAAACTTGATTTTCAAGTTTGATCCAGTTTGGACATTGTTCGAATGGGTTATAAAATTTTATGCTTGTTTTGGAGTTTTCTACATTTACCCATATCTAGGGGTTTTCTTGTAACTTTTCACATGCTTGTTGTGACTCACATGTTTTCATATATTTCTTGTGATAGTTGTACCATGGGGCGCCTTTTTACATCATGGTTTTGTAGTGGCATCACCTAGGGTTGATCTTAGGGTTTCCTCTCATTGATGGGCTACCTTGAGTGCTAGAACTCAATGTTTCTTATTGTGAGTTGTGATACGATGGATTTCCTTGTGTGTTGGGATCTGATGGTGGTTTCCATAGGTGTGAGGGTTGATGGTTTTTCCCTCTTGAAGCACCTTGGATTGATGGTTCACTAAGAGAGATGCTAAACCAATGGTGATGCTAGGGTTTTCACCCTTATGACCAAGGGACAAGATCCAATGGTCACCCTATTGTTGGAGGTTGATGGATGACCTAGGAGTCCAGATTCTATGGTCCTCCTTACTCCCACAACTGACAGACCTTCTAGTTTGCATAGATGTTATGCTTTAGACCTTAGATACATGGCAAGCTTGGCTAGACGCCTTACCCTTCTTTTCTCTCTCACTCATAGCTTTATATACCTCCCTCCTTGCACAAAAATGAGTTCTTTACACATATCTCTCTCTCTCTATATCTTCTTCCTTTATTCTTGGAGATCCTCCCCATTTTCTTGGTGGAGAAGAAGGAGCTCAAGGTAGAAGAAAGTGGTCGATTTGCATGCATGTGCACCTAGTGTTTATATCTACCCTAGTTGAAGTCATTTGGTGCTTCCTTGCTTGCTTTCTTGACCTAGGTAAGTGAGATATCCCTTCCTTTTTTTCTATCCTACCTTCTTCTCTCTTCTTCTTAGTCATACCCATGGTGTTCCATGATGGAGCTTGTGCTAGAGCTTGAAGAACACCTCTTTCTTGCTTCCTTGACCTAGGGTTTGCTTGTTCTTAGAGAAGGAGCTAGCTTCACCGAGTGGAGTGCTTAACCTAGGGTTTTCATCTCTCTTTCCTTGATCTACCTTTCTGTTTGGATCTACATATTCATCCTATAGATGGGTTATATAACTTTGTCCATGTTTATTGCTTACTCCTGGCTTGCATGTACTAGACCTCACCCTAAAATGAAGTTCTAAGTAGAAAGATACTATATTTGCCTAGGGTTTGAGCTTATGTAATGATTATTCAGTAGTTTATCTTATTTGATGAACCCTAAACCTTGTGCAGGATCTTTCTTTGGTATAGTAAGCCCTAGACCTAGCTTGCATGTGGAAAATGATGGCTTTTTCTATCTCTAATGAGGGGTTTTCTTTAGGGTTTTGGGGTTGTTTCCTACTTTGTGCATGATCTGATGGTGTGCCTCCTTGAAAGAACAGATGGTGTGGACTTAGTGTTGTTTCCATGGACCTTATTGCTTCTAGAAATAATGGTTATGCTCCTTCACCAATTGATGGTCTTATTTCACCATGAAATGATGATTTCTTCTTTGGGTTTTGAGCTGATTTCACTCCTTATGTTGCAACTCGATGGTTTGGGTTTCGATGTTGTTATGGTTGACTTACTTGTTCCAACCAATGGCCTATATCGAACTTATGTGTTGGACCTTATTGTGCTCCAAATCAATGGTTTTAGTGCTCCCTCAAATGGTCCAAGTTGATGGTTTTGTTCCTTGATTGTAGAGTTTCTTGGAGATGACAAGTGATAGCCCTCCCTTAGTGCTTTGAACATATTTCTAACTTGTTCATGATCCAATGGTGGGCCCCTTGTACCAACCAATGGTGGGTACCTTAGTTTCTATTTGGAGTTTCTTTTTGTGCTTGAACCTATGGCTATGTTTCCTCTCATAACTGATTATTTTGGTTCTCTCTCAAGTGTCTCAATCATTTTAAGTCCTATTAAAGGATGGTTTGTTGGTATATATGACCATAGAGACATCTCGAACAATTACATGGAGTCAGATATTAATTAATCAATTAATATAATTATTTGGTTAATTAATTAATTCCAAAATATTCTAATTAATCTGAGTGCTTTAATTAACATAGTGTTTAGGTTTACATATGGGTTTAGGAAACCCTACTTCCTTTTGTCTCCTATTTAAAGGGGCTTGACGGCCTATATCTATATAAGATATTGAGAGAGGCTTTTCAGTTTACGATCATGTACGTAAACCCTAGCTGTCACCGTCCTCAGGAGAGAAAGGAGAGCACCGCGACGCTAGCACGTCGCCGTACAGAGACGACTCCTTCCCGCCGACTTAGGAAGCGTGATGTGGAGTTCTAGTCCATCTGCACATATGAAGTAGAGACGTAGACGCTGCGACGCCTATGTTCATAGGACATCAATAACTATCCATACACGCTACGAGTGACGTACATCACCGTACGTAAGGAGCGCCGTCGGAACTTCCCACGACGCACTCAGTGAATGAGAGAGAAGTTCTTTCCATGTAGGCCAGTAGTGTTGCACACCATCGTGCAGTGGGACATCGCCTGACTTGCTCCGCGATAAGGTATATCCCACAAACACTCTTTCTAAATATGTTGTTGTCGATGAGACCCTGTTTCGAGTTACGTGGAATTTTTTTTTGTTGCTTCCATAGTGTATGTTTTCTCAACAAAATCCATCAGTGGTATAAGAACAACGTCAATCTACGACGTATTTGGGTTCATTTCGATATGATCAAATCATTGTATACTATTTTCTATGTTGCATATGATGCGGATTAAAACTGCTAATGTGCAAATCTAAACCTAATTCTACATACGCCACATGCTTCTATTTTTGACATTTTGGATGGGGGCAACTATAGAAAATACTAATTTTCTTAAGTGCACGGAAGTAAAATTCCATAGATCTTTCAGGGGCTCTACCCCTGAGACCCTGTAAGGGGCGGCCT
Source organism: Alisma plantago-aquatica (assembly GCA_963693085.1). Taxonomy (NCBI): domain Eukaryota; kingdom Viridiplantae; phylum Streptophyta; class Magnoliopsida; order Alismatales; family Alismataceae; genus Alisma; species Alisma plantago-aquatica. Next base: position 945,637,961 of record OY856412.1, read on the forward strand.
CCCCTCATCCCCCGCCCAAGAGGGGCAGCCTCCCCTCGACCCCCGCACAGGGGCGATGCCCCTGTGTACCCCGCATAGTCTGTGTGGGAGTCAAAATTTTATTTAATGGTGAATGTCCCACATTAAAAGTACTGCAATTTTAATATGTATATCCATATATGTAGATATACCTATGATATCATACATGTCACCTTTAAAATCTGTTTTATGTAGTGAATACATGCACGGTTATGGCCTAGTATCCCCTTTTGTAAATGTTGTGAATGAATATGGATGTCAATCTTATGGATATATTTGTTTGAGAATGCTATGGATGTATATAGGTTGTACATGGATCTTTTTTATAAAGTATTCAGCTTGCATGTCGAGCCTCGTCTCTTATTTCAAAGTGTAATTAATTATTTCCCTTTATATTTGTACTCATATGATGTAATAGAAATAGGATTAGTTTTAGTCTTTGTAAACTTGATGTAAGGAGGCCACTTGAAGATCCAACTCCAAGGAGCGTCCATGGAGAAGCACCATGAAGATCAAATTATAAGAAGCAACCTGAAGATCCAACTCCAAGGAGCGTCCATGGAGAAGCAACATGAAGATCCAATTCCAAGAAGTAACTTGAAGTTCCAACCTCACGGAGCATCCGTGAAGTTGTTCACTGTAATGTTGATCCTTACAGGTTGATTCACATGTGTTGTTGCATGAGATGCATAAGACCATAGGTGGACCGTAATCCTTTGTTGCTCCAAAGGATTACAATAGTATGGTCATAACCGATGTATTTGTGTTTGTGATTGCATGTCTATCATTTGTGGTTATGGATATAGTAGTATATGATACATACTACAAGTATGTGGTGTTTGGATATGCATATGTATTAATAAAACCCCTCAATTAATAATATTAAGTTTTAGTTGCCTTCCATAAAGCAACACACATGAAAAGCTTGATCGACTATGTGTGGGAACGCCTCTGTGTGGTACACTATCTTTCTCATGGAAGTGTGATGGTGGATGTGTGGGTCTGCCTCCGCAGGGTGCACATCGTGTTGGATTATGGGCTGGACTTAACTGGGGAACCTTGATAGGATCAAGTACCAAGAGGCACATGGATGCATCATGGAAAGGAGTTGTACATGATCATCTATCCAAGAGTTGCATATGATGCAATTGGTAAAAGTTGCCTACCTTAGTATTTGGTCTTTGACACCGGTGTTAGCTAGGCATTGATCCAATTATTTTGGATCTTGGCTCACTAGAAGGTTGTACGCTGCAATCTTCCAAGTTGATAGTGAGGGCTATCAATTTGAATAAAATTGTTGGAGCATAATTAATTAAAGGCCTAATTAATCTCATTTATCAAATCTTTACAAGTCAAAATGTTTTGGAAAAATGCAAACCTTTTCATTTGTAGCAATCAAATGGAAAACAACACTCACACTTTCTCATTGCGGTCAGTCCTTGAGAAGGAAAAACTTACCGGAACCAACTTTCAAAACTGGTTTAGGATGCTGAGAATTGTTCTCATACATGAGCATAAGCTCTATGTCCTTGAAACACCAGAGCCAGTGGAACCCGCCTCAAATGCGCCCAAGGCTAAAAAGGATGCTTACAAGAAGAACCTTGATGATGTCATGGATGTCAAGTGTTTGATGTTGTGCTCAATAAATTATGAGTTGCAAGAGCATCATGAGAACATGAATTTCATGGAGATGGTAACACTTCTCAAGAACATGTATCAGCATCAAGCAAGATAGGAGAGATATGATGTCTCCAAGGATTTTTTCAGGAGCAAGATGAAAGAGGGAGACTTAGTTGGCACCCATATACTCACTTTGATTGGGTACGTGGAAAGCCTACCCAAGATGGGATTTCCCCTAGGTCAAGATTTGGCCACTTATGTGATTATGCAATCATTGCCTGAATCATATAGTCATTTTGTCATGAACTACAACATGAACAATCTTGACAAGCCGTTATCAGAATTGTTGGGCATGTTGAGGATAGCTGAAGCACAAATGAAGAAAGACAAGCCCAAGTATGTGATGATGATCAAAAAGACAAAGGGAAAGTCAAAAGGAAAAGACAAGGTTAAGAAAGGTTCTAAAGTCAGGCAGAAGCCAAAGTCATCCGCACTCAAAGCTAAAGGTGGGATCTCCAAAGAAGGCAGTTGTCACCATTGTCACCAGACTATACATTGGAAAAGAAACTGTCCTCTCTACCTGAGGAATTGAGGAAGAAGAAGCAGGGGATAGAGACCTCCACTTTAGGTATATACGTTATTGAGATAAACTTAAATACTTCTTCATCATGGGTACTGGATACCGGATGTGGATCTCACATATGTTTAAATATGTAAGATTTGATAAGAAGTAAGCCTTTATGAAAGGGCCAAGTCAAACTGCGGGTCACTAATGGAGCAAGAGTTGCTTCCATCTCTGTTGGAGTTATTAGTTTATCTTTGCCTACAGGTCTTGTAATAGAATTAGAGAATTTCTATTATGTACCTTCCATTAATAGAAATATTATTTCTGTATCTTTTATGGATAAGAGTGGATTTGAATTTCACATTAAGAATGGATTGATTTCTATTTCTAAAGATGAGATCTTTTATGGCAATGCCCCTACGTCTTATGGTATCTACTTGTTAAAACTTGAGACTAGCATATACAGTGTAAATACTAAAATGATAAAACTTGACAACTCAAACAAAACATACTTATGGCATTTTCGTCTTGGGCACATAAATGAGAAACACATATCTAGACTCCATAAGGATGGTTATCTAGACTCTTTTGATTTTGAATCATTAGAGACATGTGAGGCTTTCTTATCAGGGAACATGACCAAGACTCCTTTCACTTGACACAGTGAGAGAGGCAGTGATCTGCTAGGGCTCATGCATACTGATATATGTGGACCTTTTAGATCAAATGCTAGTGGAGGCTATTAATACTTCATTACCTTCACTGATGACCTCAGTAGGTATGTCTATGTATATCTTATGAAACACAAGTCAAAAACTCTTGAAATGTTCAAGACTTTCATGAATGAAGTAGATAAGCAACTAGGTAAGAGTATTAAAGCACTCCGTTCAGATCGATGTGGCAAATACTTAAGCCAAGAGTTTAAGGACCTTCTGAGAGACTGTGGTATTGTATCAAAATGGATTCCACCTGATACACCACAACATAATGGTGTGTCAGAAAGAAGGAATCGTACATTATTAGACATGGTATGATCAATGATGAGTTCAGCCAAACTTCCAATATCATTTTGGGGATATGCTATTGAAACCGCATCATTTACACTTAATCGTGTACCTTCCAAATCGGTTCAAAAGACACCATATGAGATATGGAATGGGAATCGTCCCAATTTGTCTATGTTAAATATTTGGGGATGTGAAGCTTATGTTAGGAGACAATTTCCTGAAGAGCTTGGACCCAAATTTGAAAATTCTATTTTGTTGGATACCCCAAGGAAACTTGGGGATACTACTTCTACACACCAAATAACAACAAAGTGTTTGTTGTTAGGATTGTGGTATTTCTTGAAAAAGAATTTATTTCTAAAGGAATTAGTGGGAGGAATGTAGAGCTCAAAGAAGTTTGAGATCAACAAGAAAGCAGACAACCTGAGGAGGTACATAAGGAACATGAAGACTCACAAATTGTTGTGGAATTTCAAGTTCCAAATGTAACACAGGAACCTCGTAGGACTAGTAGGACATGACTTGAGCCTGAGAGATTTGGATTTCTTGTGACTCAAGACAGTGACGAATTGGGCATAGCAGATGAGCCAACTTCCTATCTAGAAGCTACTAAGAGAATGGAATATGAGAAATGGCTCAAAGCCATGAGATCTAAGATGGAATCTATGTACACCAACAAGGTATGGACCTTGGTGGATCCACCTGAAGTGGTAAAACCCATAGGGTGCAAGTGGGTCTTCAAGAAGAAGATCGACATGGATGGAAATGTTCAAACCTATAAAGGTAGATTGGTTGTGAAAGGATTCTATCAAATTCAAGGTGTTGATTATGATGAGACCTTCTGACCAGTTGCCATGGTTAAATCCATTAGGATCATGCTTTCCATTGTAGCTAATCTTGACTATGATATTCGGCAAATGGATGTTAAAACAACATTCCTTAACAGGAATTTACTCGAGTATGTGTACATGACACAACGTGAGGGTTTTATCGATCTAAAGGAAGCCAATAAAGTCTGTAAGCTACAAAGGACAATCTATGGATTGAAGTAAGAATCTCAGATCTAGAATCTACGTATTGATGAAGTAGTCAAAAAGTTTGGCTTTAGTCAAAATGAAGATGAACCTTGTGTTTACAAAAGGGTTAGTGGGAGCACAGTCGTATTTCTCATATTGTATGTGGATGACATACTATTTATGGGAAATGACATCCCTACTCTTCATACAGTAAAAGGTTGGTTAGGGAAGACCTTCTCTGTGAAGGATTTAGGTGAAGCATCCTATATACTAGGAATCTAGATCTATAAAGATATATCTAGAAGGCTTCTGGGCCTAAGCCAGAGCAAATACATGGATAAGGTGCTAAAGAGGTTTAGCATGGAGGGTTCTAAGAGAGGTAACTTGCCCATGTCCCATGGGGTTACGATCTATAAAGCCCAATGTCCTAGTTCATGTGATGAATGGGCACGCATGAGTAAGATTCCATATGCATCAGCAATTGGATCTATCAGGTACGCGATGTTATGTACTCGTCCTGATGTGTCGTATGCTTTGAGCATGACGAGCCAGTATCAGTCAGATCCAGGTGAATGTCACTGGACCTCCGTAAAGAACATCCTAAAGTACTTATGAAGGACTAAGGATCAATTCTTAGTATACGGTGGTGAGGAAGAGCTCGTTGTAAAGGGTTACACCGATGCTAGCTTCCAAACTGACAAAGATGACTATAGTTTTCAATTTGGATTTGTGTTTTGCCTGAACAACGAAGTTGTGAGTTAGAAGAGTACCAAGCAAGAGATGGTTGTAGATTCTACAACAGAGGCCGAATATATTGTCGCATCTAATTCTACAAAGGAAGCTGTGTGGATCAAGAAGTTCATTTTTGAACTTGGAGTGGTTCCAAGCGCTAGTGATGCAATTGAGTTGTTTTGCAACAACAACTGACCAATTGCACAGGCTAAAGAACTAAGATCATGCCAACATTCCAAACATATTCTATGGCGGTTCCATCTCATATGAGAGATCGTACATTGCGGAGATGTGAAGATTTGTAGAGTATGTACAGAAAGCAATGTGACTGGCCCGCTCACAAAAGCACTTTCATAGTAGAAACATGACGAACATGTTTGATCACTTGGATTGAAATTCATGAGTGATTGGGTATAAGTGCAAGTGGGAATATGTCAGTATGTATCCCCATAGAGACTATCATTTGATGATTGTAATGGGATACTATGTAAACAATTTGTAATACTACATTGGTCATATCAATAAAGGCAAGTTTCCAATCTATATGTTTGTGTTTTATATTGTGAGATGACCATAAAACTTATAGATGTATATAGAATAATATACTCAATGACATATGTCTTCGAGTTGATGACCTGAACAGTGAGATCATATGTATGCTAAGAGTATGTATTCTTGTTTTGTCCCTAATCGGCTGTTATTGTGGAAATATCCATAGATATTAATAACACATAAGATTAGAATGTATGTTGGTTGATGGAAGAATCTCATTATCCATGATATGGAGATTTCAAACTAAATACATAGATACTTGTTAGAGAACAGTGTATCAGACAGACCCACCTTGAGAGTGGCACATGGATACCATGATTGGTAGTTAGAGTCACATCTCATAATGATGGTGGTGATTATGTTCTTAGACCTGAAGTCACTACACTTATCACATATCATTTGGTGTACTTTGACATCATCCACCATGGTCCTGAATAAGGATTGCCATAAAGATGGTGCTTGGGTACACTGTGACACATGGGGATGACTGTGAATGATGTAGATGGAATTCATCCTTCCTATAGGAGTTTGATATTCTAGCCACTTAATAAGTGAGACTGAGAAATGCATGGCCATGCTGATGTGAGTCAATATGTGATATTGACCTTACATATATCTCAGACAGTATACTCTAGTTCAAGGAACATGGATTGAACGTTGAAAAGGATAACAGTTCCATGACTCGAGTTCAATCCAGATATCAGTGACAAAGGAACCATACAATCATTGTAACACCAATCATGAATGATAGGTTAAGTTGTTCTCCAACTTCTCCAATTACTTGGGTGGCAATGAAGTCTTGCTAGATGCCAATCATTGCTTGTGAAATCATAATATGATTATGGATATCACGGCCAACGTAATTTGGAGCCTACCGGGTTACACACATAGGATGAGTTGGAATAGGAGTATAATTGTGGATTTGATTAGAATTGCTCTGAATCACATTGATTACTAAAATGTTTATGTAATCGATTAGAATAATATTGGAGTGACGGGCTCTAAGTGCAAGTGGGAGTTTGTTGGTATATATGCCCATAGAGCCATCCCGAGTGATTGCATGGAGTCGGATATTAATTAATCAATTAATACAATTATTTGGTTAATTAATTAATTCTAGATCATTCTAATGAATTCACGAGTGCTTTAATTAATGCAGTGTTTCTATTTACCGATGGGTTTAGGAAATCCTACTTCCTTTCATCTCCTATTTAAAGGGGCTTGACGGCCAATATCTATATAAGATATTGAGAGAGGCTTTTCAATTTATGCTCACGTACATAAAACCTAGCCGTCACCATCCTTAGGAGAGAAAGGAGAGCACCAAAATACTAGCACGTCACCACACAGAGATGACTCCTTCCCGTCGACTTAAGAAGCATGACGTCGAGTTCCAGTCCATCCATGTGGATGAAGTAGAGACGCATACATTGAGATGCCTGCATTGGAGGACGTCAATGACTATCCATATGCGCTATGAGCGACGTACATCACTGCACAAAAGGAGCACCATCAGATCTTCCCATGACGCACTCAGCGAACGGGAGAGAAGTTTCATCTGTGTAGGCCAGCAGAGTTGCACACCATCGTGCAGCGGTACATCGTCAGACTTGCTCCACGATAAGGTATATCCCACAAACACTCTTTTTGAATATGCTATTGTCGACGAGATCCTATTTCGGGTTGTGTGAAATATTTTTTTTATTGATTCCTCCGTGCATGTTTTCTCCACAAAACCCAACATGGTTTCCTTGGTCCCTTAAATGATGATTTTTTGAACTATTTTCTCACTTAATGATGACACTCGGTGGATTCTCTGGGTCAACACTCGATGGCCATACTGGGTCAATACTTAATGGTGTTACTGGTCCTAAGGTTGATGGCCCTCAACTGATGATTTCCCTACTTTCAAAGTCGATGGTCTTCATAGTGTCACAACCAATATTTGTACTACTTTCACAATCGATGGTGGACGTGAAGTCCACAACTGGTGGTGCTTCTAAATTCAGCAATGATGGCCCTCATGTATTTAATCATATGGCTTCTCGTGATCCAATACAGGTGATTAGTTCATGTGATCCAATGGTCTTTCTAGGTCATAACTCGATGGTTTTCCTACATGAATGACTCAAGGTTGTACTTGTATTGCATCTGAAGGTTTTACCTATCCAACATCTGATGGTCTTGGGTGAGGTTTATGAATGGATGGTTTGGGTTTGATGTCCTAATCTGATGGTTATGTTTTTATTATATGCACCCATGATCCAATGGTGGTGAGTCATACACATGATTCAATGGTTTTGTCTGCCTTGAACCTGATAGTCTCATTTGTGTTCTATGATTTGATGGCTTGTACTTATTGCACTTGATCTAATGGTGGAGATTTGATGATTTAGAATCAATGGTTTTAATCCATGAGTTGTAGTCTTACCTTGGCCCTCGAATGAATACAAACCTAAGGTTGTTGTAAAGTGTTGATTTGTAATGTTAGCTCAATTTGCATTGTTAAACCTAACCCTAATACAGGTAAATGATGGTGGTTAATCGTGCCTAGTTGTGTTGCATATTGATATAATTAATGAATGCCCTTAATGATAAGATAACCCTACTATGTTATCCTATGAACATCTTTTATTTCTTTATTGCAATGTTATGTTGAACATATGTATCATAAATACAATGATGGTTTGTTGAGCCTTTTATAAGGCATGGAAAGATATTGATGTTCTTCCCAGAGATAATGTGATGGTATTAATGACCTTTGGGAATGGTTGAACCCTAATGAAGGTGTGATCCTCTTCATGATGATGGTCTTATTGACCTTTGGGCATGGTTGAGCCCTAATGGAGGTGTGATCCTCTTCATGATTTGATAAGGATTTATATCTTGTGATGGTGTGATGACAAGTAGAGTCTCATGAATGACAATCAAATAGTATGTTATGATATTGAAATGAGGATCAATTCTCATACATTTTATATCTCCCGAAGTTGTTATATATACCAATGCTTGTTAGAAATGAAATTAGGGTTGTATGTACACTTGTTTAATGCAACCTTAATTCACCCAGTTGGCAATAACTAATCAAGTGAAACCCTAATCATGTAGTGCCCTATGTCGTAGAACCATTCATGTTACAAAAATTGCTAGATGGGGAAATGAGTATTCCTAAGGGAAGCTCAGAGTGCATATTGTTGAGTATGTGGGGTGCAAGAGACCGTGTGTCTATGGCATCCTGATTCTAAGATTATGGAGGATGGTTTCGGTCATGCCCCAGATAGAGAACATATGTGGTCCTGTCTTGAATATTTGTACATATGATATGATTGAGGAAAGTTGTGGTTGTACCTCATATTATAGGGTTTTGTATACCCTGGTTTCTAGTTTTGTGACATATATACCAGGGGCGGACTAGGTGTTGCAGCTTGATTATATTTTGTGGCGGGTAGTTTGATGTATATGTCATTCCAATTGTCTTGTATTGATCGAGGTGGGAGATCTTAGGATACCGAATCTTTTAAATCTTATATGGAACTAAATAGCACTTTGTAGTGCTCAGTTGGAGTCTAAGTGGTATACCTCAAACTCCCCAGGGCTTGATAAAAGATGTAATACTTTCTTGTAGCATATCTTCTTAGGGTTATACACAGTGCTTCACATTGGATGATAACTCTTGTTTTCTCTTTTCACATATAAATGATGTATTGTGCAATAAGAGAAAATAGCCATGCCTATTTTATTAGATATACTAATATTGTCAGTTATGTTTATGTTGTTAGTTATGCTCATGCTGCTAGATATACTTTGATGTTACCCATACTTTTACCGTTAGCCATGTTGATGATGTTATCTATGATCATGAGGTTAGTCAGACTTATGATGATAGTTTTTATATGTTCCTTTATGTTCCTCAGTAATCATGCCTTTTGCTATGTCTATGTATTTTGCATGCTTAATCTACTTAAACTATTTAATTTAATTAACTTATTGTAATCAATAAGCATAGTTCAGAGTTATCTCTCACTAGGACATGGGTCTCACCTCGTGGGACACCACATTTTTTACAGGATCAGTAGTAGTGGAAGAAAACCGATGGAAGTGAGGATGAGCTATGGTGGTGGACCTTTAATAAGGTTGTTAGATGTCTAGTATGTCTTAGAGTCTTCCATGTACTCTTAGGTCTGGGCAAGAAAGTTTGCATATAATGTTTCAATCGACTCAAGATTTTGGTAGCATTCTGATGCTTGTACATGTGGTAATTGTGGATAATGTTTTTCTATATGTATATGTTGTGTATAGGGTCACAGAGAAGTTGTAAAAAATTCTTGGTATGATATATGAATATAAGATTCATGTTGGGCTTTTATGTAAAAGTTCTTCGACATATTTGGAATGTTTAATTGGATTTAATTATCCCCTTTTTCTTCTATTTGGTTAATTAATGATCGATGGTGTTTTGAGTTTTTAGTAATCATGTTTAACAAGACGGGTTCTCACAATTTCTCCATTAGTTCTTGATATCCCTGCCCTTCACCAACACTCTACCATATTTATTCTTGATGCATTTTACTTGACACAATTGTCTTCCTTTCCTTTCTCTGATCTGAGATATTATATATATATATATATATATATATATATATATATATATATATGTCATTCATTCGCTACCCGTATGGGTAACTAACTTTAGTTACCTGTGGTTCTATTCTGTAATAGAAATGTACCTATTTGTAATGAGACATATAGCATTTGTAATGAGATGACCAAACTTGTAATACAAACACTCCTTTTGTATTATAGCATAAACTACTGTTATAAATATTATTTTTACCGTAATCAGACGTGTAATACAAAACGAGTGTTTGTATTACAAATTTGGTCATCTCATTACAAACATTATCTGTCTCATTACAAAATGGTACCTTTCTATTACAGAATAGATCCACGGGTAACTAAAGTTAGTTACCCATGCGGGTAGTGAACATTATATATATATATATATATATATTCTCTTGTCTCCAATTTCTTATAAATATCATCAAAGTATCTAGACCTTGCCTCTTGAGCAATATTTTTAGCTTCTTTCTTTTCTTTCTTGTATCTCTAGAATGTTACATCATCTTGGGATTTGGGCAAGCTCCTATAGATCTTCCTTTTCAGTTTAATAACCTTCTTTACTTCATCATTCCACTACCAAGTCTCTTTCTATGGCAGCCCACAACCTTTAGACTCCCCCAAAACCTCTTTTGCAATTTTTTGATGCAAGAAGTCATGTTATGCCACATAGTGTTAACATCAAAATCCAAGTTTAAAGTTCTCGTTTTGATGATTTTATCATGAAAATTCAATTTCTTTTCACATTTAAAATTCCACCACTCAATCATGTTGTCTTGGTTTTTGCTATGCTTGCTTTTATTGATCTTCATGTTAATATCCAAAACCACCAGCCTATGTTGGGTCGTGAGCTCTTCACCAGGAATCACTTTACAATCCTTGCATACTTTACAATGCACACGCCTCCTAATGAGGTAATCAATTTAGCTACAATTTTGCCCACTCTTGAAAGTAGTCTTATGACATTCTCTTTTCTTGACATGAGTGTTTGCTAAAATGATATCAATGCAACTGTAAAATCTAATATCATCTCTCCTTCTCTGTTTCTCCTTCCATATCCAAAGCCATAATGAAGTCTCTCATATCTAGAATCTCTACCCCCCCACACATTTCCATATTTAATCACTCCCAATAAAGATCTTATCCTATATCGATATTCCCTACGTCAATTCATTCATGTCATCCCAAAAGTTCTTTCTAGGAGAGGCAACTTGGGGGGCATCAGTGCTAACAGTATTAAAAATATTTCTCCCAAGAACAACCTAAATAGATATGATTCTATCACCCATCCTAGTGACCTTGAAAATATCATATTTCAACATTTTATCAACAATAATACCTATGCCATTTCTATGTTTATCAATACTTGTATACCCGATTTTGCATCATGTGTCTCCGGTTTCTCTACAAAATTCACGTGTCCACTTAGTTTCCTACTAGCAATCTATATTTATGTTGCCTCTCATCATGGTATCCACTATCTCCAAATATTTTTCTTCTAAAGAGTCATTATTTCAAGATCCAACTCTAATCCTTTTTTGTTGAACATTCTTCTTTACCTGTCTTCATCGAAAATGTTGCCCTTGCACATTTTTCACTACACTTGGACAATGATGTAGAAGGACTAAGGTATTTAACCACACTCATCCAACATGCGGAAACTCTTTCACATTTTCATTACATCGGGAAATGACTCAGTGGGACTAGCTTCTTTATCCACACCCGTCCAAGAAGTGGAAATCCTTATTTGTCCTTCAACACAACTGGCGTTGCTATGTCAAAACCCCTTGCATATTTATCACTATATCCGGGTGTTGATGGATCACATTTCTAGGTAGGGATGCTCTAACAAAAAAATTGTAAGGATCCAGGCCATAGAAAAAGTGATAAAGTTTTTATGGTTGGTTGTCAACCTACCACCAACCCTCCTCCTTTACCCGAGCTTGGGACCTACTACATTTGCACAAAATGTACAAAACATAGGTGGGATTTTTTCATGTTATATTGATGTGTAATTCCTAAAAATGTATCTTATGTGAAAGAAACTTAGTTCCTCCAAAGTTAACGGTCAAAAATGTAAATTAGTATTTGATATCATGTATATTATTTTTATACGATTACTGAAGATAAAAAGTATATATCAAACCCTAAAAAAGTATATAACAAACTTTTATAGTTGCAACACAACTTATAGATTTTTCATACTACTACATTCCATTTTGATGATGCATTTTTTTTTGTGTTACCAACTTGCACATTAAGTATTTCGAGTGATGAAGCAATTTATACTAGATGTGAACAAGTTTATGTCTAGATGCTTATAAATCAAGTTGTACTAGTTTCATGACTTGTATATGTTCATGATTGACTTGAACTCATACAAGAAACATTGATGAACGGATGACAACCATACTATACCTAGCTTTAGAGTGGTGTACGGTCATTAGGAAAAGTACATTTAAAATTTGTTTGAGTCATTTATTAAGTTTTTTGACCTTTTGGAACATATTGTTTTTAAATAAAACTCTATTTTGACAAGATCTCGTGTAGGGATATATCTCTTGATTGTTGTTGGTTGTTCCGTATTTAAAGTATAGTTCAATTGAGAAATGTTTTTGGTTAAACTGTACTTTGATGGATCTCTAGTCTACATATTTTTTTGTTTAATGTGTTCTTGCTGACTTGAAACAAATCCCATTTCTCCTCACCTCATTTCTAATAATCAGAAAAATTTGAGACATTTTCTCATGCCAAACAAAAAAAGAAAAGAAATAATTATAATTATTAACATGTGATGTCACAGTTATATATACTAGTAACAAAATTGTTGATTTCTTATAAAGAGAAAGAATTGATGTTGGTGACTGAGGTTATGTTCCATTACATTATATAAGTTAGTTTGAAATTACTGACTTACAATTGTGTATCAAGGAAAACTTGTTAAATATAGTGCTTCCGGAGGCCATATATCAAGTAACTTATGAAGAGCAAAAGTTCACTTTTCAAGATGTTCATTAAAATGGCCTTTTCTAACAAAGTCTTCATTCAAATTTAGATTTCTCATCTCTACTCTAAGAAATCAGCTCGATGCTATTTATTATTCTAAAGTATGTACTCTTAGAAATGAATATGAAGTTGAATGTTTATAGATGTGAAGCATTTTCATGTGATGATAGATATTTTGGTCAGTGAACAACCATGAGGAAATTTGTGCGCAAGTTCTGGTGATTTCCTTATAGACGATGCATGTTCAAAACCTTAATGTCACTGTTCTTGAGACTAAATCAAAACTGATCTATGATGGTGGGACTTCTCTTTTGATCATAATTAATGTCAACCATTAGAGAGAATCCCTGAACTTAAACCCAAATTATAAAGCAAAACAACTAATTCCCAACAAACATGATTAACATAGTATAAGAAAAATAGATAATGTTTCCTTTTTTCTTCCTCATAAAACCTTGTAAAACAATGTTACATTAAGGATATCACTTTCAAATATCACAATCTTATTCAACTCCATTAAAACTAGAATCAAATGTTACTACTCATATGCAGTTTAGTTTACATCAAATACAAGTACATGAAAGAACAAACTCAACATACTACCCCTCCTAGGAAAGAGAGTGTATCTAATATATATATATATATTATTCTACTTATTACATCTTCTTTGTCACAACCTCTCTACTAGATATCATTATACCTAAGAACATTGGAAACAACCTGATGAGACATATAGAGCCCCACTAAGTGGATACCTCTCACTCAAGCCAGTTACATGCATCAACATCAAATTAGGTATAAAAAGCTTAAATGAAACTTGTAGATATAGAAAGGTCTAGAAGATAGTTCTATCATAAGTCAAATCTAGTTTACAATGGTAATCTTATCAAACAAATAAGGTAATGACTTAAACCAAATATAACTTCTAAACATCTTTTAGATCATGTCTATGAACAAATCAATAAATACTTCTTAGTTCAGATTAACAATCATTCTGCATGACTAACAAGTCAAGGTCTAAGCATTTTGAATCAATATATAACAATAACATTATCTTTGTGACACTCCACTAGACAAACCAAGAAGTCATCCCACAGTCCCGAAGTTGAAGTACACATAAGACATGTCTACCGAATAGTATTATCAAATAGCAAGCAATACAAATCATATTTAGGGTGGATATAAATCCCAACATTTACTACTTGTCAATAAGACATATTAGAATATGAAATAGATAATATCTATGAAAACGTGATTTTTTTCCATAGCAAGTAATATAATCAACAATGGCAAGTTATCATCTAGCAGTATAAGGAATATAACATAACATTCAAATTGTATTCTACACAACTTGTCATCATTATTCAGTTGCCCTTAAACCAAGTAGAAGCCATCATGACTCATACTCATGTTAATGACTCGCCGTCACTATCTTAGGGTTTGGTCGTCCACCCTAGATATCAACAATAGACTGTGGCAACCTCAGGGTTTCCTAAAGAGGCTCACTTCCTCATCTCAGGTATATGATATGGTAACCAACAAAACAATATATCACATATTACAACATTTCTTATATTTTCATATTTTACATATTGCATTTCACCAGAGTCTATTCCTCATGGATATGGACTTTCACAACAAGGATTTAGGGCTAGATCCACTCCATATGACTCACTCCTAAATCTTGGTGGTCTAATCTTTAATGTCTTGATCCAAACTCTAGAAATCCTTCTCATAATTTATTGATTATCACAGGAAGATTCTTTTTGTTTCCGCAGGGTGCACCTCAGGGGAAACTCACGTGTTCGGGACACCTAACTAGATGAGTCATCATTTTACTTATTATTAATCTATGTTTCTCATCTTAAAAGAATTCAAAACATCATGTATCGTATGTGAGTATGCTCTCCTAACTAGAATAACATGAAATAGATTAGGCTTATCAAGAAAGACAATGACTAAAATAAGAAGCACAACAATTTGCAATTTGCAACACATATACTTCTTTACATTTCCACATCATCTCATAGAATTCATCATCAGTAGGTTTTCAACCCAACACATAATATCATTATCCAACATTTACCGCATCAAGGTTTTATCATCATTAGTGGGCTTTCAGCCCGAGACATAATCTCATTGTCTAGCATTTACCCTTATCAAGGTTTCTTAAAAGTAACCAAAGAATGTTAATTCCATCTCAACATATTTCTTATACATTCATTTCATATCCTAGTTTGTTAGATTAAATGTGCAAGTTTAATATTTATAAACTTGAGCACTACCCCGCAAGTATACAGGTGTGTGTAGCAACGACATCATCCAATGGAGAAAGACACTATTAGGCACGAGCGTGTTACTGTTCAACAATCTAGATCGGTTTACAATAGTTGAGTTTGATTATGATCTACGACCTTGCAATAAAAGGAACAAGAACTAAACTAAGAGGTTTAAAATCATATTTTACTGTTCTACAATCTAGAAGCATGCTACTGATCAACAATCTAGATCGATTTCACTTCCACACTATCATTCACATGTAACTACAAAATTAACATGTTATTTAACTTGCAAGGAGGTTGTCATAATTATACACCTCCCGGTGACATAAAATGATTCTCATCTTTGCATAGCACTCACGTTCCTTTGTTTGGATTTGAACTACAACCATGGATCCTCAACATACCCAAGCCACTCATGTAGTCAAGAGTTTGTTTCCAAGAGAACTACTCCTAACTCCCCTAGTCATTCTCCCGAATCATATAAAGAAGCATAAAACATGGAGGTTTGATGGCCAGGAAAACATACAAGCAAATAACACCGTAGAGACTCTTGGAGAAGCTAATTAACTAACATTAGTTTAGAATTATGATTTCACATGAATAATAGCATGTGAGTTACTCTCCCATTCCCAAGAAGAAAGGTTTTACTCATACATAGTCAAGAAACACAAGTATGAGACACAAATTTTTGAGCTTGCCATGATTAGAGAGAGGAAAAGTAAAGGAAATCAAAGAGTAAAGTGAGACAAGGTAAAACTCTAGCTCGAGGGCAAAATTCCACCCTTCTATCCACTTCTACTCGGACAACTTTCTCTCCCAAGAAGTTTGGACGAAGTAGAGAAGCTCTGTTGCACTCTTTTGAGAATAAATGGTGAAGAATGGAAGTTCTTTTCCAAGAAACCTCTTCTTCCTCCCCAAAATCACCCTCTTTTTTCTCTACATTATTCCTTGGTCGTAGTGTGTTTCAAATGACAAGAGATAACTATCTCATCCAAGTGTTTTCATATTTAAACGGTGGGATAGTTGTCATATAATATGCACACATCATTCTCATTCAGTATTTACAAAGACATTAAACCTAGCAACAATATAAGCATATAGACATCTCATGTCATTCATTATGCAACATATATATATTACATTCCATTTCTATAGATATGAATAAATCTCAAGCATAATCATGCATAACACACTTAGTACTCCTCATTTACTATTTACCATTTTCAATTAGGGTTGTTGTCCATCATATTGTAATCTAATTTGAAATCCATCAGATTAGGCTATTCTTAGAATACAAGTGTCTATAGACAATTTCAATATAGACATGAATTCTTATGAATCAAATCACATCCTTGAACTTCATCTTATAATTTAAATAGACTATACTTATTTGCATTCCTTAATTACTCATTTTAGAACATACTTCATTATTATCACATAGCTTATAATATTAGGGTTAGGGTTAGGATATTAGATCCAACTATGAGTTTTCTTCCGTTTTCCTTTCCTTTGATCATCATTAGTCATAACTTATTTCATATGATGCTCACTTCCATTCTTAGAATCAATCATTCTAAGTTTACTTAATATACAAAGTTTCTCTCTCATTGAAATATTTCATAATCTGATTTTAATATATTTCATGCAATTAAGGTCGACATACATGTAATAAAAATATATAGACTATATAATTCATTGTACACATTTCATTAATTTCATTCTTAACTTGTCATCACCATTCAGTTGATTCTTGTCTATTTCATTTCTTATAATTAAATGAGTGTATCATGTCATTGGCTTCCAATGGAATTCTCAAAATTAACAAAGACCACTTAGTTACTTATAATACTACTCACTTATAGGTTACAAGAATGCATTAGGTTACATGTTCTTACATCATAATCTCTAGTCATCCTTCCTAATTCATTGCTACATAGCTTGTATAAAAGGACACAGATTCATGTGAGGGTTTACTCATCATTTCATAAGTCATACTAAAATAGATTCATTAGACTTAGATCATATTAGTAAGACTCGCCATCTTCAAATGAAGTATTCATACCTACAATTCAACATTTCCTCACATTTACAATATTATATACATGTTCTAGCTTTTTCACTAATACTCGTCTTAATACTAAACTTCTAGGGTTTTCAAGAAGTCATTCTTAGTTAAACATATCATTAGAATCATATCATTCATAAATCACATCATGGTTCTCAGGGGTTCATTAAGGATATTCACACACATGGAAACCTTAGTTTCCATTTCCACATATATCATTCATCAATTATAAGTATACATTGATTCATAGCTCATTTGATTAATCCCTCAACAAAAAAACCATAACATGGAAAATCACCACCTCATATTGATCCTTATGTATATATCATATTCAATTTCAGTAATATTTAGAAATACATTTGTTTGATTCATTCTTACACAATTCAAATACGATTATATACATGTTAATTCAATTCCAAGCATATTGGGCATTAGGCTGATTTTTAAGCAATATTCACATGAAACATCATAGACCTGTATCCATAGAATTTTTTCGTGGAACTTCAATCAATATATTAGGAACTAAGCAAGTTCAATTCAATGACAAATAATCAAAATCAGTAGAAATTAATTCCCTAATATATTTCCAAACCAATACCCACTCACATACAAATACAAACAAGGTTTTTTATTATTTTAGCAGACAAGATTAGGCTTTCAAAATGAATACAGAGCTTAAGAGCGTGATAAACACTCACGTAAGGTGACAAGCACCTTAACTACTTAGCTCATATACTAAATTCTTAGAAATCCAATCAAACTCTAGAAATTGAATCCATTTCTTCCTACTCTTAACATGAAAATCCTAGAATGGAGATTAGGAGAGAAAGAGTGAGAAAATGGGAAGATTTGATATCATTTGCAATCAAATCAGAGGAGAGATAGAATCTTGACGTGTGAGAGAAGATTCACCATGAAAAAATATGAACAAAATCTAACCTTACTTGATTTCATCATTTCTTAGGTGGTGAAACCCTAGGTCAACATCTCCACCACTTTCTCCTCTCAAAACCCTAGCTCTCCTCTCTCTCTAGAATTCTATTTCTCTAACAGGAATGAAGAGATATGAGAGATCCTTGGATTCTAGGTTAGGTTGCATATATATATTAGTTAAGATGCTTGGGTCAATTGCAAATTGACCCAACTTTACAATTTGTTTTATTTCAACAAATTTTTCTATCATACAAATGTTACCTAAGATCGCTTACTTAATAGGTCAAACCACATCTGACAATTATGAAAATGAATCATATTATGGGAGGGAGCATTTTAAATGTTTGATCATTCAGAATTACCAATAAATATATAAAAATTGCACACTTCACTGCTATATTGTAGTTTGTAGCATTGTCAGTCGAGTTTATCTTGGGGAAACGTGACTGACACCCCTCTCTGTAGAGATCAAACATCATCCATAAATTATAAAAATGTAATAGGATGTCCAAAATAGAGTTTCCCAACTACATTAAAATTTCATATCAATTTGATCTACCAATCAAAAAATAAAATTAAAAATTTAGACTGGTATATTTCAGTCTGAATACATGGTCAACTAAGTTTACCCTGGGAAATTTGGTCAACAAGCATGTCAAAACATTATTCAAAAATTCTGCTATTTTACAAAATACTTACATTTAAGTTATCCAAACTATATACAAATTTCAACTAAATTAGAGCTGTGCATAAAATTCTAAAAATTATTTAGCGTGCCACAATTCTTATCAAATTTTATATCCACATGCTACCAAAACCCTAGTTTGGACAATTAGGGTTTTCAATGATCAAACCCTAATTATTCAAAGTTAAAGAATGACTAGAGTCTTTCATTAGGTTTAAGGAATCATAATTATACTACCATCATTAAATCAAGCTTTAACAGTGATCCATTTAGTTAAGCATGCAATCATCTAAGTATAACCTAATTAGATGATTAACCTAAAAATGGGTTGTTACAAATTCTCCCCTCCTTTTAGGATTTCGGGACATGAAAAAATTAGGAATAATATCATATCATATAATTGTTCATCTCACTCGACATCAACTTAGAAGGATTTCCAAAATATTTATTTCATACAACATCATTTTCTTGGTTCTTAGATCTTTTACATTGAAATTCTAAATTTACTAGCATTAGACATATATTTCATTCCTTATTATTGTCATATCTCTCTTTGTGTTACAAACACTTAATTTATAGATTTTAGTAATACATATGTATCAAGATGTGATTCACATCACATCACATTTCATATTCTTTTATAAGTTGATCATTTATCTCATAGATCAAGATTATAATTCATTCTGCATAATTATTTGCATCCATCAGTTTTATTCATAAAGAAGATCATTTAGTGAGCATCATTTTCACTTCTCATTTTTTATTTGCAAATTTCAGATTCAAACTCGTATTCAAACTAATTATGAATTATCTTCATGATCATTAAAGTTTTATTTTCCTCATATGACAAAATATCGTACTTATCTTAGGTTTCATATTAAATTATATTATCCTTTCTGTTTCACCATTTCATCATTTTATTACAATCATATACTCCAAAATTGTAGTCATATGGATTCTTGGTCAGGGCATCCAGAAGAAAAACAGTGGTCAGTTCCATACTTTCTTATCTCAATACTCAAATACTTGACCAAAGTATCTAGATACTGAGTTTAGTCAATATGCACATCATCCAGATTACATCCAACATACACATTATCATTTCATCCTAAATCTTTTTCCCATGTAGACTCGTCTAACCTAGGCTCGGATACCACATTGTTGGAACCTCTCTTTTGATCAGCATTATTGCCAACCATTTGAGGGAATCCCTAAACCTAAACTTGGATTATGAAGCAAAACAACTAATACCCAACAAATGTGATTAAAACAGTATAAGAAAAAACACAAATGTTCTTTTTCCTTTTTCTTCCTCATAAAACCTTGTAAAACAATGTCACATTAAGAACATCAAATTCAGATACCACAATCTTATTCAACTCCATTAAAACTTGAATCAAATGTTACTTCTTACATGTAGTTCACTTTACATCAAATACAAGTACATGAAAAAGAACAAACTCAATATACTACCCATCCCAAGAAAAATATGTACAAAGACAATCTAATCTATCTATATTATTCTACTTCTTGACATATTCTTTGTCACAACCCCTACACTCAATATCATTATGCCTAAAAAACATTGGAAACAACCTCATGAGACTCATATAGAGCCCTAGTAAGTGGATACCTCCCACTCAAGCGAAGTACATGCATCAACATCAAATTAAGTATAATGAGCTTAAAAGAAACTTGCAGATATAGAAAGGTCTAGCAGATAGTTATAGAATTGGTTAAATCTAGTTTACAATGGTAATATAATCAAGCAAATAAGGTAATTACCTAAACCAAATATAACATTAAACACCTTTTAGAGCATGTCTATGAAAAAATTAGTAGATACTTCTTAATTCAGATTAATAATCATTTTGCATGATTAACAAGTCAAGGTCTAAGCATTTTGAATCAATATATAACCATAACATTATTTTTGTGACACTCCACCAGCCAGACTAGGAATTCATCCTGCAGTCCTGAAGTTGAAGTACACATAATACATGTCTATTGAATAGTGTTATCAAATAGCAAGCAATCCAAATCATTTTCAGAGTGGATATAAATCCCAACATTTACTACTTGTCAACAAAACAAATCAGAATATGAAATTGATAATCTCTATAACAACGTGATTATTTTCCACAACAAGTAACATAATCAACAATGGAAG
Source organism: Alisma plantago-aquatica (assembly GCA_963693085.1). Taxonomy (NCBI): domain Eukaryota; kingdom Viridiplantae; phylum Streptophyta; class Magnoliopsida; order Alismatales; family Alismataceae; genus Alisma; species Alisma plantago-aquatica. The sequence continues at coordinate 945,659,229 of OY856412.1, forward strand.
ATTATCAGCTAGTAGTACAAGGAATGTAACATAACATTTAAATCATATTCTACATGACTTGTAATCTTCTATTCATTTTTCCTGAAACTACTTGGCTTGTACCCTACCAAGTAGAAGTTGCCACACCTGATTCTCATGTCAACGACTCACTGTCACTATCTTAGGGTTTAGCCAACCACACTAAGATATCAACAATAGACCCTGCCCACCTTAGGGTTGCCTAAAGAGGCTCACGTCGTCATCTCGGGTACACTAGATAGGAACCAATAAATAAATATATCACATATAATCACATTCCTCATATTTTTCATATTTTGCATATTTCATTTCATGAGAGTCTATTCTGCATGGACATAGACTTTCACAACAAGGATTTAGGGCTGGATCCACTCCAGATGACTCACTCCAAAATCGTGTTGGTCAAACTTTAAGGTCTCGATCCAAACTCCAATAATCCTTCTCAAATTCATCGATTACTACAGGAAGATCTATTTTGTTTCCTCAATGTGGACCTTAGGGGAAACTCATGGTGTTCAAGGCACCTAACTATATGTGTCATCATTTCACTTGTTATTAATCTCCTTTAATCATCTTAATAGAATTTAAAACATCATGTATCCTATATGTGTATTATCACGTAACTATAATAACATGAAATAGATTATGCTTATCAATAAAGACAATGACTAAAATAAAAAGCACAACAATTTGTTATATGCAACACATAAAATTCCTTACATTTCCACATCATTTGATAGTAGTGGTCGTCAGTGGGTTTTCAACCTAAGACATAATCTCATTGTCCAACATTTACCGCATCAAGGTTTTAACATCATCAGTGGGCTTTCAGCCTGGGACATAATCTCATTGTCTATCATTTACCCTCATCAAGGTTTCTCAAAAGTAAAAAATGTTAATTCCATCTCAACATATTTCTTATATGTTCATTTCATATCATAATTCTCATTTAATATTCACAAAGACATTAAAACTAGAAACAATATAAGCATATAGCCATCTTGTGTCATTCATCTTGCTCAGGACAGGTTCATCATTCAACATATATATATATATTCCATTTTGTTTCTATATATGTGAATAAATCTCAAGCACAAACATGGATAGCACACTTAGTAATCCTCTTTTACTATTTACCATTTTTCAACTAGGGTTGGTGTCCATCACATTGTAATCTTGTTTGAAAATCCATCAGATTAGGCCATTCATAGAATACAAGTGTATACAGACAATTACAATCCAGACATGAATTCTTATGAATCAAATCAAATCCTTGAACTTCATGTTGTAATTTACATAGACTATACTTATTTACATTCCTTAATTACTCTTTATAGAAAATATTTCATTATTGTCACATATCTCATCATGTTAGGGTTAGGGTTAGGATATTATATCCAACTATGAGTTTTTCCTTTTTCCTCCATTTGATCATCATTAGTGATAACTTCTTTCATATGATGCTCATTTCTATTGTCAAAATCAATCATTCTGAGTTTACTTAGTATGCAAAGTTTCTCTCTCATTGAAATCTTTCATAATCTAATTTTTATGTATTTCATGCAATTGAGGTCAAAACACATGTAATAAAAATATATAGACTATATAATTCATTGCACACATTTCATTAGTTTCATTCTTAACTTTTCATCACCATTCAGTCGATTCTTGTCTATTTCCTTTCTTGTAATTAAATGAGTGTACCATCTGATTAATTTCCATTGGAATTCTCACAATTAACAAAGATCAGTTAGTTCCTTATAATAATACTCACTTATAGGTTAAAAGAATGGATTAGGTTATATCTTCTTACATCACAATCTCTAAACATCCTTCCCAATTCATTGTTATGTAGCTTGTATAAAAGGACCCACATTCATGTGAGAGTTTACTCATCATTTCATAAGTCATGCTAAAATAGATGCATTATTCTTAGATCATAATATTAAGACTCACCATCTTCAAATGAAGTATGTATACCTACAATTCAACATTTCCTTACATTTACAACATTATATACAAGTTCTAGATTTATCACTCATACTTGTCTTAATACTACACTTTTAGGGTTTTTAAGCAGTCATTCTTAGTTAAACATATCATTAGAACCATATCATTTTGTAATCCCATCATGGTTCACTAGGGTTCATTAGGGATAATCACACACTTGGAAACCCTAGTTCCATTTCCACATATTTCATTCATCAATCATAAGTATACATTGATCCATAGCTCATTTGATTCAATACCCGCCACCTCATATTGATCCTTACATACATATCATATTCAATTTTAGTAATATTTAACAATAAATTTGTCTAATTCATTCTAATACAATTAAAATATGATTATATACATGTTGATTCAATTCCCAAGCATATCGGGCATTGGGCTGAATTTTAAAGCAATATTCACATGAAAAAGCATAGTCCTACATCCATAGAATTTTTCCATGGAACATTAATCAATATATCAGGAATTAAGCAAGTTCAAATCAATGAGAAATAGTTGAAACTAGTAGAATTTAATTCCCTAATATCTTTTCAAATCAATACCCAATCACATACAAATACAAGCAAGATTTTTAATTATTTTATCCAGATAGAATTACGCTTTCAACATGAATACATATCTTAAGATGGAGAAAAATACTCATCTAAGGTAAAAAGCACCTTAAAAACTTAGGTCATATATTGAATTCTTAGAAATCCAATCAAACTCTAGCAATTGAATTCATTTCTTCCAGCTCTCAAAGTGAAAAACCTAGAAATGGATATTAGGAGAGAAAGAGTGAGAAAAGGAGAAGATTTGATATCATTTTCAATCAAATAAGAGGAAGGATGGAATTTTGACATGTGAGAGAAGATTTATCATGAAAGATTAAGCAAAGAAGCTAAACTTACTTGATTGCATCATTTCTCGAATGATGAAACTCAAGGTCAACATCTCCACCACTTTTTCCTCTCAAAACCCTAGCTCTCATCTCTCTCTAGAATTTCGTTTTTCTAATAGGAATGACAAAATATAGGATCTCCTTGGGTTCTAGGTTGCACATATATATCAGTAAGGTGCTTGGGTCAATTGCAAATTGACCCAACTTTGCACTTTGTTTTATTTCAACACATTTTTTTGTCATACAAATGTTACTGAAGATCATTTACTTAATAGGTAAAAAATCCTTCAAAATTTATGAAAATGTATCATTTCATGGGAGAGAGAAATTCATAGCTCTACTTAAAATTTTAGATAATTGAGAGTTACCAATAAATAAATAAAAATCGCACATTACATTTCTATATTGCAATCTGCAGCATGGTTGGTCGAGTTTATCCTAGGGAAACTCAACCAAAACCCTTCTCTATAGAGATCAAACATCATCCAAAAAATATGCCAATTTAACAGCATGTCTTAAATGGAGTTTATCAACTAGAGTTAAAATTTCATTTCAATTTTATGTACCAATAAAAATATAAAATTAAAATACTGAACTGCTATATTTCAACTCGAATACATGGTCGGCTGAGTTTGTCCTGGGAAACTCGCCTGATAAACAAGTTAGAAAATTATTCAAAAAATTTGCTATTTTATAAGAATACTTAATTTGAGTTATCTAAACCATGTCAAAATTTCAACTAAATTGTAGTTGTGCATATAATACTAAAAATATAGTGCACCACTATACTTATCAAATTCTGTATTCATATGCTACCAAAACCTTAATTTGGTTGATTAGGGTTTTCAGTTATCAAACACAAATTATTCAAAGTTCAAGCATATTAGAGTATTACATTTGGTTTAAGGAATCATAACTATACTATCATAATTAACTCAAATGTAAACAATGATCAATTTAGTTAAGCATGCAACCATCCAAGTAAACCCTAATTAGATGGTTAATCTGAATAGGTTGTTACATATGAGATGGCTGGAGGAAGCTAAAAAAATCTTAGAGGACAACCCATTTCATCAGGGAGATCATGGAGAATGTGTAGGAGTTATCCATCATTAGACACCTAATCCCTATGATTATCAATACATATGCTAGAGCTATTGACAATTGGGGGTGTTCATAATACCTCTTCAGTTATGAGGGAGCCTCTTTTCTTCCCCGTGAGGATAACATGAATTATCATTTTGGATGATTATCTTACATTTACACATGGTGGTTAGATACATGTATAGGTAGTAAGATATTTTCTTTCTATTTTGGATTTAGACTCGGAGGTTGGCTGTGGATAGGGATGGATGTAGGTTTTTTGTGTTTCTTAGGTTTTGGCCGTCAGGCAGATATTTGATGCATTTATGAGCGGTTTTCTTTTCTTGCTTGATGTTTTTTCTAACATGACGAGGGTAGGATGAATAAATGACCTTCTAGATTGAAAAAAAAATCATGTGACAACTACATATATGAGTCTAGTCCTAGATAAGGCTCTCGTCTCAAATATTTAATGATGACACAAGCACAAGTAATACTTAAGTAGTGGAACACTTCAATAGATAGTCAATTATGCATAATCCAACAAGGATTTAAAATCCATCTATTACATCAATTTCAACATAATAAAGTAAAGAGGCTCAACAGGTAACTTCTTATCTATTATCACAATAGTTATATATCCCCATTGTACATGCCACTATATTTCCAAAGAGATTCACTTGAGACTTACATTCCATGCACCCACCAGGGGAAGTACAAGGCATGGAAGAGTGGGCCACCATAGAGCTAGTGTGCTTTTCATAGTAGGTTTTGATTAACTACTAGATTAAATACCTTCAAGACAATGGAGTTTATACAATATAAAGATGATCAAGATATAAAAAAATTATACTGAATAAGAGTGCTAAATAATCAACATTTTAATATTCTAATATTTCTTATTTTGTAGCAAGTTTCAATCACTTGATGACTCTATGATAGTTTTTCAAATATGAGCCATGCCAAAGCAAGACTCGTTTATAAATAATTTAGTTCTCTAGATAGGTGATACATTGTTCTATGTAGATTGTAACCCTTGTTGTATGAACAATAGAACCTCAACATCATTTGATTGTACAGAATATATGTAGTGGTCTAGACTATGCATATGTAAATTTGAATGGGGCATGCAACAGGGTAATCAACAAAATATGGAAGTGGCATATAAAGTAGGTACATTTATCCAACATTTTGTATTTCACTTATTTGGGTGATAACCTCTAGATATCGAGAAACAAGACATATATCAAAATAACACCAAACAAGAGTAAAAGTTGACCATTTCCTATTTGGTTCATCTCTCTAGCTTTTTGAATTATTTTCCTTTTCTATTGTATATTCACATAACCAATTTTCAACATAATGTAATACATATCTATCACTTTTGTATACATATGTTCATATATCATCTATTCCCATATTCATCATTCACAAACCACCAAAATCATTCTATAAATAGTTATTCCTATTATATCCCTGCATATATGTATACTAACATGTGCAAAATCTTAAGGCAAGAATATGAACATAGGAATAAGAGTCACATGTATGCATTAATCTATACTTGAGGTTATAAACTATCAAGCATGATATAATATCACCAGTAGTATACTAAAAACCTATATTATTCACTACTTATTTATGTGGTCAATATTCAATATATTAGGACAAAGACTATGCATGCATTAGCATACATATATCCAAAACTTATATTAGCATGCGTGTAAAAAAAATCGATGTGTCACATTATCATCATTACTTTTGTATCTAACACATAATTAGGTCCAACATAAAACCATTACTATATACATAATGTTAAACCATAATATTTGTTGATATGAGGAAAAGAACTCCATTTGGTCATCCCTCAATAAGAGTATACCTGAAACACTTTTATTCATGTCATCATCAACACACATGCTATACTAAATTGATTACTTAGTACATTACATAAATGTATTATATGTATACAAGCTATAATCATTTGATATATACATAAGTGACAAACATCAAGAACCAACATTAAGATACATTATATAAACATGAAATAACAACAAGTATTTATTTACCTTATACTACTGATATCTTACTAACTTAGAACTAATTATATAGTCGGACATTTACTTAACTATATGATATAGTGTAATCGTAGTATAGTTTAGTAGAAGATCAATAAGAACATGGAAGTATCAGATCTGAGGAAAGGAGGCATCCGATGTGGCTGAGTTTTCTTAGGCTTGGCTTCACTCTCCGGAGTCAGAGACATTATCAACAGTCACGAAATAGTATGCAATAACATTGTATTACTATATTTGTTACATACTTAGGTCCAACATAAAATCATGATTATATACACAATGTTAAACCATTATATATGTTCATATGAGAAGAATAACCTAATTTTCTCATTCTTTCAATTAGACTATGCTCAAATCACTTCTATTCATATCATCATCAAACACACATATTATATTAAATTGCTAACTTAGGTATATTACATAAATTGAGTATATGTGTGTATGTTGTAATCATTTTGTATGTACATAGGTGACAAACATAAAGATAAAACATTAACATCCATTATATTAACACTAAATTCCAATTAGTATTTATTTACCTAATAGTATTGATGACATTTACTTAACTATGTGATATAGTGTAAACATAATGTACTCTAATAGAGATCAATAAGAAGAGGAGAATATCATATTCGAGGAAAGAAGGATGCATCTGACGTGGCTGAGTTTTCCTTGTCTTGGCTTCACTTGCCGAAGTTAGAGACATTATCAACAATCAAGAAGTAGTAGTACGACAGTAGTATATCTCTATATTTGTTACATACTTATGTCGAACATAAAACCATTATCGATTCACAATGTTAAGCCATGACATATGTTCATATCAGGAGAAGAATCCCATTTGCTCATTCATTCAATAAGAGTATTCCCAAGACACTTCTATTTGTATCATCATCAAGAATACATGCTATATTAAATTGCTAACTTCGGTATATTAGATAAATGTATTATATGTATGTAGGATCTAATCATCAAATATGTACATAGATGACAAATATTAAGATTTATTATAAAACCACTAAATACCAACTAGTATTTATTTACCTAACATTGTTGATGTATTACTAACTTAGAACTAATTATATAGCCAGGAAATTACTTAACTATGTGAAACAGTGTAATCATAGCGTACTTCAATTGAAGATCAATAAGAAGAGAGGAGTTAACTTAAAAAAAAAGAGGAGTCTCAGATCTGAGGAAAGAAGTAGACATTTGGTGTGGATGAGTTGTTCTTGGCTTGGCTTTACTCGTGGGAGTTAGAGATGTTACCAATAGACATGAAGCAGTAGTACAACAGCAGTGACGCTACAGGACGCAGTGGTCGTAACAAGGAAGAAATACCATTTTGGTGTAGGACTACTTTCTATATGATTAGAGTTATCACTTTTTAATTAAGGGAGTAAACAAAGTCTAAGGTATAAGAAGAAAAGCCAAAAACACATTCTGATTGATCCCATATTTGTTGGCAAAAAATATTGTCTCCTAGTATTATGCATAAAATTTTGATTTCTTAGCAAAACTAGTGCCACTTACTAGTACCAATGGTGGGATACTAGGAGGTGACTCCTTACCATTCATACAGTTTTGTGACTGCTACTGCATCAATTTTCTTTACATAACATATACATGAACGAAGGACTCTTCCACTTTTCGTGTAACTCAACTAATGATATACCCAGAAAAAGGAATGGTGCTACAGTTCCGATTCACCGATTTAGTGGTCACTAATTCGGAATAAAACAACTTCCTTGATGATCATAAATATATTTTTGTAGTCCATTTTACTCCCTTTGTCCGAATGTAGATGTTTCACTTGCTATGGATTTGATGATTTGAAGTGGCGGCTGGTTGAACATTTTCTCTCGTATCTTAATTAGTTAATTTAAAACCCAAAACTAACTTGCACTAGTTAAAGACAACATACGATTTCATTATTTAATCTAAATCATGATCTATATGAATTGGAATCTAAAAAATTCCACCAAAGATTATGCCTTAGGATAAACATTACATATATATATACACATATATATATACATTTATACATATACATACATATATATATATATCTATATATATATATATATATATATATATATATATATATATAGTCAAGCTGGAATACACTCGAGTGTAATTGGAGCAGAATACACTCAAGTAGTTTTTCATTATGTAATATATTTTTTTAAAATCTAATCTATTGATCTTCTTAAAAATCTTGTGAATAGCTCATACGTAAAATTTGAGCATATTTTGACATTTATAGGTTATCTTATAAATACCGTAAAAATTATGCATTTCAAATTAGTTTCACGCGTCAATTTTATTGCCCTTGGATGAGTGACTTACACTCATCCAAATCGGCTCAAAATTTGAATGTAGCCTAGTTATAGTATGATGGTGAAGATCAATGGTTTACATTTTACCACAAATAGTCTTTATATGCAAACACATTTGATATATTCGTGCGATCTATACACACGAGTGTATTCTAGCCTGAATATATATATATATATATATATATATATATATATATATATATATATATATATATATATACCACCAAGGAGTGGCTCAAGTGGTCAAGCATGGTGTCCCCCAATAAAGATACTCAGGTTTAAATTCTAGTTGTCATCTTGATTTACCACCCTCCCGGGCGTGGGAGAGGGGGGAGAAATCTTTCTCTCTTAATCTCATATATATAAATATATATATATATATAATCTCATATGTCATCTTGATTTACCACCCTCGTGAGTGTTCGTCCTCCACCACGGGTATGGGAGACGGAGAGTAAATCAAGGCAAAAACCGGTATTCGAACCCGTGTCTCTTTGTTACGAGAGAATGTGCTTGAGCACTTGAGTCATTCCTTGTCGGCCATATATATGTATATATGTGTGTATGTATGGGATCAAGAGAGGCATTCTCTCCCCCTCTCCCATGATCGAGACAGAGGCTAAATGTTGGGGAGGGTGGTAAACCAAGGTGGCAGCTGGGATTCAAACCCGGGTCCATTTATTAGGGGACATCGTGCTTGACCACTTGAGAAACTCCTTGTTGGCTATATATATATATATATATATATATATATATATATATATATATATATATATATGTGTGTGTGTGTGTGTGTGTGTGTGTGTGTGAAAAAATAAATAAATAAATATATATATATACACATATATATGTATATATATATACACACATATATATGTATATGTGTGTGAGTATACATGCATACATGGGCATCCGGACTCCACCATGGGCATAAGAGAGGGGGGAGAAATCTTTCTCTCTTAACCCCATATAGAGACTGTGCTTGAGCACTTCAGCCACTCCTTGTCGGCTTTATATATGTACATATGTGTGTATGTATGAGATTAAGAGAGGAATTCTCTCCCCCTCTCCTATGCCCGAGACAGAGGCCGAACGTATGAGAGGGTGGTAAACCAAGGTGGTAGCTGGGATTCGAACCTGGGTCCATTTGTTAGGGGACACCGTGCTTGACCACTTGAGCCACTCCTTGTTGGCTATATATGTCTGTGTGTATGTATGTATGTATGGAGTTAAGAGAGAAAGATTTATCCCCCCTCTCCCATGCCTGTGGAAGAGGCTGAACGCCTGAGAGGGTGGTAAATCAAGGCGGCAATTGGGATTCGAACATGAGTCCCTTCATGAGGAGACACCGTGCTTGACCACTTGAGCCACTCCTTGTCAGCATGTATGTATGTATGTATGTATGTATACATATATATATGGGATAAAGAGATGCATTCTCTCCCCCTCTCCCATGCCTGTGACGGAGGCTGAACATCCGGGAGGGTGGCGGCAGCTGGGATTTGAACCCAGGTCCCTTCAAGAGGAGACACCATGCTTGACCACTTGAGCCACTCCTTGTCGGTATATGTATATATATATATATATATATATATATATATATATGTGTGTGTGTGTGTGTGTGTGTGTGTGTTAGAAGTTTGTTTCTTATCCTAATTGGATAAGAAATAATATCTAACAATATTAGGAATGTGCAATTAATGTTAGACTTGGAGTTAAAGATATTATTTCCTTATCCTTTTATATTGTCATTTCCTAATCCCTATAGAATTGTCGTATCCTCTCGTATTGTCTGACTGGCGGTCCCTATCTATAAATAGGGATATACACCGATGTATATTGTGTGCCAAGGAGGACCGATGTGTGAGGTTCCAATGTGTGGTAACTTCGGGTGTGCCGACGTAGGACAACATCGTGTGTCAAAATGTGAAGCCTCAAAGGATAGTCAAAGAGGGGAGAGAACGAGAGTGGGTTACGGGATTCTATTGTGGGCACGAGATTTTGAGGGAGCGACAATCCTTGTAATCTTCTTAGAGTTGCTTAATAGAATTATGTGGTCTTCTTCGCCAATCATGTTCTCTGCTTGGTTATTTATTTTGTGGTTATTGGCTTTGTCGACGAGGGCGGTCGTGGCTTTTGTTGTGCATGCTTGGGCTGTATCTCGTGTGGGGTTTTTCTTGGGCTTGAAGCTTTCACATATCTCTTCAAGTTGTATCAGAGAAGGATTCATGCGAGACGATCAGAAAATATTGGAAGCACAGAAAAACATGATGACGTCGACAACTACCATTGGAGGTCATTCGGTAGTAAATCTTGATGGCAACATTGTTATGCAACTAGGAGGGAGAGAATCCACGTGTTATGAAATATCAACGTGAGGTGGAGTCATGCAATTCACTTGCAAGGGGCAAGAGACAATGAAGGCTACCTAGTTTTATCGACTGGTTGGATGTTTTCTAACCAAAAGAGGAGTGGCTGATGAGAGGTCTACCGACTCGGAAGGTGTAGATGAAGCAGTAGCATGGGTGGCAAGTGTCATGAATCCGAAGATTGCTACATGTATTCAACTCTCACGGGCAATCTGGTATGAGATTGCAAACTCGGTTGCAAATTTCAACAGATGCAGAGGTGAAACTGTTAACTGTTGGAAAGTAGAAGTCATGGTTGGACCAACCATGCAATGTCTTCAAGTGGGTGTGACTAAAAGAAGACACAACCCTATGGCATGGGGGCCAAAGGTGCAAAGGATGCAGTTCTTTCAACCACAGGTAGAGGCGGTATAGTTTATCAAACTGTATAATATGAGGAGCTCTCACATGAAGGGTCTAGACAGTCATATCTGGACACACACTCCATGCAGGCGTGTACAGTGATACGCTTCTGGAAACAGGAGCAGCTTCTAAGGGCAGAAGCACAGAAGAAGAATGGGAGCAGACTTCTTGGAGGAGCAACTACAGTAGATAAGATTCAAGGTGGAGATTGTTAGGATTTTGTCTCTTATCCTAATTGGATAAGAAATAATATCTAACAATATTAGGAAACTGCAATTAATGTTAGACTTGGATTCAAAGACATTATTTCCTTATCCTTTTGTATTGTCGTTTCCTAATCCCTATAGAATTGTCGTATCCTCTCGTATTGTCTAACCGGGAGTCCCTGTCTATAAATAAGGATAGACACCGATGTATATTGTGTGCCAAGGAGGACTGATGTGTGGGGTTCTAACGTGTGGTAACTTCGGGTGTGCCAACGTAGGACAACATCGTGTGTGAAAATGGGAAGCCACAAAGGATAGCCAAAGAGGGGAGAGAATGGGAGTGGGTTACAGGATTCTATTATGGGCACGGGATTGTGAGGGAGTGACAATCCTTGTAATCTTCTTAGAGTTTCTTAATAGAATTTTGCGGTCTTCTTCGCCAATCATGTTCTCTACTTGGTTATTTATTTGGTGGTTGCTGGCTTTGTCGACGAAGGCGGTCGTGACTTTTGTTGTGCATGCTTGGGTTGTATCTCGTGTGGGGTTTTTCTTAGGCTTGAAGCTTCCACATATCTCTTCAATATATATATATATATATATATATATATATATATATATATATATATATATATGTGTGTGTGTGTGTGTGTGTGTGTGTGTGTGTGTGTATGTGTATGTATATGTATGTATGTATGTATGTATGTATGTATGTATGTATAAATATGTGTGTGTGAGAATATACATACATACATAGGCATTCGGCCTCCGCCACGGGCGTGAGAGAGGGGAGAGAAATCTTTCTCTCTTAGTCTTATATATATATATATATATATATATATATATATATATATATATATATATATAATCTCAGCTGTCACCATAATTTACCACTCTCTCGGGTATTCGTCCTCTACCACGGGTGTGGGAGAGGGGGTGTAAATCAAGGCGGAAACTGGTATTCGAACTCGGGTCTCTTTGTTACGAGAGACTATACTTGATCACTTGAGCCACTCCTTGTCGGCTATATAAATGTATATATGTGTGTATGTATGGGATTAAGAGAGGCATTATCTCCCCCTCTCCCATTCCTGAGATGGAGACTGAATCTCTAAGAGGGTGGTAAACCAAGGTGGTAGCTAGGATTTGAACCCAAGTCTCTTTGTAAGGGGACACCGTGCTTGACCACTTGAGCCACCCCTTGTTGGCTATATATATGTGTGTATGTATATATATACATATATGTATGTATATATGTATGTGTGTGTCTATATATATATATATATATATATATATATATATATATATATATATATATATATATATATATATATATATATATATATATATATATATATATATATATATATATATATATATATATATATATATATATATATATATATATATATATATATATATATATATATATGGGTGTTCATTGAATACCCGCGTGGGTAGCCTAGATTTTCACAACCTGTTAGTCCCGAATGTAACCATATGGCAAACAAAGTAACTGGAAGGACCAAAAACTAACTATGTTGATAAAAAAGTAAGTAAAATCGAGCAGAATACACAAGAAATACATATGTAATTGTATTTTGAAATTTGTTGTTGTAAATGGAACTATCTATGCATGAAAAGTAACAATTTGCAAGGTAAAGTAACCATGTACATGTTAAAAGTAAGAAACTTGAAAAAAAAGTAATCAAAATAGGGGGCGGGTAGCTACCTACGCGGGTATTAAAGATGAGCCATATATATATATATATATATATATATATATATATATATATATATATATATATATATATATATATGTATGTACAATCTCAGTTGTCACCTTGATTTACCACCCTTTTGGGCATTCGTCCTCCACCACATGTGTGGGAGAGGGGGAGTAAATCAAGGCATAAAATGGTATTCAAATCCGGGTCTCTTTGTTATGAGAGACTGTGTGCTTGAGCACTTGAGCCACTCCTTGTTGACTATATATATATATATATATATATATATATATATATATATATATATATATATATATATATATATATATATATATAGTCAGGCTAGAATACACTCGAGTGTATCCGGAGCGGAATACACTCAAGTAGTTTTTCATGATGCGATATTTTTTTTGAAATTCTAATCCGTTGATCTTCTTAAACATCTTGTGAACAACTCATACGCAAAATTTGAGCACATTTGGATATGTATAGGTCATGTTATGAAGACCCCAAAAATTATGCATTTCAAATTAGTTTCGCGCGTTGATTTTGTTGCCCTTGGATGAGTGACTTACACTCATCCAAATGAGTTCAAAATTTGTATGTAGCCTAGTTATAGTATGACGGTGAAGATCAACAGTTTACATTTTGCAAAAAATAGTCTTGATATGCAAACACACTTGAGTGTATTCGTGCGATCCGTACACTCGAGTGTATTCTAGCCTGACTCTCTCTCTCTCTCTCTATATATATATATATATATATATATATATATATATATATATATATATATCTGTGTGTGTGTGTGTGTGTGGGATTAAGAGAGGCATTTTCTCCCCCTCTCCCATGCCCAAAATGAAGGCCAAACATCCGGGAGGGTGGTAAACCAAGGTGGCAGCTGAGATTCGAACTCGGGTCCCTTTGTTAGGGGACACCATGCTTGACCACTTGAGCCACTCCTTGTTGGCTATATGTATGTATGTATGTATGTATGTATGTATGTATATTTGTATGTATGTAGGTATGTATGTATGTATCCAAATCAGGTAAATATATTCTGACTCCCTCCTACAAATATAAGAGGTCAAAAGTTACATGTAGGCCCAACGCCATACATCCATAAACACAAGTTACAACTCACTCATCTAATTATGATGCATCTTACGTCTAAAACATTTACAAATTTTTACAGCAATAGACGTGACATATGCAGTTGTACTTCAATGTTTTTTGGCATTTCTTTCCTCCTAAATGTGGTAGCATAGATCAGAAAATAAAATCTTTTTCCTATCATCATTTCCACACTTTATCAGCATTCTTTTTAGGTCTTCCACAAGCTAAATTTGTAACTTGAATTCCTTGCACTATGCCTCCTATAAATCTTTCATGAACTTACATTCTCCCACTAAATGATTGTGAGATTCTTCAACATTTTTGCACAGCAAGCACAGTGTGGAAACATCATAGTTCCATCCTTTAATCTTATCAAGAGTGGCTAGAGCATTGTGCTGAATTTTGTAAATGTACATACTCCATTTCGGCACATACATACATGTCCAAAGCTGCTCTCCATATTTATCCTTCACATTTCTTGAGTGTGTCACCTCCTATAGGGACATCTTTGGGTTTTTGAGTCTCCATATCCCCATGTCTTGCATCTCAAACAAATGTCTAACATGTTGCCAAATTTCTATCATGACATTGATATTGTGTGAGTACCCCTCCCTTGTCTTCAGTTTGTAGTCCAAACCTTTTAGATATCTCTCTCTCATCCATTTTCTCAACATAGAGGTTCCTTCCTAATAGATTATTATCCTCCTCATTTACACCATTTGTCTATGTCCCTGGTTGCTTTTAAATTCAACCCACATTCATCTCTGAGAAACGTCACTAGCATATTTCATAGGATGGTACTCACTAGCCCACAAGAAATTAGCCATCTTCATCTTCATTTTGTCTAGGATAGGACTAGGAACCTCCCCTTGTTGTATCCAGAAAATAAGAAGTCCTTCAATTGTAGTTTTTATTAGCATAGCTCATCCCACCATAGATGTTTTCTATATTGGCCATATGTTGATCATTTTCTCCATCGTGTCAATACAATCAGCAAAGTCCTTGACCTTAAGATTACTCCCAGCAAGGGGAAAACCAAGGTATTTTGTTGGGAAGCTTTCATTTTCTACCCCATTGAATTAACCAGTCTATCTTCTATGTGAGCGTAATTTTTGGAAAGAAAAATATGTATTTTACTAGCATTCACATGAAGCCCCATTTGCTCTCTGAAGTTGTCAAGCTGAATTTTGAGATTCTCTAAAGAGTGTTGCTTAGCTTCTATAAAAATCAACACATCGTCCACAAAAATCAAATAGGTCATTACCTTCACACCATGAACTGTGTATGGTTTGATCTCCTTCTTCATTTCAGCTTGTTGCATTTTTTGTATGAAGTACTCCATGACGATCACAAATAAGAGAGGTGATAGGGGATCCCCTAAGCGTAGCCCATTGCCACCCCTAAACATACTAGCAGACGTGCCATTAACCATGATAAAGAAGTTGGTAGTTTCCACATACTGCTTTATCCAGCCGATCCATTGTTCATTGAATCCCATCTGTTTCATTATCCACCATAATTTCTCCCACCACAATTTATCCCACCTCACGCTATTATAGGCTTTAGAAACATGCAATTTTAAGTAGTCTTTCCTACTCCCTCTCATGACATTGTAGTCCAACAAAAATTCTCCAGCCAATAAAGCGCAATCACTAATGCTTCTTCCCTTCACAAAGGCTCCCTCGTTTGCATATTTAAGATGCGGAAGGACTAACTTCAATCTAGAAGCTAGGATTTTAGCTATTATTTTATATTGTACTGAGCGACATGCAATAGGTCTGAAATCAGTAAAAGAGGATGCAACTTTTTTTGGATGAGGACAAAGAAAGAATGATTCACCTGTCTCACCATATTTCCTCCTTCCAAAAACCAGCTAACATATGTAATCAAATCATCCTTGATGATATGCCATGTCTTTTTATAGAAGAAAGCATTAAATCCATATGATATGTGGGACTTATTGTTGCCAATGCTCCATACTGCATCTTTGACCTCCTGTTCATTAGTTCTTCTTGTGAGAATATTATTATGTGTGCTAGTAAGCTTGAACCTCCACTCCAGTGCTTCCTCTTCAATATCATTCTCAAACCTTTTGTTGTATAAAGACATGTAGAAATTTATGGCTTGTTCTTCTAGATCCTCCTATTTGTTGATCACTCTCCCTTCAGCATCAATCAATTTAGAAATAATATTACCTGCATCTCTTATTTTAATAGTAGTGTGGTAGAGTTGTGTATTCCTATCCCCATCTTCCATCCATCTCTCTCTTCTCCGTTGCCAGTAAAAAATTTCCTCTACTTTTTTCAAGTTTTCTAGAATTTTCTTTAGATCTCTATCCTTCTCTATCAAAGCAGGATTAAGGGGGTCAGCTGCCAGATTTTCCTAGACTTCTTTGCATTCTTGTTTTGTTTCTTTGATCAAGCTAGGGATGTTGACTTCCGCCTTAGCCCACTTCTTCAAAGTAATCGTGGTATTAACCAGCTTTTTTGCAAATACATACATTGGATTCCTTGTCACCTGTGTGCTCCAGCCTTCTTCAATAACATCATCAAACCCTTTCCATTCAACCCAAAATTTTAAGAATCTAAATGGTTTTCTTTTTTACTTCTTTTCTGTAATCTGAACCAAGATAGGCACATGATCACTCAAATCAGAACCACCTACTTTCACCTACACATTAGGAAATATTTGTAGCCATTATTCATTCACTAAGGCTCTATCCAGTTTGCTCACTATTTTGTCATTTGGACTCCTTTCATTGTTCCATGTGAAAATATCACCGCCCACCATAGGAAGTTCAAAGAGATCAGCATTGTCAATAGCCTGGTTAAAAGAATCTATCTCCACATTTAATGCTAGTCTTTTCCCTCTTTTTTCATCCTGTATATGAACACTATTGAAGTCCCCAATCACTAACCACGATAAAGTTACATGTTTGGACAGCGAGACCAAATCCTTCCATAGATTCATTCTAGCTTTAGCATCATTATGACCGTACACAACTATCATACACATGTGTAGTCCTCCACTGTTTTTGTAATCAACTATGATTTTTTGATCCGACATCTGTATCTTTAACAACTGCCATGCACTTGACTTCCATGCCACACATACCCTTACCACCTCATTATACTCTACATTAGAAATATGTTCCCATCCCTGTGGAAAAAGGTACCTGATACTCTTTTTATTCTACACCTTTATTTTGGTTTCAACCAACACAACCAATGAGTGCCCACTTGTAGCAATCCACTCCTAGATCTCCTTCTTCTTATTTCTGTCACAGCCTCCTTTAATATTCCATAATAGCATAGACATATTAATTCTTCTTTTGGGCTCTAGTGTGCCTAGAAGGCTCCTTGATTGTCTTCTTGCTTTCTCCTTTATTTCTCTGGTTGAGCTCTGTCTCTTCTTTATCATAATAACTCAGGGCTTCAAACACATTGGATGTATCTAGAATGGATCCCCATTCCATGTGTCTTAGGTATACCAGTCTTCCTTGCACCCTTTCTTTTAGACGGAGGAGAGAATTCTCCTTCTTTCTGATTAGTAGATCCCTTTACATCATCAGTAATTGTATCAACAGAAGGATCTCCCTGAACCCCTAAAGCTGAACTGCACATGTCACCCGACTCCTTGGACTTGGAAGTTTCCCCTGCATTACTATTTTTTCTTGATCTGCCCCGTCTTTAGGTATCTTTGCCTGTTCTGACACATTTGTAGCAGTTGGCTTCTCCTTTCAAACCCTAGTCTTCTGTTCCATCTTCTCTATTATGTTCGTCTTCTCATCACAATCTCCATCAGGGTGACCAAAGGCTCAACATATGTTACATTTGGGTGGCTTGTATTTGAACAAAACCTTCATTGGTATGGGTTTTTGTCCATGAACATTCAGCCACATCGTATCCGGAAGGTCGTTTGTTGCCTTCACCTCTACCAAGACTTTGTCTTTGTCTCCTTCTAGTAAACACTCGTTAATAAAGAGGACTCTACCTACTCCAGCAGTAATGGTTCCAACCACCCGTCTGGTCCAAGATCTCCCAAAGGTAGAAGGGCCTCTTACCCAAGACATAGGTCATGATCATGAACTCCCAGATGTTCTTCATTCTCTTGAATTCATTCGCCTCTACCTCGACATCTATATGTCCGTCCTCTTCCCTTGGCGGTGGTAACACCTCTGTCTCAGCCTACGGTGGTGGCTACTTCAGCACCGGGGTCCATTGGTGTCGACCCGATGCTTCTCCATTCTTGCTCCCTTGAACAACCATCATGGTAGCCACTTCATCATCCTCACCTGACGTCTGACCAGTTTTGGTGCTAGGGTTAGGGTTCGGGACCTTTAAGCTCTCACCATTGAACGATTGAGAGAGACACCTATGGTGGGGTTGACTGGCGGTCATGGTGATGATGGCTAAGTTGCGGGGTGTTGGCTGGGGGTGGGTGCCCACGGCCTGGACAGTCATCGATGTGGGAGGCATCATGCCCAGGCGTTGATTGCAAAACCGATCACCAGAGCCAGGGATACGCTTGCACGGCTTGTTGTATGTATGTATGTATGTATGTATGTATGTTGTATATTTATATAGGTATATATGTATGTTTGTATATGTATATAGATATAGGATTACGATCCAGTGAGAAATAGATCTTAGTGAGGGCAGTGAGTGGCACTTAAATATTTCTCTATTGTGATCAGGTTTACATAATCCAACCATATGGATTAAAAGTATTCCTTAATATAGTTTCCTACAAAATTCCATTATCATCATGTTTGTATAGCATACACAACAAAAAGAAACATTTTGACGCTCGATATTGAGTTTCAGGTTGACCATTGAATGCAAATAGTGTATGTGGAACATATGAATAAGTGAAAGCTATCCGATCATAATAAATTTTTGTGTGGAGGCAGAGGGATTAGTGCTCCTTCAATCCATATAGTTGGATTTTAAAAAGGCATTATAACTTTGTAGCAATTCAAATGCCTTTCATGATCTCATTGTAGCATGCTTCTCACTAGATCCCAAATGGTTGTATAATACCACCAAGTCGTCAAATTTCAACCTTCCCCTACTCGCATGTCAGACATTTGGTGATGAAATTAGCATATTGTTTTTCATGACCAAAAAGAGTATTATATATTCTTATACATATATATAGTTCCACGATAAATTATGTATTTTGAACCATGAGCCTCGTGCAAGATCTTTCCATTGGGTCATCAACACTAGAACGCATATCCTTTACCTAAACAAATGGCTCCATGAAGCCCAATTAGTACTCTACTAAGGCTTCTCCATTAGCTTTTTCATCACCTATAGCTCACAACTAGTATTTTGGACTGTAACAATCTCTTTGATTTGGGTGGTGTAATCATTAATTTAGCCATCCTTACATGCAAATCATCTAGGTATTTGAGTTTCACTACTACATTTTTGGCTAATAACGTCACTGCCCGTAGTGTCATTTTTACTAGAATAACTGACCTAATACACTATTGCGTCGGTTTTATTATAAAAACCGACCCATTAAGTTTCCCGCGGCAAAAATTTGCTCGATTTTGGCTTCGCGCCTCGATCTATAGGGTCGATTTTTCCAAATAACTGACCTTATATGTCTACAAAAAATGCGGGCACCACTTAAGACCTCTTGGGTCAATTTTCTCAAAATAACCGACCTTGTAGTGTATCTCTATAGGGTCAGTTTTTTAACTTACCCGACCTTATAGGTGGTTCGGGCACCACTTAAGTTGTTGGGTCAGTTTTCACTAGTTACCCGACCTTACAGGTTCTCGACTATAGAGTCGGGCTTTTAAAAAAATTGTCCTTAGAGGGTTTTGTGCGGGAAGTGGTTCCCTATTGGGTCAGTTGTTTGATAATAACTGACCTTACAGGTCAGACTTTAATATCTAGCATGCTAGCGAACAATGTATCGTCACTTTGGTCAGGTGAAGAGAATACCTCACTGCCTCGCTCCCGTGCCGCCAATGCTAGAGACCAAAGACCTCGTTGTCGCACCGCCAAAGCTAGAGACCAAAGGTCGTTGTCGCCGCCTCGAAGGTCTCTGCCGCTTCCACGCTTTGGCCACCACCCCGAAGCTGCTTCGTTGCCATTGTCATGTCTGAAGAGTCCCGTTGTCGTGCCCATTCTCCGGTCGTGGTGTCTGAGGTGCCCCCTGTCGTGCCCCATCGACTTCGAGACGCCCCCACCTCCATGATGTGGCCGCCACCCCAAAGATCACAAAGGTAATGCCTTTTACTTTTCCCTAAAAAATTTGTGTGTCTTCCGCCGCCTGTGGATGAGAGCTAATGAAACCCTACTCAGTAAGGTCGAAGAGGTATGGGTTGACCACGGAAAGTTGGGAAGGAGAGGCGGCGGTGGTTGGGGGTGGGGCGGGTGATAGAATGTGATTGTCTCCCTTCCTATCAATCTCTGCATTTCTCCTAATGTCATGTATACTCAATTTCGTAATCTCACATACATGACAAATGCGTCAGCAATATCCTTGGAGCCGCAGAAGAGCAAGAAATCAAACATGTTTATTTTCAATTCAATACATATAATGAATGTTTATTTATGGAAGTACTCTTGGTTTTTCCATATCATTCACTACAATCATCCTATTTCTTGCAGTAGTTCCGACGTTGTTCAGTGGTCATCCTCTTGCTCTTTCCACCTGCGTGGCTTCCACTGCCCACGGTGCACTCTCATTTTCATCTCGGCGGCTCAGGTTAGTTACATTTTTTCCATTTTATATGACTTGTAACCCAACCAATAATAAAAATATGTATTTTTTCATATCTACATTTTATTATCAGTCACATATGTAATCGTTGTATAAATTCTAGAATTAATATGAGATTATACATGTGTACTCCCAGATTGACACTTTAGGGTTTATAGATGAGATCAACGATGCATGATGTTTAACTTAATATATAAATATGAAAATAATACATTTATATATTAACTTAGAAACCTGTTACAAATTTACTCATTAGGAGTAAACTTTGTATAGTCCCTGGTCTGGGACTTTTTTGGATATTTAATCTCACTTAGGATGTAACTGTATAATGTATGTTTAGTTTTGAAGAAAATTTTAGTAGGATTTCCTCATTTGTTCTCTGGGCACATATGTGAGTGGTTATTTGCCATTTACATCGGTGTACTTGGAGAACTTAGGGGAAATGCTGCTGAAATTTTCTTCAAAACTAAACATACATTATACAGTTACTAATGAGATTAAATATTAAAAAATGGGATAGGTGGTACACTTTAGTATAAAAGTAATTAACTTCCTATCAATAAAAACTTACAGATTATAGTATCAATATTAAATGCTTAGTTTTATAATTAATTTTAATGTGATCTAGAAAATGGATCGAAGTTGGATGTCTATCAAGAATCGTTACAGTCCAGAGTTTGCCAAAGGTTTTGATGAATTTATCAGATTTGTTGAGGAACATAGGAAACTACCTATTGATGGGTTTTATTGTCCATGTAGAAATTGTGGTAACAATTTGAAAGTTGATATTGTTGAGGAAATTAAAATCATGTCATATGCAATGAGATCCTACAAGGTTATAATGAATGGTATTGGCATGGAGAGAAATTTAATTATGGATCAGAAAATGTCAATACTAATAGTTGTGGCATAGAAGATATAGATAATGATGATAATGTCAATGATGAATCGATTCATGATGACCTGATTCAGGTAGATATGGTTGATGAGATGCTACGTAGTTGTCGGGACAATGTCATTGATCCACCTTCTTTATTCACAAACATTGTCCATGATGTTGAAAAACCATTATATAACGGTTGTACTAAGTTCACGAGGTTAAGTGTTGTGATGCGATTATATACTCTTAAAGCTCAAAACCGGAGGAGCAATAAGAGTTTCACTTCACTATTGTCTTTGTTAAACGAAATTCTTCCTGAAGGCAACGAGCTTCCAATTTCAACATATCAAGCAAAGAAAATAATGTGCGCAATGGGAATGGAGGCTAAGAAGATTCATGCATGTCCAAATGATTGTGTGTTATTTCAGAAGGACTATAGTAATTTGATAAATTGCCTAAAATGTGGTGCGTCAAGGTATAAGACCACAAATTCAGCTAAGGCTAAAAATGGCTCACCTGCCAAGGTGATGTGGTATCTACCAATAATACCACGATTTCAACGCTTATTTGCTAATACAGTAGATGCACAAAATTTGTATTGGCATGGGGAAGGCCAATGATGATGGCGTTCTACGGCATGCATCTGATTCACCAAAATGGAAGAAAATTGATTTATTATACCCTCAATTTGGTAAAGAAACAAGGAACTTAAGACTTGGACTCTATACAGATGGAATGAATCCATATGGTACATTAAATAGCCAACATAGCATGTGGCTTGTTATGATTGTTATATACAATCTTCCTCCTTGGTTGTGTATGAAAAATAAGTATGTCATGTTGTTAATATTGATATCAGGGCCCAAGCATCCTGGAAATGATATTGATGTTTACCTTCAACCTCTAATTGATGACCTAATGAAACTATGAGAAGAAGGTGTTATGACATATGATGCTTCACGTGAAGAGATCTTTACTTTGTGTGTTATGTTGTTTTGCACGATTAATGACTTTCCAGCTTATGGAAATTTGTCTGGATATAGCATAAAAGGATACAAAGCATGCCCTGTTTGTGAGGAAAATACTAATTCAATTCGACTGAAACATGGTGGTAAAATTGTATATCTTAGTCATCAGAGATTTCTCCCACCAGTGCATCCTTATCGAAGGCAACGCAAAACCTTTAATGGGTCAACTGAGGAATGAAGTGCTCCTAAACCTATACCAGGAAATGTTGTATATGATAGGGTGAAACATATTGTTAATGAATTTGGAAAGAGTTCAAGTAGTCATACACTTGCATGTGAAAAAACTCTATACAAGAAGAGGTCAATATTTTGGGATCTTCCTTATTGGAGATTTTTGGCAACTAGACACTGCATTGATGTCATGCATGTTGAAAAAAATGTTTGTGATAGCATCATTGGTACGCTATTGAACATACCAGGAAAGACTAAAGATGACATAAAATCTAGAAAAGATTTAGAATTAATGGGTATAAGAAAAGAATTATAAGTGGAGATCAGGGGTCACTGCACATATTTACCACCAGCTTGTTACACTTTGTCAAAGAAGGAGAAAAAGACTTTCTGTGAGTGCTTGTATAATATTAAGGTTCCACAAAGATACTCTTCTAATATTCGTAGGGTCAAAGAAGGATCTGAAGTTGATAGGTCTCAAATCTCATGATTGTCACACCTTAATGCAACAAATTTTACCTGTGGCTATTCGATCTATATTGCCAAAGCATGTAAGGTTTGCAATCACAAGACTATGTTTCTTCTTCAATGAAATATGCAACAAAGTGATACATCCTGATGCCTTCAAAAAAAAGTGATACATCCTGTTACTCTCAATAAATTAAAAAAATATGTAATTGTTACCATGTGTCAGCTTGAAATGTACTTTCCTCCTTCATTTTTTGATATCATGGTTCATCTTGTAGTACATATTACAAGGGAGGTGAAGATGTTGGGTCCAACTTTCTTACACTGGATGTATCCATTTGAACACTACATGAGTGTTTTTAAAGGTGATGTTCGGAATCGTTATCGTCTTGAAGGGAGTATTATTGAGGGTTATGTGGCTAGGGAGGTGATGGACTTTTGCAAATATTTTTTGAATTGCAGTGAAACTTCTAGCGATATAAAAAAAATTCCCATCACACTGAATCTTATTGTGGCAAAGGAACTATGGGAGCACGAGTGAAAGGAATTAGTCGTGAGTTGTGGGAACAAGCACATTTGTATATTTTACACAACATCGATGAAGTTAGTAGCTACATCACATAACACAATGATCTTATCAAGAGAATTCATCCGCGATCTAGTTCAATGTGGCTTGCAAGAGAGCATAATCGAGCATTTATTAGGTGGTTTGAAGAGAAAGTCTTTAATCAACTATCTGAATCACCGAATAATGTTGTTGAGAACACAAAATGGCTCGCCTTTAAGCCAAAAATGGATGTCATCTCATATGAAGGTTATGACATAAATGGATTTTCATACTACACAAAGCATCAAGATGAAAGTAGTGTAGTCCAAAATAGTGGGGTCACTATTCAAGCTTGTTCGTTGTATTTTGCTAGTGCTAAAGATAAAAGACCACGTGAAGCTGAGATGTCATATTATAGCGTCATTGAGGACATATGGGAATTGGACTATACAAATTTTAGAGTTCCTATCTTTAGATATAATTGGGTTTATAACAAAAAAGGAGTTTTAGTAGATGAGTTGGGTTTCACATTGGTGAATTTTGAAAAGATTGGAGAGAAAGATGAGCCATTCATCATGGCATACCAAGAAAAACAAGTATTCTATATTGATGACCCCGCAAATAAAAATTGGTCTATCTTTCTTCATGGAAAAAGATAGTTTACTGTAGATCCTATAAATGAAGAACAATACTATGAAAAGTATGATGATTCCAACCCTTCTCAGTTGGTTTGCCAAGTGTAAATGTTGAAGTTAACACCGATGAAAATTATAAACGTCAAGACCATGCTAAAGGAATTTTACTTGACTAACAACTCAAACAATACTAGAGGCATGTATTCTTTGAATTATTTATTTTATTATCATTCAAGCACGTAATATTTTAAATATACATCATATATCATTCAACCACTTGTGCTTTTATTATCACTTATGTTTCTTTTATCATGTATACTTGTAGGTTGTTCTAAAATGGAAAGTGAAGATGAACATTTTGAGCATGAGCACCATGAGGATGGTAGTGGTGATGCTAAGAAATGTAGAGGTCCCACACTGATGCGTAGGCTGTAGGAGCTCAGGGCCAAAGGGGAGAAATGGCCAATCCAATTTGATGTAACAGGAGCACCTATTGGGGAACATGCTAGTTCTTTCATACATTACGTAGGGGTGACCGCGCGCAGTAAGGTGACAATAGACATAGAAAATTGGCATGTTATTTCTGCTGCCTTAAAAGACCTCCTATGGAAATATATATATATATGAGTTGAAGTGATATTATTTCAATATGTTTTTTTCTTTATTGATTCTAATTTAGTTTGCTTAGAAAGACATATCCTTTTTAAGATAACATTATTGCTTCTTTTGTATGTATAGGGTGTTGTTCATCTAAATGAAAAAGATCAAAAGAAAAAAGTGCTACAACATTGTGGTGCACGATGGAGGGCTTTTAAGACCTATCTCAAAAGGGATTATATAGATAATCCTAAACAAAAGAAAAAAGAAATAGATCAATATATTTTTATAGATCCTGAGGTGTGGTAAAGATTTGTTGCATCAAGGAAATCGTAAGAGTTTTAGGTAATAAAGATTGTGATGTATTTTATGAATATGTTTATACAATTAAGGAGGTGAATATTTTTATATATGTTTGCCAAGTCTAAATTGCAATACCTCATTTTAAATGATCAGGCTATTCATGAGGCCCAAAAGGAAATAAGGGCCAAAAATGTGCATGACCATCGCTTGGGGCCCGGTGGTTATGCCTTCCGCTGCCAACTACAAGAGAAGCAACTCTCTTCTGGAGAAGAGTCTAGTACAACTCAAGTTGAGCGTCCACCCTGACACTTGCAGTGGATTGATGCTAGAAACAATCGCGCAAGTGAAATTGTCAACCCGGCAACTAAGGAGGTGGCACAAAAGATGGTAGGTTTATCCCAAAAGAGTAACTCCCAAAAACGTTGATTTATTTATATCTAATTGATATTGTGGTTTAATATTTTTATTAACTATGAATAGATTGATCTCCATGAGCAAATGGAGGAAGGAAAGTCCATCCCAACTGGCCGCATGGATGAACTATTGGTTGCTCTTGGTACGAAGGAGCATCCTGGCCGTGTTAGGGGATTAGGAGCTGGCATAGGATTCAAGTCCTATTTTGGCCCTTCGCAATATAAAAGAGGTCGTGCAAGAGGTCTTACACAAGAGGAAGTTGAAGCATTAGTAGCATAGAAAGTATAAGAAATAATGTCTTCATTTGAGCCTACTCAACCTTTTCAACCTATTCAAACTGTGCGTCTCTCATATGATGAGGTACAAGCCCCATGCTCCAGCTATAGAAGGTCATGGGAGCACTCCCAATGACCCACCACAACAATCTATAGTAATTTTGTTCTATATGTTGTGTTATTAGTATGATATATATATATATATATATATATATTTGTAGTAGGTATCTGGTTTACCGCATCGTATATAACTTATATTATTTCAATTCTAGGTTGGTATGAACTATAAACTTGCAGTGGAGGTTCCAGAATATAATGTTGTGGCAGCGGGCAAGGTATACAACCTTGGTGGTACATTGCATTGCCAACCAATTACTGATGACATGTGTCATGTGTCCATCCATCTTGTGTATGACGGAATGGGGGACAAACCACTACCCATACCTAATCCTAAATATAGTACAGTTGAAGAAGCAGAGGGTGCTATGGTGGGTTGGCCTAGAAACTTGGTTATAAATGACAAGGTATACCTAAATTCTATCATGTTTTTCATATTTAACTACATATATGAACTCGTGTAATATAAGTCAGTAATTTAATTAACAGGTCTGCAAACCAAAAATTAAAATTTCTACTAGTCGTCCTTCTATGCCCAAGATGTCTTTTATTCCAGAATCCACATTCGACGAGTTGAGAAGTAAATGTAAATGTTTGTGTCGATACTTAGCCAACCAAAGCTCGGGATTACAAATGTTGGTCAATTTAACAGAAGATGCAACTGGGAGGGACTTTGACAATTATATTTTTCTTGATGATATTATAGATTTGTTCTGGTATGATTGGCTAAATACTTCTATATTATAAGTATGGATAATGTAAGGATCTATCAATATAGAAAATTCCAATACACATTTTTAACTTATTTCTATATATGAAAATAATTACAAATGTTATACAGCCACTTATATACTGAGGCCATAAACTTTAATATAAAGAATGTTGGATTCTTAGTTCCTTCAGTCACTAGCCAGGTGGAGATACATATTGAGGATGTGAATGAGTACTTCTCTACTGCATTCAAATATTTTGCTAGTGTGGGAAAGGAAATTATTCTAATTCCTTTTAATGTCCAGTAAGTATTATTATTCAATATAATTTTAATAATGAATACATTTCTTTATTTTTATGTTTTTTTTATTCTTACTCAGATCTATACATTGGGAATTATTGGTGGTTGTCCTAAAATTGATGCTCTTTATTATCTTAACCCAATGGGAAAAATAGCAAGGGACCACAAATTGAAATTGTCAACTATGGAGTAAGCATAAATTTAGTCATTTGTTATGCTTCAACATGATATTTCTATGTAAAATTTCTATTTTACCAACTATCGTCGTTTAATTGATACCACAAAATTAAAGACTTTGACTTTGAAAAATGTCAGCTACTTTGACAACTGCTTAGTCTTATATGTATTAATTTTCAACTCTTATAAGTCAACTCTTATAATCTTATTTCAACTTTGTTTATAGTAGTTTACTAACATTAAGTATAATTCATTATTTGTAGTGTCCTATACAAATAATGGTTGGGCTTGTGGCTACTCCTTTGGTGTTATCAACCTGATTACATTTGGTGTTATCAACCCAATTCGTTCAAACTTCACTAAAGTGAAACCCAATTCATCCACTATAACTCCTTTGGTGTTATCAACCCAATTACATTTGAAGATCAGAATTCTACAATCTATGTAGTCAAACTCCCATATGTCTTCAATGACACCGTAATATGACATTTTAGCTTCACGTGGACTCTTATCCTTTGCACTTGCAAAAAACATAGTCGATGCTTGAAGGGTGACCCCACTATTTTGGATGAAACTCTTATCATCTTGGCACTTTGTGTAATATGTGAATCCATTAATGTCATACCCTTCATAAGACATAACATTCAATTTCGGTTTAAAGGCGAGGCATTTGATAGTTTCAGTAATATCATCTGGTGTTTGAGATAGTTGATGTAAGACTTTATCTTCAAACCACTTAATAAATGTCTTGTTATGCTCTCTAGCAAGCCACATTGTATTGGCTCGAGGATATTGTCTCTTGATGAAATTGGTATGTTCCTCGATATAAATACTCACTTCATCCATGTTGTGTAAAATATACAAGTGACCTTGTTCCAACTGCTCATGACTGATTACTTTCACTCGTGATCCCAAAATTCCTTTGCCAAATTGCTCCTCAATATTCTTGTCATTACCAGGAGTGTCATTACCACTGAGAAAGTCATTGCAAAAATCCATAACCTCTCTCGCCACATAACCCTCAATAATACTCCCTTCAGGCCGATAACGGTTTCGAACATCAATTTTAAAAACACTCATGTATCGTTCAAAGGGATACATCCAATGCAAGAAAACCGGTCCCAACATTTTCACTTCCCTAGTCAAGTGGACAACAAGATGTACCATGATATCAAAGAATGACGGAGGAAAATACATCTCAAGCTGACATAGGGTAACAACCACTTCTCTTTGCAAATTATCGAGAGTATCAGGGTCAATAACTTTGCTGCACATACTGTTGAAAAATAAATAAAGTCTGGTGATTGCAAACCTAACATGCTTCGACAATATAGATCTAATTTCCACAGGAAATATTTGTTGCATTAGAGTGTGACAATCATGAGATTTAAGACCTATCAACTTCAAATCTTTCATTGATACCAATCTACAGATGTTGGATGAGTAACCATGTGGCACCTCAACATTTACCAAACATTCACAAAAAGCTTTCTTCTCCTGTCTAGACAATGTGTAACAAGCGGGAGGTAAGTATGTTCTCCGATTTCCCATTTCACGAAATTCTGTTAATTCTGACCTTATTCCCATTTCACGTAGGTCCAGTCAAAATTTTATCCCATCTTTAGTCTTACCTGGTATATTCAACAAAGTACCAATGACACTATCATAGACATTTTTCTCAATGTGCATGCCATCGATACAATGTCTAACTGTCAAAGAACTCCAATAAGGAAGATCCCAAAATATTGACTTCTTTTTTAATAAAGATTTGTCACTTCGTGTGGCCATAGTACATTGTGGTCTCTTACCAAATTCATTGACAAAGTCTTTTACTCTTTCATAAACAACCTCCCTTGGTATAGGTTTAGGTGCACTCTGTTCCTCATTCAATCCATTGAATGCTTTGCGCTTCCTACGATACAAATGGAATTTTTTAAGAAACCTTCGATGACCGAGATATACAATCTTACCTCCATGTTTTAGTCTTGTTGAATCAGTGTTCTCTTCACATATAGGACACGCTTTATCTCCTTTGACACTATATCCAGACAAATTCCCATATGCTGGAAAGTCATTAATAGTGCAAAACAACATAGCATGCAAACGAAATGTCTCTCTTTGTGAAGCATCATAGGTCATCTCACCTTCACCCCAGAGTTTCTTTAAGTCATCAATCAGAGGTTCAAGATAAACATCGATATCATTTCCAAGTTGTTTAGGGCCCGATATCAACAACGACAGCATTACGTACTTATTTTTCATACACAACCAGGGAGGAAGATTGTATATAACAAGCATGACTGCCCAAGTTCTATGTTGGCTGCTCAATGTCCCGCATAGATTCATCCCATATGTACAAAGCCCAAGTCTTAGATTCCTGACTTCTTCACCAAATTCAGGGTACAATAGATCAATCTTCTTCCACTATGGGGAATCAGACGCATGTCGTAGGATTCCATCATTATTTTTATTAACATATGCATGCCACCTCAAATTCTTCTCATCTATCGGATTGGCAAACAAGTGTTGAAATTGTGATATTATAGGTAGATACCACATCACCTTGGCAGGAGAACCAGTTTTGGACTCCCCCGAAGTCGTCAATTTATACCGTGACGCACCACATTTTGGACAATCTTTCAAATCCACATAGTTCTTTTGAAATAATACACAATCATTCGGGCAGGCGTGTATCTTCTTGGCATCCATTCCCATTGGGCACAACAATTTCTTTACCTGGTATGTTGAGATTGGCAGCTCGTTTAATTTCTTTCAACAAAGACAACAATGACGTGAAGCTTTTGTCTCTCCATCTATTATTAGCTTTCAGCTTATACAATCTCAACACTACGCTAAGCTTCATAAACTTAGTACAACCTATGTATAACTATATCTCAACATCATGCACAACGTTTCTAAAAATGGGAGGTGGATCGGTGTGCTCTACCCCACAACTATCCAGCATTGCATCAACGATGTCTACTGGAACTGGTTCATTCACATCTACGTCATCGGAGGCAATTTCTTCTTCCAAACAAGCACTGCTATCGAAATCCACTGGTTTCGAGTTTGAAATCTCTCCATGTCAATGTCATTCTGTATAGCCTTGTAAAATCTCGTTGCATATGACATGACTTTTGATTTCGTCACCAGTGTTGAGTTTCAATTTGTTACCGCAATGCCTACATGGACAGTAGAACCTATCTCCAGGTTTTTTCCTATGTTCCTCGGCAAATCTAATAAACTGGTCAAGACCAGATATAAACTCTGGGGTGCAGTGATTGCGAGTGGACATCCATGATCTATCCATTCTATGATCAAAGAGAAAACAAGCATATATTACAACAAGATTAGGGTCTAGGGTTAACAGATTAGAGTTTTTGCATGGTTAAAACTTTAGGACAACAAATACATGTGATGTAATTCTTATATATAATAAATGTGTACCACCTATCCCATTCTTGAACACCTAATCTCACTAGTAAGTGTATAATGTGTATTGGGTTTTCAAGAAATTTCGGCAGCATTTCCCCGCTGTTCTCGAAGTACATATGTACTTAGAGAATAATCGGGGAAATGTTGCCGAAATTTTCTTGAAAACCCAATACACATTATACACTTACATCCTAAGTGAGATTAGGTGTTCAAGAACAGTCCCAAACCGGGGACTATCCAAGATTTACTCCTAATGAGTAAACCTTGGACGGGTTTCTAGGCCAACAAATACATGTGTTGTCATTCTTATACATAATAAATGTGTACCACCTATCCCATTATTGAACACATAATCTCACTAGTAAGTGTATAATGTGTATTGGGTTTTCAAGAAAATTTCAGCAGCATTTCCCCGCTGTTCTCCAAGTACAGATGTACTTAGAGAACAAACAGGGAAATGCTACTGGAATTTTCTTGAAAACCAAATACACATTATACACTTACATTCTAAGTGAGATTAGGTGTTCAAGAACAGTCCCAAACCGGGGACTATCCAAGATTTACTCCTAAAATGAGTAAATCTTCGATGGGTTTCTAGGCCAACAAATACATGTGTTGTCATTCTATAACATTGATTTCAACATTTCGAGTGTCCATGCATGTTCATCATCAAGATAAAGATTACACATAAATTAGTATGACCTAGGGATGGAGAGATTCATAATTTATTTCAAAATTTCAAACTAGCTCATGCATTATCATCAATCTACATCATACAATAGGGATTCATGTAGATGTTAGGGTGACACATCACTACAAACTCAGAGATTTAACATTAGGGTTTTAATATCTTACATAGATTGATCATAAGATTTCAGAAATATAGTTAATTCAAGATTATGGTAAAATTTGTATTAGGGTTTTAATATCTTAATTCAACATGCATCAAAATTTACAGAATTAGGTCAAGCATTAGTATTCAATTGCAAATGTATCTTCTTATTCCTCCTGCTCCCTCTCAGATGGCTGTTGGATTAAAGCAAGGCCACGACCGTATGGTCGTGGCCTTGCTTTAATCCAACAGCCATCTGATAGGGAGCAGGAGGAAGAAGAAGAGGTGAAATCCCACGCGGAGCAGGGTACCTGCTTGAGGGCGGAGGAAGAAGAGCGGTAGCAGGTACCTTCAGGCAACCGACGAGGAGAGCAGGGCAACCGATGGTAGGAGGAGGAGGACTAGGAGGAGCAGGAGGATCAGGAGCACCAGGAGGAGCAGCATACCACTGGCGAGGAGAGCAGCAGCAGCGGCATCAGCGAGGAGAATAGTAACAGCAGAGGTGTCGGCTGCGAGTAGCAGACGCACCAGCAGCAGACATCGGGGCGGGGGCGTCGTCGGTGATTTTAGGCGAGCAGCATGTTCTAAATTCTCACGATGAAACAGAATAAAGGGGAAGACTCAGGTGATCGCGAGTCTATTAAGTTTATAAATGACACCGGTTATCTACAAAATCGACAATTAAAACCTTAAGTGTCGGTTGATAGTAACAAACTGACGTCCAATTGGACATTCCTTTACCGTAATTTTTTTGGCGGGGACGGCGTGCGCACCCTTATAACATCAGTTATGCTAAGACAACCGATGCCCATATTAGAACTTTTGGCACAAATTTTATCTTCATTCATCATCGGTTATTATGTAAAAAACCGACGTTGTTGCTGATACTTTGGCGCAATTTTTTTTTGCTCAAAAAAATTGGATTTCGCATGCTACTTTAGGCGTCGGTTTCTTTTCTTCAACCGACACTGAATGAAAAGTGATACCCGTGTCTGGCTGGTCTTTAAATATAGATGTCAGATGTCCTTATTAACCGACGTTTAATGTTAACATCGTCGGTTTTACTAAAAAACTGAGGCCTCTAAAAGTGACGTTGAACGTTGTTTCTGAAGTAGTGACTATGTAATGAAATATATGAAATCTATTGTCAAACAAGCCTCACATGACTTCCAAACTATAGATCAGGTAATAAAGAATAACATCATAAATTTACAAGTGATTTGTAGTCATTTTATAAAATATTAGCATGTGCATTTTTTGTTGTAGATCTTTACAACTCAGCCTTACACACCTGAGGACTTAAATGAATTCTGAGAAGAGTGGTCAGATGCTTTTCTAAATGAAGTCAATATAGCATTGGATTGACTGCATATGTCAGCTCCATTTATGTATGTGGTTTTGGAACTCTTTCAAATTTACTTGTGTATCTGACATTAATTTAATATCATCTCAGACTTGCAATCTATCATTTTGTGAATGTTATGATGTGATATGTGTATGAATGTCTCAACTGAATATATGAATCATTTTTGTTATGAATGGTTTGGAAATTGATAATTCGAATGGACATAAAAGCTAGAAAATGTGGCTTTGGAATGAATTTCTGGCTTGCATCATTTGGAAGTCTACTTTCTATTGTAGGTTTTGAACTGTAGATTTCTATTTTGTTCTGTAGAATTCTTTTTTTTAATGTAACCTCTAGGGTCAGTTATTTTAAATAACCGGCCTTGTAGATCTCTAGGGTCAGGTTTTAAGAAAAAACCAACCTTATAGGATTTGGGATCAGCAGCTTATTTTTTGTAACTTCTTGGGTCGGTTTTTTTTAAAATAACCGTCCTTACAGATAAATTATAGGGTCAGATTTTTGAAATAACTGACGTAACAGGTCCTCTGTAGGGTCGGTTTTTGTATGAATAACTGACCTTACAGCCTCGGGTGCAGTTTCTTTTCTGGCTTGTGTTAGTTTTTTACAGCTTATTGGGTTAGTTTTTACTGTATAAGGTCGGTTTTCTTTGGTTAAAAAAATTTAACCTATATATCAAATTCTATAGCGGCGGCCACTTAGGAGTCAGTTAAAAAGTGACACTATAGACTTTAAAGAACCGACCCTATAGACCATTGCTGTAGTAGTGTTTCTTTCATTCTAAACAACATCATTGCATAACAAATATCTTCCTTCTTCTTGGTCAAAGAATTGACATCCACATTCACAATATGAGGTAATAAGAGATGATAAAATCATAATTATTTAGGTATTTAATACATCTTTCTTTCCTCATATTTATACCCAAATGTGTAAATAGCTACTTCAAGAATTTTAAGATTAGAGAAAATTTCCACTTGCACCACATATAGATAATACATGTAGATCCTTATGGAAAAAAAATAACAACTAGCTCTAGTTCATGGCTAGGGTAATTCTCCTCATTTGATTTTATTTGTTGAGAAGCATGTGCAATTAGTATACCTTCTTGGATCAATACACATCCAAGACCCTGATGTGATGCAACGCTATAGATTACATAGCTATTTCCCTCTATCGATAAGGCCCAAATAGGTCATGATGTCATGTGCTTTTTCAACTCCTAAAATTTCTCTTGGTGTTTCTTAGCCGCACACAAACTTCATTATTCTTGGTAAGATTTTTAAGGGTTATTAATGTGAGAAAAGTCCTTGATGAATCTTAGGTGATTTCTTGTGAAACATTAGATCTTCTAGGGGTTGTGAGGCACTTTCCATTTCAAAATGGATGGACGTTCCCATCAAATGTAACACTTGTGATAAACTTCACTTTATATAGACAAAACTCACACCTAGAGAACTTGGCATTGGAAGTATTTATTTGGCAATTGTTTTGGAATTTTTGTTATTCAAGGACTAGAAATGTTAAATTTGTCAAGGATAACATCATAACGAGATGAATTTAACTAACCAAGATTAGTTTGGACTATTCTGTAATGCTTTTGCAAATATACTTAAATCCAATTCTCTTTTATTCATTGATTTGGATTTTCTAACTTTCTCTAGACACATCTTTGGTTTCTAGCATCAACTCACTGTAGACTTTGACTTTGAGATTGAAAAATCCTACCACATGTTTCTTTGTGAAAATATATCCAAGATGATAGTAGAGGAGATTAACTTTAGTGTGCATGAAGCACTTGAAGCACAAAGAGAAAGGCTCATGGCAGATCTAGAGAAATTGTGTACGAAATGCAACACCAAATAATAAATTCAAGACATAATGGGTGCAAAATATTCATAACAACATTTTTTAGGCAAGGTAGATGAGAAAGAGTGTGATCATACAGAAAAGTACATTTACCTCTGTGGATTGAACAAATCAGCATGTATGCCTAAAAATCTATCAAGTTGTAGTTATTCTTCTATTCTCTTATAGACATAGTCAGGGTGTGGTACAACTCCCTATAAGTAGGTGGAATCAATACTTGGGGGGAACTAAAAAGAAATTTTTGGGAATTTTTTTTATCATCTCTCTCTTACGAAACTTGAGGACATATAATTTAGTCCATAAATATGGGAGTAGATCACTTAGATTATCCTTCTTCCTCTCTAATAGAAGAGAGAGAATCACACTTTAGGTGAGAGAGACGGGTCCAGAGGTAGATTAGTGATATCATCACAAGATATACAAGCTAATCATATCTCTATTACAAATCTCCTACACGCTCTAATCGGTGTAACAAATCATTAAGCTCATCAGAGTAGATAGGGTTTTGTTAAGGCACAAATTTTTCAACTACAATTTAGGTTCCTTATAAGGTATTGTCTAACCATGGGATAAAGTCCAATAGGTAATTGAGGATGCCTCTTAACCATTTGAGTCATTTAGGATTAATTCTAGTTATCATTATGGGTATACTGATGAATATACTTTCCTTACATACCCCCTCTTATGGTTGCATTGAACTTTATAGATACAGTGTTGTCTGTAGAATTTGTGTTGCCAAAAATTGATCAATGTAGAAAAAGATAAGGCCAAATCAAGTTTGAGATTGACTTAAATCACACATCCAAAAAGAGACGGATCTAGAGTAATCATACTTCAAATTTAAAACTTGATACTTAGACACCTACAACAATAATAATGAGACTTTGTGTTGTAGACGGGATCGATCTCATGGACAAGAGTGATAAGCATTGAAAATATAAATCCTTGGTCTAGTTATGCCAAACCAAAAGAAAGATAAATGTTCATTAGGGAATGGTGATGTCCCAACAACAAGGTAACAAAACAATGAAAAGTAAAGTAAAGAACACAAGGTAAAAACAAAGTTGGAACACGAATATTAGAAGGAGATTTAGAATATATGTATGGATGGAACTTGGATGGATTTCACCTAACAAGACATCTCACCAACATGCAAAACCTATACTGATTGTATACCCTTATCGAGTATACAAGTAATCATCAAAAGTCTCTATTTCCTCCTCTCTCAAGCTTAGGATAGATCTAGATCATAAGATTATATCTCTCTCAAGATGGAAAACAAACAATCAACATAAAACCATATGATCATTAGCTTTAGCATTGCAACATTCTCATGCATTCATACTACTCCATAACTCTTATATATAGGTTGATACTACTCTTTTGAGGCATTAACAATCAAACAACATAGTGTAGCCAATCATGCAACTGAAGCATTAGAAATAAGAGTATGGAGATAAACATTGCCAAGAGTATATACATCAACTGATATAAGTCTTTACATGTTGGGAGAGCCTTAGTGGCTATTCCCAATCCAACCTAAATGGATTAGCCACTAATGGTAATGAGTGACATGACAAATTACAAGTGTATGGTGACATGATGATGGTTGGATGGAAGAAGGTGGACAGGTCAGAGAAGGAGATGGAAGACATAAAAAACAACAACTTTATATGGACTGAGAGTCAACAAAGATATCCTTCTTCTCTAGTATCAGTGGTGGAGTGAAAATGGCAAGATCCAATAATCTTCTTATCTCAAGGAAGATCTCTGGAACTTTAGAAGATTGATGGATATCAACAAGCCTTGACTTCTGTCCTTGGTTTAGCTAACCAATGGATCAAGAATGGATATGGCAACACTTTGTGGTAGTAGAAAAGGTCCTATAATGGAACCCTAACTTTCTATTTGTAGACTTATTTGATTGTACTTGATGCACCTGAGTGTTGGGTACTTTCCTAGTCATCGAACATGGGGCACTTGTCCTGGGGAATGTACTTATTTAACTAACTCTACATAGATGGCATCCTTTATGCAGAGGATATGTTGGTTGATAGGTTTGCACTTTCGTCAAGCAGTGGCTTCATTGACCAGCCGACTCGTCAGCCAGTCGCTCACAAGATACTTGTTGGCGCAACATAAATGGCATGGGAGGGACCAATGAACCACCAAACTATTGGGGTTTGCATTGTTTGGTCGTTGAATTGGACATGCGTCGGTCGATGGGATGCCAATGAAGGGAGACCGAAGAGTTGTGGGTCTATAAACTAATGGTATTGGTACAACTCTCATCAATTGTTAGGGTTACTATGGGTAGATTCTCAAGCGGCCATGACAGGGTCCTCATCAGTCATCATGTGTGAACGGTCTACCCAACCATCAAACCAACTTTGTCGGGAAATAGTCTTATATCTCAGACCCCAATGTCTCTACTATAGGTTTCCCATCAGTATGTCTATATGTTATGCAATGTCCATCGTCCTTCAACTGACAGCAAGGATGTATTTAAGTGGTTCTCCTACAAAAAGTGTATAGAAATTGATTAGGGAAGTTAACATTCATAAACTATTAAACAAAGAGGATTTATAAAGTTAGAGCATCAAAATTCCATATAATGAAGTTAAAGCAGGCATTTAACATCCACAAAATTCAATGTTATCAACTCCCCAAACTTAGTGTCTAGTCTGTCCTCAAGCTAATAATTAGAATCAAAGTATCGATCGAATTCAAAGGGATTTATTAGTTTAGTGTTTTTGGAGCATCAATTATGTCCTTATGCCAGCTTTACATCAATATATATGTGTGTCACTGCTTTCTCTACTCACACAATCCCCATTTTTGTTCTCGTGACTTCAGAGTTGCATGACTCTTTTTATTTGTTACAACCTTCTTTGAGGAAGGGGTTCTCCTTTACGGTGCACTCAAGATCTCATTTTCCATTCAGACTTGTGCAAGGTTCTCACAAGAGGCAGCTTTCACACCCAAATTTGATTTTTTAGGTATCACAACTATCTGTGTTGGGGTGGGCTAAGGATGTGGCGCATTTAGTCTTTCTTAGGGTCACTCAATCATGGGTAGTGTTTTAGTGATAGTGTTACCCTATTGTTAGTCATGATGTAGTCTCAAGTGGTTACATGAGATTGACCTTGAAAGATGGTTGGGTAATATTTTGGCTTCTGGGCTCTACCACCCGGCACGACATATCTGCATTCTTGAGTGCAATCTTACATCAGTTTGGCAAATCCCTTCAGCATCTTATTTGGCACAACTCTCATGATTTATTCACATGAAGTATTAATCTTGTCCATAAGGCTTACGTGATAGGATTTCTAGGATGTATGGGCCGACAAGCCTCTTCTGATACCTAGCGGTATTTGAGGACTAGAAGGGGTAGATGTTTATTCTTTCTATATGTATGTATTTTCCAACCTATACTTGGGGCTAGAGTGATCGGTCAGGAGTGTATCAAACTGAGTCATCCTTACCTTTGAGATCTTATCTGGGGATAGTTAACATCCTTGCATTCAAGGATGTCTTAAGATAAAGTTAGCATAAATACATAATCGTACATGATTTTTAAATGAGTTAGATATCCCTAATTTTTCACTCTTGAAATGATTACACTAAGAAGTAGATTGAAGATAAGAATATCTAAGAATGGGAGTATGGATAGCATTCAGTGGAATTGGATACCAAATTTTCCTATGACAAAAAATTTTCTTCAACTTAGCAATATTTCCTAATTCCAAGTTCAAAAAAATTCAAATTTATTAGAGAGAAAGTTGTGTGTCAAAGTGCATGTACAAAAGATCTGAAAATGGTATGCCAAATGGAGAAACATTGAAGATATTCAAGTATAGGGATGAGCGTAGTACCTCCCTCACCTTTTTACACCCCCCAAACTTATCATACACTCTGCTCCAGAGTTTCAAATATTGAGATTGAAAGTAAACAAGTGAGGTTTACGTGTTTCCATCACACCCTCATTCACCCAACGATCACAGCAATAGAGTAGCCTATATTTCATGTAGATTTTGGTAATGTTTGTGTTGTAGACATTCAAATTTGACTACACTCTAAGAAAAGGCTTGCATCCAGTGTAGGAAATACAAACCCCAATCATTGCATTGGTGAATTTATTGAGGGCTTCGATGACAAATCAATGGTTTCTTGAAGTCCTTTCTAGGGACTAACTGATATCCCTTGTCATGATCTTTTATCAACGTTATAATTTATTCTTTAGAAGTTTTGGCTTTCTCCTCTATGAAACTTTGTGTCTTTGTCATGTTTATGTATTTGTTTGACACATAAGCAGCGTCAGAATTGTTGTACGTAACTGTTATCTTTGTTGCTACATTGACTGCCAGAAGTGTCCAATGGTTGTCATGTATAATTGGTAGCAAGATGAAGTTTGGAAGGGAGCTTTGTGGATTTTGTATCAATCTATCCTTTTCTCTAGAACTCTTTTTGATAAGGATGTCATCCTACTATAGATAAAATGCTAAGTGTGCATTCAACATGGTAGGGATTGGTAGGTTGTCATCAGGCTCACTGACATATATTTATCTACCTTCAAGGTGACATGGAGGTCATCTTTTAGAACACATATTCCTTCTCTTTTGAATACCATGTCTCTGAGGTCATTATCTTCCTTCTACCTATCCACGAGAATGTTTAAGAATTCTAGTAAAAGACTTTCACATGAGTATTGGTGTGTCCCGCCAGAGGTGTGCACACTAACCAATTGGGATTTGAATAGATGTGCCCCACGAGCTCAGAAAACACAATGGGATCACTTTCAAAATTTACAAGGACCTAATCCTACACACCTACTTCTACCAAAAACACTACACCCGCACACGCACCGGGTCGTGTCATAGTATAGGAGGGTGGCAATGATAGGGTTGATCTATTAGGAGAAAAGGGGGCACTAGAGCTAGGTTAGTTTTTGAGCTAGGTTCCTGCTATAGAGTCTAGGGTTGAAGGGTTTAAACGTTGATTTGTTGATTACACTAATGGTGAACTAACAAGTAAGCAAAGGAAGGCAAGCAAATCAAAACCTAATTTAACCCTAAACAGTTATTTCTACTGAGCAATGAAAGACAAGGCAAGTGAGGAAAAGAGTAAGCTATACTAAGGCAGGTAAGAAGAGGTTTACACTACACTAAGATAGAAAATAGGGAAAAAGAGAAATTAAAGACCTAAACTAGAAATAACAAAGCAAGAACAAGACAAGAAGCTAACTAAGCAAGTAAAGAGATAAGTAAGCTAACACTAGCTAAGTAAGAAAACAATTAAGGTTTTAATGCAATAAAGGAATGTGGGTTTTTTGGGGATGCACTTATCAATTAGGTTAGGGGTGACATGTGAACATTATGCTTTCATTTATATTACCAACCAAAAAACAAGCTAGAGTCTAATCAATTACCCTAATCTACTAACTAGCCATGGATAGGTTAGGTTGTGTATAGGGGAACTAGCCTCTAACACCTCCTACTACCCTTACGAGGCTCAATTGGGTTAGGGTTTAAGTGAAATTGAATTAGAGTCTAAACAAGCCTAGGTTTCTATGTTAGATGGTCTTAGGGTGATTAGGGGATGAGGGTAGTAATGGGAGTGAAAGTGAGGTTTAAGGCCTCACATCACCCACATTCTAGCCTTGAGAAAGATCCATGCTAAGAACACTAAATTCATCTAAACTAGCTACTTAGATCTCTCAAATAGGGTTAGGGGAATGTACTAGCATGTAGGGGGATGGGTACCTAGCTAGGTATCCATGAATTGGACCTAGGAGCAAATCCCAAAATTCACACATATAAGCAATTTCCCTAAATTCCTAGGTGATTTCAAGTACAAACTAATAAGAAATTCATGAAGAGGGAGATAGAAATAGAACATAATCAATAGAAAACGAAATTACAATGTTTTCGTATCGTTTTCCCCCAACATGGTATCAAAGTAACATATTTGGCCCCAAACAACCCACCCAAGGGGCATAGCTACTCATGAAAATGCAAAATACAAAAAATAAAGGAGAAAGAGGTAGAAGAAGCCATGGAGCTTAGTGTAGATGGAGTAATCATCCTCTTTAGTTGTTTCAAGATGTCCTCCTACTTCTTCCAAGGTGCAAGGGCATGGGATGATGGTGGAATAGGGTCAAAACACTAGGAAACTAGGGTTTTGGTGGTGTAAATGGTGAAATGGAGTGGAATTGAGGTGGAAATAGAGTGAAATGGCTAGGGGGGGGAATGGGGTGATAGAAGGTAGCTAGGGGTGGCCAACCTCAGCCTCCACCCACCACCTACATATATATAGGTGGGTGGAAGCAATAGGTTAAGTAGGCGTAAAGTGGGAAATGCGGTGGAAACGTAGCTAGGTTTTTGTGAGTAGCACGGTCGCACTGGGAAGCATGACCGAGGTGGGGTGTGAGTGGAATGGTCGTGGTGGATGGGAACGGTCAAGGTGAAAAATGGTGAAAAAAATGTTAGGTTGTTTTCAGGGGAGTGGTTGGTGGGTAGCACGGCCATGCTGGGTAGCACGACCATGTTGGGTAGTATGGTCGTGTTGGGTTATATGTGGCATGGCCGAGCTGGATAGCATGACCTTGATGGGTTAGTGGAAGCACGGTCATTCTACGTGGCACGGCTATGTTCGAGGGTTGTAGCATGGCCATGTTGTGTAGCATGGCCGTGTAGGGGGTGGCATCACGGCCGTGGTGGAGGATGTTTTGTAGCTACTTCGAAATTGAGATTTTTCCTATGATTTCTTCATTTGCAGCACAGTTGTACCATGTTACCACAACTGTGTTGGGCTTTTCTTTCACTTTGAGCTTAAAATTTCATGATCCATGGACTTCATTGCTTAAGCTTGACTCTTGTCCACTAGGGGTAGGTTGGGGGTCTTTGGGGCCTTCTTTGGGCCCCTTCATCTCTCTCATCCATCCAAGTGTGATCCAAGTACCTGAAAAACATACAAATAATGTCCATAAGTGTATTTCACACAAATATGCATATTGGGGGAAATAACATGTAATCTAACATGTATAGATGTGATTGAAGTGCAATAAGACACAAGATGAATCCCTAAAACAAGACTGCATCAAGTATGTGTCAAATTTTGAAAAACTAGCTTCAACAATCCTAGTTGTTCCCCAAGCCTTGCTTCTAAAAAAAATTATTCGGTTTGGTCTAGGAGAACATCATCTTCTATTTATCCCTCCTCTAGTTGGTTTGTTGTTGTAGGTCGAGTTGTTTTCTTTTCTTCTAATGTATGTGCTTCAGAATCTATTTTTGGATGGGTTGTGTGTTGTATATCAGATGTCTGCTTATTCTTTGTACTTCATGTTTTTTGCTTTGTTGTTGGGTTTGTCGGTGTGAATTCTTCTCTTTATTTCTATGTAGAATGTTTCTTTAAGGTAGAATGTCATCTAGGACATCTACAAGGACATGGTCATCTCTACATGAAATTATAGACATAGCCACTGTGTCCATCTCCTCCATCTTACAAGGGAGGGGTGGAGGCATGGGGTACTATGACAAATCTTCTTGGATTGAGGGTTGGGGATCTATAGTAGGCATGTCATTAAAGAAGGAGTTGATTCATATTTGTGTTCATATGAGGTTCCTTTTGCAGCTATGGTTTTATGAGTCTAAGTTGCTAGTTCAGATCATACAAGTTTAGCTTGCTTGACTATTGGAGCCTCTCGTATTGTGGGTTCTAATATCATGGATCCCAATTCAGCCACTTTTTCAGTGTCACCCCATCATAAATAGTGTTGTCAATAGGGGAACTCTCATTTTGTTCATTAAACTATATATATATATATGTAAACCCTTGAGCCATCTTTCTTCTTCGAACACCTCTTATGAGGTTAGATCTATGGCGGAGTAATTCAACTTAGTTACATCTTGTACGGTGACTGCAACATCTGAAGGTGGTTGTTTGAGCATTATGTCATCTATTCTTACTGTGTTTGCTTTTTTGCTTCTAGAGGTGGTATTGGTTTTGTTATTTGTTGTGGAGGATCTTCCTTCATCAATTGGACTTGGGTGTCCTCATCTTACTACACCGTGTGTGCATGTTCATCTTCCACTACATTGGGTTCAACCCAAGTCTTGTGGTTGGACATCTATTTCCTCATGGATTCTTCTTGATTGCTAATGGGAGATTTAGGATTATTCATTCTTTTCTGAGGTGAGGGTGCCTACCCTACTCCCCCTTGAGAAGGAGGCTTGTATGGGCTTAATGAGTGGATGACAGTGATAGGCCAGTGTTATGGTTTAGTCTCTTCTTTGTGCAAATTTCTCTATATCATAATCGGTCATCATCCTTCACTTTCAAGAAATCTTTGTGTTCCTATCATATTTTATCTCTCTCACATCATAGATCTATCATTTCAGCTAGCATGGTGGATATGGTCTTCAACATCGACTGTTGACATGCTATCATATCCAACATGAATTGTGGCAAGGCGATGGATCTTTCGTCTACTCATTCTAATGACATAGTTAGTGTCTGTAGAATAGATGAAATGTATGAAGAACTGAAGGAGGGTTATGTATATTCTCATGTATGACACCAAATTGGAATCCTAGCTCTATTCCAAAACTTTGTGGATGTTGATCGTTATGTGGTTGTATAGGTGTTGTTGTAGTCACCACGTTCATTGTTTGTTGTGCATGTTCTTGGTAGGCATGAGGTGGAGGTGGGTCATTTTGTTATGCCTCCATCATTTGAGTGGTGTATGCTCTGCTTGGCGCTGCCTTTTCTAGTTGCCTTGGTGTCACTATGTCAATTAGTGTAATTCTCAGCATCTCCTCCACTTTGTTTGTTGGAAAAGTCTCCAGTTGGCTCTACTAATTTTCAACCATTGTTTCTAGTTGATCTTCATATATAGTAGGCTCAATGGTGAAATTCTAGAGTTCTT
This sequence comes from Alisma plantago-aquatica, assembly GCA_963693085.1. NCBI lineage: Eukaryota > Viridiplantae > Streptophyta > Magnoliopsida > Alismatales > Alismataceae > Alisma > Alisma plantago-aquatica. The sequence goes on from OY856412.1 coordinate 945,703,247, forward strand.
CATCTTTTGATTGATTATTGATTGTACTCATATATTGTGCTTTATTGAATTTGTCTGGGACTACTATTATTGCTTGAATTTCTTGGTTTGATAGTTGCCTCTATTCTTTTTCTATTGTTCCTGCTTCTATTGTTTGAGCAGTAATAGGGGTCTTCATGGCTTATGGTCTCTTTGAGACTACTTTGCAAACCTTAAGGGTTAATCTTTCATAGTTGTTGGTTCTACAACTTTTTCTGCCTCTTGTTCCCTCTATCCCATGGTTGTTGTTGGTGTCTCATTTGGTCGTGTGTTGACGTTGGATTTCATTTTGTTGATGTCATCCCTGGAGAAGTGAGCTTATGATAGCCATAGTTTCTCATCTCTGGCAGAGGAAGTAGATCCTTTTTTTGCAAATTTGTATAAGTACTTCTCTCCCTTCCTTTCAATCACTCTTGTTGTAAGGAGGCATTTGAGGTCAAAGAATTTTCTTCCCTCACTCTCCATAAAGTTTCTTAGTATATGTGGGTACTATAGATTGAAACCGATCAAAGTGATTAGGCCTCCCATGGAGAAATCTTCTGCGCCTTTAGGTGCACAAGTAGTAGATAACTTATGTATCAGTAGTCACATGTTGTTCACAAGCTTCTTTTCCAGCATGCACTAGATGAGGAACATATCTCCCTTAGTCAAATTCCCTATATCAAATCTTGTAAATATGGTGTTTTCTATGATATTTTGAATAACACTAATGAAGATAGAGTGTACTTGGGCTGCCTTTGAAGAATTAGGTTTTTGCTTTGACTCCCTAGTTAATCTCTTCCTTGTGTTGTAACTGCTAAATTTTCTAACCTCCCTATCGTATCCCACATTTGTTGAGGTTGTTGTATACTCCTATTTTTCTTAAGAAAACATTTAATGATCATTTATCTAGGATAAATTCTTTTCTGAACATACAAATAGACAACTTGATGGCCCTTGTAGCGGTTTATTTCTCTCCTTCCTCCACCGGTAGCTTTTTCAATGACAACAAAATATCATAGTCATGTTAGTATATGATATTTGGTTGAATATGCAGGCATGAAAGAGGTTAACCCCCTTTAATATTTCTACTATTTATTTATGCATCCCTAGCATTTTTTGAGTTTTTGTGCAGGCGTATCTAGTTGCCCAATAAGTCTTGCTCTTGATGAATACATTATACTTCAGGTGATGTTTTTGTCCCTAGTTGGAATACATCATTCAGTTGCTCGTCTGTCCCTTCGACCTGGGACTATATCTCAAAGATTGCATCAGCGGTAGTTAAGTGTTAGTCTCGGCTATTATTTCTGCCCGTTTGGAAGGTTGTTCTCCTACTTCTTGGGTTCTTGTCTTAGACTTTCCCTTTTTCCCTACCCTTGTCTTCTTTTTCACTAGGCTTGTAGAGGCTACTTGATTTTCTTTCCTCTTCTTCTTAGAATTTCCTTTCTCCTCAATTAGAACATACTCTAATGATATTGGAGTAGGTTCCATGTCCTTATCTAGTTCATATGGGTGTGGTTCTAGTAGAGTCATTAAGTGTTCCCTTTCTCAATGCATCTTTATGTGTTCCTTAGAGTCAAATCCTTATTTGCGTATAAATATTTGTTTACTCTGAGAAGTAGTTTTTGGCTTCCTCCCTTGTTGCAACCCTCAATTCTCCAGAGTCAGAGCTCGAGGTAGGCATCATGTTTGCTAGATAAAAGGATATACTATTAGTAGTCAAAAATTGGTTGTACTCAACCGATCAGGCAATATGTATAGGGTTAGAATTAGCGGTTAGACACTGATCTCAATAGAAAACTCATCGATGAGTTCTAGTGGAGGAGGTCAAAAAATTCAGGTTGATAGGATTTCTATCAGGGGTCTGTTGAAGAGTTATATATTGGTTGATGAGAAAATAGAGAGCTATAGAAAAAGCGTTGAAAGTTTCATCATATGATGATGGATGAAAATGTTGGCAAAAAGTAGGTCCATAGAAAAATGAGCAGGCAAGAAATGACTAGGTCAGCAACAAGATTGTTGAGGTTCGATCAATGAAGTTGTCTATCAATATATGATTCATCGACAAAGGAAGGGGGTTCAATGGAATTTTCAATTGGGTAGCAAAGAAATTAAGAATTTTCCAAGGAAACCTTGTAAAAGGGGCAACTGACAGAGTCGGCTCGGAGACCAATGAGAAAGAGGGTCGACAAAGCACTTACTGTTGTGATCTAGAATTGGCAATAGATTATCAGAAAGATAGAAAAGGAAACAATCATTGATAGAGAGTGAAACATAGTGGGGTTAGAAACATATGTAAGAGTTCGAAGACCGATGAGAAATCTATGTCGAGTCCTTCTCTGGTGCATCCTTAAAGAATTCGGTTTTGCGGCACTGTCTTGTGTTATGTTTTGGCAAGAAGCACGGTCTACTAGGTTGTATTCTGTGGTGTCACGGTAGTGGATATGATGACCAATTGTTAGTCAGAAACAAAGCTTGGGCATCTACAACGGAGTTTGTCAGTGGAGGACTTCAATGGAGTGAGAGTGTTAGTGGAGGTGGATGTGGCATCACATCATCTTCTTGTGCTCTGACGTGGAGATTGTGGCTCTCAAGTGCAAAGCAACTAGGGTTTCATGATACCTAGAAATTAATATCAGGATGTTTGTTGGCCTGACTAGATTGGGTTTATATACCCTGACACCTCGATGGTCTTTCTGAGCTTGAAGATTTGGCAATCGACAGGTTTACTATGTCGGCCTGACGGGTTTTTTGACTTTGTTTGTCGACCAATCTTACTTTTTCAGTCCGACTATCTTTTCAAATCTCACCCCATAGGTAGTCAGTTCTTCATTGACTAATTTTGAACATCTGGTGGGTCCTCTGACTTGGAAGCCCAATGGCATTTTGAGGGTGTTTTTATGTCATCATCCGACATGCTTTCTGAATCACATTGCTCGATGGGTTTTCTTTGTTATTCAATGTGTACCCGATAGCCTCCGACCAAAAATGACTCTAGATTGTCTTAATCATGAAGAAAATAAATGTAGGTCTTTGAAGTTCATTTCATCTTTGATTTGTGTCATCCTGTCAAACAGGATAGTGGCACTAGAAACTACTTTTATTCTATGTACACTAAAGTTATCAAAACAAAAATTGATTTAAGCCAAAAAGGAATTGAAACCTAATTACATTAAATATAAAAGGAAAATTCTAAATAACAAAAATTCAAATTGTAGTAGGAAATCTAAAATTCTCGGTTTTCCTCTCAAGAAGCACTAATTTATGTTCTTCTTCTTGACTTTCTCTAACATCATCATTGTAAGGACCCTGACCTTCATTTAGGGTTTACCCTGTTTGCTTTTCTTAAACCTGATGCCTAGTTGCTTGCTAATCACCTTTAGTGGTGACTAGGGTTTGTTGTGCTTTGTTGAGAGTTGGAGGAGCTACTTGCAAATAACCCAAGTTTAGGGTTTGTGGGCAAGTTTTTCACCATGTTTGGTATTCCTCCCTCTCTTTGCTTCCTCTTGTGTTGAGAGGAAGGGATGGGCTCGTTGCTTGAGTTCCTTTGGGCTTGGTTGGGCTTGTTGGGCTTTATGGTGTGTTGCCCTTGCTTCTTTGGACCCTATGTCGGGAAAGAGCGCCCTGTGTCGGCCTAGGTGTGTCGCCCAGGATGTGTGTCACCCTAGTGGTGTGTTGCCTAGGGTTGTGTCGGCCATGGAATGGAGGTGTGTCGCCCATGGATCCTTTGACCTTCTTTGACCTCATTTGTGTCACCACCAGTGGACACTTGGTGCTTGATGCTTGCATGTGGCAATGGCCTTGGACATGTGTGTAAGACATGTTAGAGTGGTGGCAATGCTCTTGGACAAGTGTACCTAGGTGGGTGACACCTTGCTTTGCTCTACCTTGGTTTCTTCTCCATCCCCTTCTATATATGTGTTTCCTTTCCCTTGATAAGGATCCCTTTAGTTCCTTAGTCTCCTTCTCCTTGGTGCACGACACTCTCTTCCTTTGCAAGCTTGGTGGCCGATCCTTCTTGGAGTCTCCTTCTTCCTCTAGTGGTGGTCGAACCCTAGAGTGCCTTGATCTTCTTCTTATGGTGGTGCTAGGAGCTTGGAGCTTGCTTAAGGAGGGTTACATAACTCCTAACCCTAACTACATTACCATCTTCTATGCTCTTGTTTATATGTTGCTTATGATTGGATAGGTATGATGTTAGTTTAGTTTCTTGCTTAGTTGCACCTTGTTGACCAAACCTATGTTCTAGGGTTTCTTGGTGAGCAATACACCTTTCTCTCCTTGGTCCAGAGGAGTGAGCTTGAGTTCTAGTAGCTTGGGCAATACCCCTCTCTTGTTTAAGTTGAGAGGTGAGCTTGTGTTCTAGTTGCATGAGAAACACCCTCCTCTCACCATGGACTTGGAAGGTGAGCTTTGTGGTGGTTGTGAACCTCATTTAGGGTTGTTCCTTGTGTTGCCCGATTAGTGATATGAAGCTTGGCAAGACCCCTCTCTCTTGATAATTGAGAGGTGAGCCATCTTCTTGATCCATTAGGGTTGTGGTGCCCTTGTGCCTGAGGTTGGTGGTGACCCTGTCTGGTTGTGTCTTGCCCATTATGATGTTGGTAGTGTTGCTTCCCGACATCCTTCTTTGGCCTAGAGCCTTGGTCGTCATATAGTGTGGCTGTGTTGGGCGATACACCCAGGTTCTTGATCTTTGGTGCATTGTGTGCCACATCCGGTTTGGTGATAGGCATCACCCTTAGTTCCCTCTTTGTGTGTGTCGAGCATCACACCTTGATGAGCAACCTGCCCGATACACTTAGCCTTGGGATGGTTTGATGTCATTGTGTGTTGAGGTGTGGATCTTGTTATCTAGTTGGTAGTGATGTGCACGGGCATCGCGTTAATCCTTGCCCTGTGTGTCGGCCGATAGGTTCAGGTTGGTTAGCTGAGCACGACGCTGTGTTGCCTGACACCTTGATGCTCGATAGAGTCTTGCCCGTTACACCTTGCACGACACGCTCTTGGGCTCAGTTTCCCGATAGGCTTCTTGACCATTGTTTCCTGGTTAACCTGATGTAGCGTTGCCCGTATTGAGGTGCACGATAGGTATGGCTACACGGCAGGCTTGTTTCCCTGATGCATAGCGCGCCGTGTATGACGCAGTGTTGCACGTTACACCCTTATGCTTGGCTGATAGGAGTTGGTGTGCCTGGCCGATACATGTGCTGGCCGTTATGCGGTGGGCAATAGGGTGAGTACCCTGCTCGATACTACCTTTGGTGAGGATAGTGGGTGTTTCTAGTGAGGGTCTTGTTCCTTATAGATAATGATATGTTAGACGTTATTCCTACTTTCACGTTTAGTCATGACGGTGGCCCTTGATATGCTCGATGGTAATCGTTATGGTAGAGCTCATCTATGTAACTTAACATGACTTTACATATGTATGTGACCATTTTGATGATATTGATAATGCTAAGAAATGATAAGCATGTAAGATGTTGGCTTAATGATATGACCTATGCTAATAATTACAGGTTGAAGCATGAATGATATCATATACAATCAATCAATATTGCCCTATATTGATAAGATGGTCTTGTTGTTAATCAATGATGATTGTACTAACCATGCAGGTGATGCATAGCCAGGTAAAAATGATGAGTAACATTGTGTTGATAATCACTCTTGATGTTGAGATGACATACATGATGTGTTTTGGTCTGAGGACCTGAGTTTAGTTAAAGGGCCTAAGTTGATGAGAATGCCTTGAGAGGCAGTGGCATTATGTGATAAGGGATTGAGATCCCATGGCAAGGTGGTGATCCTTGAGATGGATCTAGATGATTGGCAAGAGGCCAAGTGGTAACATGTAATGTTGAATCCTTGTGATTGATCAGGATGATGTTGATTACAATAAAAGGCATAATATTGTGTCTCATGTTGTTCATTCTTGTTATAGTTTGCATGTTATACAACTTGGTTGAATCTTGCAATCTACTTAAAATATACTAACTAATCACAGTGGAACATATCATGTAGTTTACCCTGGCCATAGATCCATCATCGTCAGTAGCTGGTGATGGTGAAACAGGTTCTCCTGCGGGTTAACCTGGAAGCGCATATTTTTGAATATGTGTGGTTTCTCCTAGCCTTAAATAGAGAGGGAATCGAGTGCAGCTATGGTTGCAGACTCGGATATATATATATATATATATATATATATATATATATATATATATATATATATATATATATATATATATATAGCATGGTGAACAGGCCCACGGCTCGGAGTGATAGATCATGAATGCATTCATGGCTCAGAGCATGGTGAACAGGCCCGTGGCTCAGATATACTAGCGTCGTGATCTGTACCAAGGCGGGCTAGAGGAAGGGTAGCTTATGGAGCTGACCCTGTGGTTGAGGCCACTTAAGTACGAGACTGCAGTCCTACTTGTGTTGTACTCGTGCTCTGACCACGAGGTGGGAGTTCGTGGAGTCTGACTCTTCCATTGACCTTGTATGGCACCGGCTTGGGTTTCGCTACAGAAGGTTGGATTTGAGCGGTATAGCTCACTTCCTCAGGGCATAATAATATGTAATCCAGCTGAATAGTATTTACTACTTAAGATAAAACATGAAACATTGGTTGAGGCCTTGCTTGAGTAGTTGATCTTTTTATACCTACAATTACTTATATGTTCCTCATGATATGTGGTAAGACCTTATAAATCTTATCTTGTTAATCATGTTCCATAAAAGAATTACTTGGGTATACATCTTCCGTACTTCTGGTAAGCTTGATAGTATGAACAACTTTACTTTATAACTACTCCTGTGATACTTCCTATTAGATATCTGCTCTCGTTGCTTTATCTCTCTAAGGTTTTGTAGTTTCGACGGGGAGTTATGTTTCTTGCTGGGACTGTGTGTCTCACCTTGCTGGTTTACACCCTTTTTAGGTGGTCGAGCTAGGCGTGGTGGTGGTCGCGGAGTTGCGGTCGAGCAGCAAGACGAGAAGTAGAAGGCAAGCGATGGATACACTGCTGTTTTGGTTGATTTTAGTAGAGTCCCAAAGTCATCCCTGTAGTCTCAGGTCCTTGGAGCTGTTTTGACGTTGTTTCACGATGTATAGCTATTGATGTTTTGTATATCCTGCTGCTGGCCGGATGTGGGCCGTTATGTATGTATAAACAGGTGATGAACTCATGTGATGGTTTGACAGCTGATCTCCTAAGCTATGGACGTGTGTCAAGAACTTGTAACTGTTTATATAACATGTTTCTTTGCAAAATAAGGACATATATGTAATAGTTTTCTCAGTTTATCTGTTTTCCGTAATCGGTTTTAATTAACCCGTGTTTTTGGTAATCTGTGTTTATGGTGATTTCCGCACATTTTCATGTAACACCTCGCTGTCTGTGTGATAGTGGGATGTGTTGCCACAAGTTTGGTATCAGAGCTCTAGGTTCATTGAGTCTACAGGAATTTAGGACTAGGTTGTGTCTGTTCTTGTGAGTTTTCCAGATTTTCTTACAACCATCTTCTACCCTCAGTGGAAGAAAAGCCAAGATGTCTGGAAACCATGAATAACATGATGCTGAGAACAGTGATGCTGCATCAGTTGATGGAGCTATAGGGCAGGCACATGAAGATCGGGTGCCTGAGGTCCCCCAACCTGACCCATCCATTCTTGAACACCCTGCCTATCAACAGCTTATGGGGCAGATGATGGCTACGATGAATCTCATGGTAGAAAGATTGCCAGTGCCTCCACTGAGAGCACAGGATCCCCATGGTGAAACATCGGGTATCGGGAAGACCTTTGAGCGATTTCGCCGAGTCGGAGCTTCGGATTATGCTGGTACGGCTGATCCAGCGGATGCAGGTCTGTGGCTGAAAAGTCTTGAGAAGGCTTTACGGATACTCGACATCCCCAAAGTAGACAAAGTAAAGAATGCTGTCTACCTTCTGAAAGGTAGTGTTGGTCACTGGTGGACCATCGAGGAGGAGAAGCGACCTAGTGAGGTGATCGGTTGGGAAGTTTTCCAGCGCGAGTTCGTCAACAGATACTTTTTGAAGACATATCTGGATGAGAAGCTCAGTCAGTTTGAGCGCTTGCGCCAAGGAACAATGAACATCACCGAGTATGAAGCCAAGTTCATGGACTTGCTGAGGTTTTGTCCTCACATGGCAGCGACAGATGAAGAGCGGATCAGACGCTTTGAGAAAGGTCTGAGAGCTGAGATGACAACACCTGCTTCTGCGTTTGAGAATCGGGAGCGGTTTGCTACGTTTGTGGAATCTGTCTGGAGGATTGAAAGGTCAATTAGGGAGAAAAGAGAATCCATGTCTAAGAAGAGACCTGCTCAGTTCTAGGTACAGAGGTTCGGTGGCTTCAAGAAGCCTAGGTTTTCAGCACCTTCCGTGATGAGAGGTTCCAGTGCCCCATCGCAGTGGTCTCCAAGTAAGGGAAGAGGATATGTTTCTTCACCATCTAAGGCACATAGTACAACTTCTGTGGCAGTAACAGGGCCATCTAGGCCACAGTTTGAAGTTAAGACATGCTATATCTGCGGTCAGATGGGGCATTTCAAGTCGAGTTGCCCAAACAGAGATGTGGAAGTAATGCAGCAGCCGAGGCAGAATCATCAAGGGTCAGATAGACAACAGCCCAGTGGTAGCAGAGGGCGAGGACGCAGTTAAGCGTCTCAAGCGGGATCGTCTGCTCAAGGGAGCAGAGGACGTGGACAGCAAGCAATGACTCGATTCTATGCTATGAGTCAGCCGGAGGCGATAGTCAACCCGCAAGTGGTGACAGGTCAGATGGATTTATTTCATTCTGATATGTCTTCTTCTTGCTTTATATCTGTTTTGGTTGACCCAGGTGCTACACACTCTTTTATCGCCTATAGTATTCTTGAGAATTGTCATTTACCTATTAGTTGTAAGAAAGATAGTTTGTTGTTAGAAACCCCTCTTGATGGTTCCTCGATGCTTCGAGAAGAGTGCCCATCTTGTGTCTTATCTTTTTCGGGACACAGCATACAAGTGGATCTTATACCACTTGATATGCATGGTTTTGATGTTATCCTTGGGATGGATACCTTAGAGAAGTATAAGGTTGTTTTGGAATGTGGTTCCAAGCAAACTGTGTTTGATGATGATGGAGAGAAGTGGATCTTCCAAGGAGATAGGAAGATTCTTCCGACGTGTCTAGTATCCGCCATGGTGGTAGGTAAGTTGCTACGATAAGGATGTGAGGCGTTCTTAGCTCAGGTTGTGGATACCGTTGTAGATACCAAGGCGAAAGGTCTTAGCCTTTAAGAGGTGTATGTTGTCTGAGAGTTTGCCGATGTGTTTCCTGATGAGTTCCCTGGTGTTCCTCCACCCCGAGAGATTGATTTCTAGATCAATCTAGTTCCAGGAACACAGCCAATTGCACAGACACCGTATAGGATGGCTCCAGTAGAGATGGTCGAGCTTAAGAAGCAGTTGCAAGAGTTGTTAGAGAAAGGTTTCATCCGACCGAGTACGTCGCCTTGGGGTGCTCCAGTGTTGTTCGTCAAGAAGAAGGATGGGTCGATGCGGTTATGTATAGATTACCGACAGTTGAACAAGGTCACGATCAAGAACAATTACATGTTACCAAGGATAGATGACATGTTCGATCAGTTGCGTGGTGCTATAGTGTTTTCAAAGATCGATCTACGGTCCGGATATCATCAGTTGAGGATTAGGGCGGACGACATACCAAAGTCAGCTTTTAGGACGAGGTATGGTCACTACGAGTTTGTGGTTATGCTGTTCGGGCTAACCAATGCACCTGCTGCTTTCATGGATTTGATGAATAGAGTGTTCCGTCCGTTCCTAGATCAATTTGTTGTAGTCTTTATAGATGAAATCTTGATCTATAGTCGGGACAAGCAAGAGCATGAGCGGCATCTTCGACTAGCGTTGACTCTTCTTCGCCAACATCAGTTGTATGCCAAGTTCAGTAAGTGTGAGTTCTGGTTAGAAGAAGTGACTTTCTTAGGTCATGTGATATCTGCTGAAGCAATCAAAGTGGACCCGAAGAAGGTGGAGTCCATTGCAGAGTGGGAACAGCCGAAGATGCCGACGGAGGTTCGTAGTTTCCTGGGTTTGGCAGGATACTACCGGAGGTTTATCAAGGACTTTAGTGTGATTGCGTTACCGATGACAAAGTTGACCCGAAAGGATGTACCTTTTGTCTGGGATGATCGTTGTCAGTAAGCTTTCCAGAGTTTGAAGGAGAAGCTGACTAGTGCTCCAGTGTTAGTGCTGCCAGAGCCTGAGAAGGGCTATGTTGTTTTCTGTGATGCTTCCAAGAAAGGTTTAGGTTGTGTGCTAATGCAGGAAGAGCATGTAGTTTCTTTTGCTTCACGACTACTTAAGAAACACGAGGAGAACTATCTGACTCATGATTTGGAGTTTGCGGCAGTGGTTCATGCGTTAAAGATTTGGAGACACTATCTTTACGGGGAAGTGTGTCAGATCTTTACAGATCATAAGAATCTAAAGTACATCTTTTCGTAACATGAGTTGAACATGCGACAGCGTCAATGGATGGAGTTGATCAATGATTATGACTGCACCATCGAGTATCATCTGGGTAAGGTGAATGTAGTAGCTGATGTGCTTAGCCGAAAGTCTTCTTCTTTTTCTTCAAAGAAGGCACAGTTGAGTTCCTTGGTATGCCATAGACGAGATATGTTTGTCTCTTTGCGACAGATGAATGTGCAGATGGAAGTTTCCTTGTAAGATGGACTTTTAGCACAGATGCAAATCAAGCCTACGCTGAGACAACAGATCAAAGATGCACAGCAAACAGATGACACAGTACAGTTGATCAGATTGGAATTCGGAAACAAAAGGCGTGATGGGTTCCATGAGTCCGAGGATGGACTAGTTTGCTATCGTGATAGGATGGTGGTCCCCGATGATGATGATCTGAGGAAATTAGTGCTCGAGGAAGCACACACGTCGATGTATGCTATGCATCCAGGTGTCACCAAGATGTATCATAGTCTGAAGGACTTGTATTGGTGGCCCAGTTTGAAGAAAGATGTAGCCGAGTTCGTGGCTAGGTGTGTGGTTTGTCAGCAAGTCAAGGCTGAGCACCAGAAGCCGGCAGGAATGTTGCAACCCCTGTCAATACCGTAGTAGAAATGGGATCATATAACCATGGATTTCGTAGTTGGTCTACCCCGGACAACTAGGAATCATGATTCCATTTGGGTATTAGTGGACAAATTGACGAAGTCTGCCCATTTCATACCAGTTAAGACAACATATATAGTCGAGAAGCTCGCTTGAGTATATGTGGATGAGATAGTACGTTTGCATGGTGTGCCAGCAACGACAGTTTCTAACAGAGGTCCTCAGTTTATGAGTCATTTCTGGGAATAGTTGCACAAAGCATTGGGAATGTAGTTGAGATTCAGTACCGCTTTCCACCCGCAGACAGATGGACAGTCTGAGAGGACTATACAGACTTTGGAGGATCTCCTTCGAGCTTGTGCTCTGTAGTTCCTAGGTAGTTGGGATGTACATCTCAGTTTGATAGAGTTTGCTTACAACAATAGTTATCAGCGGAGCATTGACATGGCTCCTTATGAGGCCTTGTATGGCAGGAAGTGCAGATCTCCGTTATGTTGGTATGAGTCTGGTGAATATCAACTTTTGGGTCCTGAGTTAGTACAGCAGATGACAGAAAAGATCAAAGTGATACAATAATAGTTGAAAGCGGCACAGGACAGGAAGAAGTCTTATGCAGACAATCACAAACGACCTTTGGAGTTCCAGGTAGGAGACAAAGTGTATCTTAAAGTCTCTCCGAGGAAGGGTGTGCTAAGGTTTGGCTGGAAGGGTAAGCTAGCACCCAGATATATGGGGTCGTACCCAGTCATAGCACGTGTTGGCAAGGTAGCTTATGAGTTGGAGCTGTCGCCAGAGTTGCACAGGTTACATCCAGCGTTCCACGTCAGTATGCTGAAGAAAGTCATCCGGATTCAGGATCATTCATACAGACAGACGAAGTTGAGCTTGATGAAGATGTGACCTACGAGGAAGGTCCTGTGATGATCCTTGATAGAAGGGTTAAGAAGCTGAAGAGGAAGGACCTGGTTCTTGTGAAGGTTCTTTTGCATCAACGTGGCATTGAGGAAGCCACGTGGGAGCTTGAGGAAGAGATGAGGAGGAAGTATCCCTCGCTTTTCTCTTCAGATTTTGGGGACGAAATCCCTTTGTAGAGGGTTAGCTTGTAAGGACCCTGACCTTCATTTAGGGTTTACCCTGTTTGCTTTGCTTAAACCTGATGCCTAGTTGCTTGCTAATCACCTTTAGTGGTGACTAGGGTTTGTTGTTCTTTGTTGAGAGTTGGAGGTGCTACTTGCAAATAACACAAGTTTAGGGTTTGTGGGCAAGTTTGTCACCATGTGTGGTGTTCCTCCCTCTCTTTGCTTCCTCTTATGTTGAGAGGAAGGGCTAGGCTCGTTGCTTGAGTTCCTTTGGGCTTGGTTGGGCTTGTTGGGCTTTGTGGTGTGTTGCCCTTGCTTCTTTGGACCCTGTCTCGAGCAAGAGTGCCCTGTGTCGGCCTAGGTGTGTCGCCTAGGATGTGTGTCACCCCGGTGGTGTGTTGCCTAGGGTTGTGTCGGCCATGGAATGGAGGTGTGTCGCCCATGGATCCTTTGACCTTCTTTGACCTCGTTTGTGTCACCACTAGTGGACACTTAGTGCTTTATGCTTGCATGTGGCAATGGCCTTGGACATGTGTGTAAGACATGTTAGAGTGGTGGCAATGCTCTTAGACAAGTGTCCCTAGGTGGGTGACACCTTGCTTTGCTCTACCTTGGTTTCTTCTCCATCCCCTTCTATATATGTGTTTCCTTTCCCTTGCTAAGGATCCCTTTAGTTCCTTAGTCTCTTTCTCCTTGGTGCATGACACTCTCTTCCTTTACAAGCTTGGTGGCCGATCCTTCTTGGAGTCTCCTTCTTCCTCTAGTGGTGGCCGAACCCTAGAGTGCCTTGATCTTCTTCTTATGGTGGTGCTAGGAGCTTGGAGCTTGCTTCAGGCGGGTTACATAACTCCTAACCCTAACTACATTACCATCTTCTATGCTCTTGTTTATATGTTGCTTATGATTGGCTAGGTATGATGTTAGTTTAGTTTCTTGCTTAGTTGCACCTTGTTGACCGAACCTATGTTCTAGGGTTTCTTGGTGAGCAATACGACTTTCTCTCCTTGGTCCATAGGAGTGAGCTTGAGTTCTAGTAGCATGGGCAATACCCCTCTCTCGTTTAAGTTGAAGGGTGAGATTGTGTTCTAGTTGCTTGAGCAACACCCTCCTCTCACCATGGACTTGGAAGGTGAGCTTTGTGATGGTTGTGAACCTCATTTAGGGTTGTTCCTTGTGTTGCCCGATTGGTGATATGAAGCTTGGCAAGACCCCTCTCTCTTGATAATTGAGAGGTGAGCCATCTTCTTGATCCATTAGGGTTGTGGTGCCCTTGTGCCTGAGGTTGGTGGTGACCCTGTCGGGTTGTGTCTTGCCCGTTATGATGTTGGTAGTGTTGCTGCCCGACATCCTTCTTTGGCCTAGAGCCTTGGTTGTCATATAGTGTGGATGTGTTGGGCGATACACATAGGTTCTTGATCTTTGGTGCGTTGTGTGCCACATCCGGTTTGGTGATAGGCATCACCCTTGGTTCCCGCTTTGTGTGTGTCGGGCATCACAGCTTGATGAGCAACCTGCCCGATACACTTAGCCTTGGGATGGTTTGATGTCATTGTGTGTTGAGGTGTGGAGCTTGTTATCTAGTTGGTAGTGATGTGCATGGGCGTCGCGTTAATCCTTGCCATGTGTGTCCGCCGATAGGTTTAGGTTGGTTAGCTGAGCGCGACGCTGCGTTGCCCGACACCTTGATGCTCGACAGAGTGTTTCCTGTTACACCTTGCATGACACGCTCTTGGGCTCAGTTGCCCGATAGGCTTCTTGACCGTTGTTTCCTTGTTAACCTGACGCAGCGTTGCCCATCTTGAGGTGCACGATAGGTATGGCTGCACGGCAGGCTTGTTTCCCTGATGCATAGCGCACCGTGCACGACATAGCATTGCACGTTACACCCTTATGCTTGGCCAATAGGAGCTGGTGTGCCTGTCCGATACATGTGCTGGCCGTTATGTGGTGGGCGATAGGGTGAGTACCCTACCCGATACTACCTTTGGTGAAGATAGTGGGTGTTTCTAGTGAGGGTCTTATTCCTTATAGATAACGATATGTTAGACGTTATTCCTGATTTCACATTTAGTCATGACGGTGGCCCTTGATATGCTCAATGGTAATCGTAATGGTAGAGCTCATCTATGTAACTTAACATGACTTTACATATGTATGTGACATTTTGATGATATTGATAATGCTAAGAAATGATAAGCATGTAAGTTGCTTGCTTAATGATATGACCTATGCTAATAATTACAGTTTGAAGCATGAATGATATCATATATAATCAATCAATATTGCCCTATATTGATAAGATGGTCTTGCTGTTAATCCATGATGATTGTACTAACCATGCAGGTGATGCATAGCCAGGTAAAAATGATGAGTAACATTGTGTTGATAATCACTCTTGATGTTGAGATGACATACATGATATGTTTTGGTATGAGGACCTGAGTTTAGTTAAAGGGCCTAAGTTGATGAGAATGCCTTGAGAGGAAGTGACATTATGTGATAAGGGATTGAGATCCCATGGCAAGGTGGTGATCCTTGAGATGGATCTAGATGATTGGCAAGGGTCCAATTGGTAACATGTAATGTTGAATCCTTGTGATGGATCAGGATGATGTTGATTACAATAAAAAGCATAATATTGTGTCTCATGTTGTTCATTCTTGTTATAGTTTGCATGTTATACAACTTGGTTGAATCTTGCAATCTACTTAAAATATACTAACTAATCACAGTGGAACATATCATGTAGTTTGCCCTGGCCATAGATCCATCATCGTCAGTAGCTGGTGATGGTGAAACAGGTTCTCCTGCGGGTTAACCTGGAAGTGCATATTGTTGAATATGTGTGGTTTCTCCTAGCCTTAAATAGAGAGGGAATCGAGTGCAGCTACGGTTGCAGACTCGGATATATATATATATATATATATATATATATATATATATATATATATATATATATATGGAGCATGGTGAACAGGCCCACGGCTCAGAGCATGGTGAACAGGCCCATGGCTCAGATATACTAGCGTCGTGACCTGTACCAAGGCGGGTTAGAGGAAGGGTAGCCTATGGTGCTGACCCTGTGGCTGAGGCCACTTAAGCATGAGACTGCAGTCCTACTTGTGTTGTACTCGTACACTGACCACGAGGTGGGAGGTCATGGAGTCTGGCTCTTCCATTAACCTTGTATGGCACCGGCTTGGGTTTCGCAACTGAAGGTTGGATTTGAGCGGTACGGCTCACTTCCTTTGGGAATAATAATACGTAATCCAGCCAAATAGTATTTACTGCTTAAGACAAAACGTGAAACATTAGTTGAGGCCTTGCTTGAGTAGTTAATCTTTTTATAACTGCAATTACTTATATGTTCTTCATGATATGTGGTAATACCTTATAAATCTTATCTTGTTAATCATGTTCCATAAAAGAATTACTTGGATATACATCTTCCGTACTTCTGGTAAGCTTGATAGTATAAACAACTTTACTTTATAATTGCTCCTGTGATACTTCCTATTAGCTATCTGCTCTCGTTGCTTTATCTCCCTAAGGTTTTGTAGTTTCGGCGGAGAGTTATGTTTCTCACTGGGACTGTGTGTCTCACCCCGCTGGTTTACACCCTTTTTAGGTGGTCGATCTAGGTGTGGTGGTGGTCGTAGAGTTGCGGCCGAGAAGCAAGATGAGCAGTAGAAGGCAAGTGATGGATACGTTGCTGTTTTGGTTAGTTGTAGTAGAGTCCTAGAGTCATCCCTGTACTGTCAGGTCCTTGGAGGTGTTTTGACGTTGTTTCACGATGTATAGATGTTGATGTTTTGTATATCCTACTGCTGGCCGGATGTGGGCCGTTATCTATGTATAAACAGGTGATGAACTCATGTGATGGTTTGACAGCTGATCTCCTAAGCTGTGGACGTGTGTCAAGAACTTGTAATTGTTTATATAACATGTTTCTTTGTAGAATAAGGACCTATATGTAATAGTTTTCTCAATTTATCTATTTTCCGCAGTCGGTTTTAATTAACTCGTGTTTTTGGTAATCTGTGGTTATGGTGATTTTTGCACGTTTTCGCGTAACACCTCGTTGTCTGTGTGATAGTGGGATGTGTTGCCACAATCATTGGTCTTGCTCTGGTGGTGTTGGAGGTGGTTCCTCTAGCTTAATCTCGGCTCTCCCTATGAAAGCCTCATCTTCATTGAATCTTTTCAGTCTATGGTCATTCACAGGTAAGATACCAGACTTCTCGATGAATAATTCCATCAATTCTGACATATATATTTTTGATGCAGTAAAGGGGTTTGACCATCTTGATCAAAGTTTTCTGGGGAAGTATCTTATGCTTGAATTAAACAACATGACTTTATCCCCTTTAGTAATATCTTTTCTCTTCAGGTGGGAATCATGCCACACCTTGGTCCTCTACTTATATATCCTATCATTCTCATATGCATGTAATATAAGTTCCCCGAGTTCCTATAGCTGCAAGAATCTTGCATTGCCTTCTAATTCAAGGTTCATGTTGAGGAACTTAACGACCCAAAAAGCTTTATTCTTCAGTTCGACTGGCAAGTGGCACACCTTGCTATATATTAATCAATAGGGGGTCCTTATAGGAGTTTAGTAGGCCATGCAATATTCCCGGAGGGCATTTTCAAGCTTCATAGACCAGTCCTTTCTTGTGCTTCCTACAGTCTTATCTAGAATTGTAACGACCCATTTTCAAATTAGCCATCTAATTAGGGTTTATTGGGATGATTACATGCTTAACTAGATTAATCATTATTTAGAGATTGATTAATGATGATAGTATTATTTGTGATTCTTTAAAACTAATGAGAAATAGTAAATATGATTTAATTTTAAATAATTATGTTTGAGAATAAAAATTCCTAATCGGCCAAAATTAGGTTTTGGTAGCATATGAATAAAGAATTTTATAAGACTAGTGGTGCACTAAATGATTTTTAATATTTTATATAAAAATTAGGTTTAGTTAATTTAAATATGGTCTAGAGAACTCAAATGTAAGAATAATTCAAATATATAAGAATTTTGGAATGTTTAATGACTTGTTTGTCGGTCGAGTTACCTCAAGACAAACTCAGCCGACCATGTTCAGACTGAAATATAGCAGTATGGTATTTGGATTTTATATTTTTATTGGTACATCCAATTGATTTGAAATTTTCACTATAGTTCCAAAACTCCATTTTTGACACTCTTTTTGGATCATTTTTTAATGATGTTAGATTGATCCAAAGAGGGAATTCGGCCGAGTTTCTCCAAGATAAACTCATACGACCATGCATTCTAATTGAAATATAGAAGTATAGTATTTGATTTTTATTTATTTATTGGTAACTCTGATTGATCGAATTTTTTTATTAAAACTCTAAAATATTGTTTAGGACAGCATGCTATTTTTTCATAAATTTTGAAGGAGGTTTGACCTATAAAGTAAACCATTTTCAGTAACAACTATATGACAAAAAAATTGCTAAAATAAAAGAAAGTGTAAAGTTGGGTCAATTTGCAATTAAAACAAGTACCATAATTGATTTATATGAGCAACCTAGCACCAAGGAGCTCCCATATTTCTCCATTCATTCCATAGAAATGAAATCTTAGTGAGAGATGTAGAATTAGGGTTTGAGTGAGGAAGAATGTGGAGAGGTTGACCTAGGGTTTCACTATCTGAGAAATGATGAAATTAAGAAAGTTTAGCTTCTTTGAATAGTCTGTCATGGTGAATCTTCTCTCACATGTTAAGATTCCATCCCTACTTTGATCAGATTCAAAATGATATCCAATCTCCCTCTTTTCTCACTCTTTCTCTCATATTCTCCATTTATAGGGGAGGAAGAAATGGATTCCATAGCTAGAACTTTGGTGGATTTATAAAAATTCAGAGTTTGACATATGTTTGTAATGTTCCTGTCACATTAGGTGATTGTTTCTCTATAAGGAAGGAGGGATCACCCCCTTACTAAAGATTTGAAGAATAAAACATCCATTCCAAACACGCTCAAAGGTATGCTGGAATAGGTGTAATATTTTCAAATTTCAATAAATGGTATTCAAAACAACCAAAGTATAGTAGTGGAATAAAAATGTTGACTATATTCAATTTATCACAAGGTTATTAAAAAAAGTACATCATAATATCCCGTAAGGGTTTACATGTATGATACAACATAAGGATCTAAGTAGAGAGAAATCTAAACCATAACAACTTTGTCTCCAAGCTTTAACTCCTTAAGCTAGTCCAAAACTTCATGCCTTATCATCCAAGTCCTTCAACTAGGGTTGGAAGCATACCCCGGTAAGAAGAGAAAATAGATGACATCTATAAAGGCTGGTATGTGCATCCTAAATAGGAAAATTGAGCTATATATGGAATAAAGGACAACATATATAAAAGGCTTCCCATAGAAAGGATAAGGACCACCCAAATGGGTATCAAGAGAAAAGGAATTGAAATTATATGATAATAAAAGAATACTTTCCATTAATAAAACATAAATATTGTGCCACACAAGCACATGTAAAGAATTAGGGCACACACCCCATATCATCAACTTGCATGCATGTGAGATAAACATAGCCCTAGAATAATATAAATACAAAGGCGGCCAAGTATCATAAACTTGAAACCTGATAGAGAAAGGAATATTGCAAATCTCCCAAATATATAAAACATGGGCCAAGAATCACACATCTTGCCCTGGGTATGAGGTTCCTTTCCATCCCAAAAGAGCAAGAAATATCACATCTGCTCGGCAGGAAACAACACATCTGCCATAAAAAATCAATGCAATTACACTACACTAGTGCTACTGAATCACATCGCATGTTAAATGTAGAGTCAAGTAGAAAGTATAGTTAGGATATATAAACTGGTCACCACATAAGTGGCCAACATATACATCCACCTCATAAATGGGCAAAAGACATCACATGTCATCTTTTAGAGTTCCAACATGAACAAAGCATAAGATAAGAGTTCAAAAAGAATATCCATGATCACAAGATCAATATCAAATAAGGTAGTTCACATGAACCATGATTTTAAAAATAAAATACATTGTGTATATGTTAATGTCCATAGGATATAGAGAATGAATAAGCATAGGTGAATGCTTTCAACAAAAAAAAGCATAGGTGAATTGCTCAACATAGAAGAATAGGGGATACATCATACCTCAACTTCAGAGTCTAAATAGTCCAAGTCAGTCCTAGATCCAAGCCTAGGCCTCCAAAAAACCTATAGAGAAGGTGGACAGGTCCAATAAGTAAGGTTCCCAAGCTTAGCGAGGCTGGTTTCTCCAACAAAGCTCCTATCTCGAGCAAGAAGCCCCTTCTCCACTTTAGAGGCGAAAACCCCTAACAAAAGAACAGGGAGATGAGGTGTTTATGGGTTCTAGGTGGGGTTTCACCATGGAAGGTCATGATTCCGACCTGGAGGAAGGTGGAAGGATGACTAACAACATGAAAATAGGGAAGGAAAGGAGGATACTTACTAGTTTTGGTTAAAATCACCAAGGAGGAGCTTAAGAAATCCTAAATAGAGAAATTTGGAACCCTAGGAGCCTTCTTCACCAAGGTAGGAACCTCCTTTTACCTTGGGATAGCACCTTCCTAGAAAAATAGAGTAGGAATGATGCTCTAATCTATAGGAAATAAAGGAGAGCAAGTGTTTTCAAATTGGGAGTTGGGAAGGGGTAGATATGGTTATATAAAGAAAAAGGTCAAGTATGAGGTGTCTGTGAGACTTTCCATGTGTCATGTATAAGGGTGTCCATGGACATGCAAGCCTTCATGGATAAGGAAGAAGTCAAGAATGAGGTGTCAAGTTATTGTCCATGTGTATAATGCTAAGGGTGCCTATGGACATGAAAACCTTTATGGATAACAAAAAAGTCAAGCATGAGGTGTCCATGGAGCTTTCCGTGTGTCCTTAGCCTAGGAATTTCATGGCCATGCAAGAGGACAGCTCATAGAGACTTCTTGAATATCAAATGTTGGGTCATGGACACTTATAGTCCATCCCAACCGACCTCCAATCAAATAAATAACCCCATTGGTAGATAGCTTCTAAAGATAAGCTCATTTATAAAGAGGGTAATCCCTAAAATGCCCTTGGAAAGAAACACCTTCAAACCAAGGTGCAACTGGGTTCCCTATGGTTCAAAAACTTGCGAATGGTAAGGGGTTTATATAAGGATTATAGTACATGTGAAAATTTGCAATGAAAACCTCCCAATTAGGTAAATTTGCTTAAAAGTCCAGAATGTACCTAAAATTGCATAACTTGCACAAACAACATCCAAATTGGACCAAACTTCATCCACAAGTTATCTTTGATGTGTTGAATATGAATTTTCCATTATTTCCATATTTTGAAGTTATATAATCACATTATTCATTACTTATTCCTTTTACTCATTTTCTCTCTCCTAAACTTATCCTAATATTTCAAGGTTGTCCAAATTAGATGAAATTTGATATGTAGGCTAATTTTGATATGTAGATTTTGAATTTGAAGTTTGTTTCCACTTTTGAGACTTCTTTTTATGAGATATGACATATGGCCCATTAACGGCCTAGTATCTAAATTATTTATCCAATTAAGTTAATTATCTTCATATCACCACCAAAATGAGTTATGTGGCATATTTTATGTATCTATTATAAACCTAAGATTAATGTTAGAATATTAGGTTACATTAAGGTGATCTATACATGCATTAGCTCATTGGGGTTATACTAAACATCTAGTTAGGTCTAACCTTCAACCTTGTTTGGCTAAGTCCAAAATGTCAATTTCTAGGGTAGGGTCCGAGATCTAGTATGTTATATTCTCTCTCTATTAAGCTCTATAATCATGTTGAAAGCCTAATTCTATCTGGATAAAATAATCATGATCATTGCTAGTACATGTATGCAAGTGGGTAATCAATCGGGATGATTTTGAAGAACTAAAAGCTACTAATTTAGATCCTTCCTTGATGTTTGTATTTTTCTAGCCCATGACTTGTTGATTCAATCTTCAAGAAAAATCACATGGATATAGTATTATGTTGTTTTATACAGATATTGCCTAGAATCAATATATTGAACAACATGCTTGGGAATTGAGTTGACATTTATAGAATCATATTAGAATTTCATTAGATTGAATTACATGTGTTTTGTTGAATGTTACTAAGATTTAACATGACGTGTATGTAGTTGCAAAATAAGAAATGGACAAGATGGTATAGATTATCATGATATGTAATGAATAAAATATATTAATAAAATAAGTATGACGAAGTCTTTTCTCTTTTAAACTTTAAATATATTTGGGTTGACCTAAAATGAGTAAAATTACAAAGAAATTAGACTATAAAGGATTTTTGGGAAAGAGAAACTTTATGTGTAAGTAAATTTAGAATGATTTGTTCCTAGAATAGCAGTGAACATGAAATGAAAGAAGTTAAAACTAATAAATATGAAATGAAGGTAGAAATGATGAAAATTAGTAAGTGGATCTAAGAACCTAACCCTAATACTAAAATCATGAGCTATGTGATGCTAAAGAATAATGATCTCAAATGCAGGATTAAGGAATGCATATGAGTATAGTTTAAATTAAATTACAAGATGAGTTTTAAGGATATGACTTGTTTATAAAAATGTGCTCTTGAATTGTAATTGTATGTTAGGATACTTGTATTCTAAGAATGGCCTTCTCTGATGAATATCTTATGTGATCACTTATGCATTGAAAATTAGCCCGGATTCAAGAGTGGTAAAAAGTAAGTGAGGAGTATTAAGTGTGTTATGCACATTCATGCTTTGAGATTTTTTTATATGTATAGAAATCAAATGGAATAAGTATATGTTGTGTGATGAACCTATTATAAGTATGATGAATGAACCAAGATGTCTATATGCCTATATTTATTGCTATTTTTAATGTCTCTATGAATATATGTTGAGAACTATGATATAGAATAAAGTGATAAGAAATATGTGGAGATTGAATTTGACATGCACTATTTATATTTGAGACACCCTGATGAGGGAAAATGTTGATCAATGAGATTATGTCTCAGGATGGAAGCTTACTTATGATGACTATGATGAGATGATGTGGAAAAGGAAAGACTATATGTATTGCAAACTACATATTTGTTGTGCTTTTTATTTTAACCATTGTCTTTTTTATAAGCTTAATCTAATTTGTGTTATTCTATTTACGCAAGAATATACACATATGATAAATGATATTGAATATATTTTAAGATGGGTAAAAAGCATTAATAAAAAGTGAAATGATGACATAACTAGCTAGGTGTCCTGAACACCATGAGTTTAGCCCGAGTGACACATTGGGGAAATGAAACGGATCTCTTTGTAGTAATCAGAGTATAATGAGAAGGATTTTTAGAGTGTGGATCGAGACCTTAAAGGTTATACGACCAAGATTTAGGAGTGAGTCATCCAGAGTGGCTTTGGACCTAAATCCTTGTTGTGAAAGTCTATGTCCATGAGGAATAGACTATGATGAAATGAAAACTATGAAATATGAAGGTATGTGATATGCAATGATGATAAGTGATATATTGTTTTGTCATTTCCTATCTCATGTACCCAAGATAAATCCATCAGCCTCTTTAAGCAACCCTACGGTGAACCAAGATATGTGGTGTTGAGAAATATGGACATAGAGTAGGAAGCGGAAACAAAAATTTATCTATTCATATTCCCCATAACAACAAGATCACGTCAACAACTATGTAATGAAAAGGATGGTTTAACGAGTTCATACTTGGTCCTGGAGCAAGTCTAGCAACTATAACTCATTGTAGTAGTCATGCAACTATCTTCTAGTTGCTCTTAGATGGCATCTATGTAGCTCCTGATCTTTACTACAACGTGCAGACTAACATTGTTCTCCTAGAAGCAGACAACAACCTCCTTGCCTCTATACTAGTCCATGTATACCACCTAGCCTGTAATTCAACTAGAATAGACAAGAAGGAGTTGTCCCTCCCATTTATGTACTAGTCACCGACTTTCTCTCCGACAATTGTTCTCCCTTGATATCCCTCCCTTTAGTGGGTAGGACTTTCTCGGGCTCTCTATTGTTTACCACAACCAGAGAGGACAACAATTGTCATACGAAATTCAGTTGTGTTCTGAGAAGCCCCCAGTACCCCTCTATTTATATGAGGCATTAGGGTTTGGGTTCCTAGTCTGGGGGGGAGCAAAATGGACTAGAGATCATGAATTTTTGCAACCTACGAGTGTCGAACCAGTCAGTTCACAACCGAACTGGTCGGTTCACATGTGAGTTAATCAGTTCTCTCAATGAACCAATCATTTTGCCATGTTTCCCAATCGTATATGAATTGGAAATTCAAATCCAATTAATACACAACATCACGTCAGCATTAATCCTTGATGCAATCAAATTTATTTACAAACTGGGTGTCTCTCCCTTGTGAGTCGGTCATCTCATGGCCCCAATCGGTCGGTTGGTGAGCTAGCCAATCGGTTCATTAGGTAAATTGGTTGGTTCACTTCCTAATTTAGAACTCAACCAATTCAATTTCTAGTCAACCTGACACTCCAATCAGTCATTTCATCATATGAGCCGACTGGTTGGGAGTTCAGTCAGTTGATTTGTTGCTTGAATTGAATACTTAAATACTTTAATAATAAATTCAATAATTATTCATGATTAAACTCTGCTTCTAGGTGAATTCCTATGTGTGTTACCCTATAGTTCCCATATCACGTTGGTATTAAATGTCCATAACTGTTTTATGACATCACAAGCAAAGAGTGATGCCTAGTCACACATCAGTGCTACCCAAGTGCATGGAAAGTTGCAAAACAACTTCAACCTATAATATTTGTAAGGTGTTGTAGTGATTGTATAATTCTATTTTCTTTGATATACAGAATGAACTCAAGGCATGGAATTGTCATCCTCTCAATGTTCAATCCATGTTCCTAGATATAGAGTTGAGTGTCTAAGATATATGTGCCCTCAATATCATATATTGATTCACTTTGCACGTGCATGTGTTTCTCAGTCTCTCTTATCAAGTGGCCAGAATATCAAACTCAAGTAACAGGGACAATCACATCTAGATCACTCATAATCAATCCCCATGTGTCACAGCTACTGAATTATCACTGTTATGTCAATCCTTATTCATAGTTACGTTGGAATATGTCAAAGTATACCAAACGAGAAGTGATGAGTGTAGTGACTTTAGGTCTAAGAATTACAATCACCACCTTCACTATGAGAGATGACTATGATTACCATTTTAGGCTTCCATGTATCACTCTAAAGGTGGGTCTGTCTAATACATGCTCCCTAAAAAGTATATGTGTGCTTGGTTTGATATTAAATATCATGACTGATGAGATTATGTCATCAATCAATACACACTATAGTCTTAAGTGTTACTATTGTCTATCTGTCTTCCATAGTAACATCTAACTAGACAACAGGGACATAATAAGAATGTGCATACTTCTAACATATGTATGATCTCATTGTTCACGTTACGTACTTGAAGACATACGTCATTGAGTAATATCATTCTTTAGACATTCATTAAGTTACTTATTCTCTCATATCTGGGTGAAACATAATGAATTGGAAGCTTGCCTTTATTATTACAAATCAAATCCTTTACATAATATGCAATCACAATCATCATATGATTGACTCTCTGGGCATACCATACCAACATACTCCCACTTGCACTTAGAGTGTGTCACCAATGAATCATATTCTTAGTGATCTGAACATGTCCATCATGTTTCTACTAGGCAAGTGATAATATAGAGGGTTAGCAACACTCTGCTAAAGTTAGTATATTGCTTGTTCCATATCTCTTCATTGTATGAAATCTTATATGAGACGGAATTGTCGTAATATGCTATCTGATATTCCTTGCCTAACAAGTAGATCCATTGTTGTCACAGTATCTCCAATGTGTCATTAATGGTTGGAACATCTTCAAGTCCATCCATACGAACTTCTACATCCATCTAGTATCCTCTCATGTGTTCATAACACCAAGATACTTGACTTCTGTTATAGAATTGAATTAATGGTCTTGTAGTTCGGAACTCTTCCAACTTACAACTATTTTTTTTTATTAAACACATTTTTTATTGAGATCACTTTCTATCATTCTGGAATCTTGCATCAGTGTAACACTTTATACCCAACTCTTCTGTGTTGCAATAATCTAGAAACACATCATTAGTGCTTCTCAAGTACTAATAGATATCTATTAATGACATTTTAATGACCTTCATTGGAAAAATATCATCTTGTCATGTCCAATACATACAAGACTATGGGATGAGTAAATTATAAAGCATACATGATATATCCAATTGCTAGTTCATATGGCATCTTGCTCATGTCTTTCCATTTTTCACAAGAATTGGAACATACATTTCTTGAGAGACTAAGCACATGAATCATTGTCAGATTCTCTCTCATTATGTCCTTCATGTTGAACTCTTTCAGCATCTTGCTATTATATGTGCTCATACTTAGGTTATGAAACTTTCTGAAACTATCTCTATATATCTCAATTCTTATCATATAGGACGTTTCACCTAATCCTTCATTGTTGAAGGTGTTTTCCCACGTCAGGTCTCAATACTAATAGTGTTAAGATGTTATTCCTCATCAATATGTGGTCCTATATGCTCCCACTAAATCTTTTGTAATCACTAATTTCTTCTTTTATCTTGACTCAAGTCAAACTCTTTGGTCAACTGAAAAGATCTCATCTCTAAGATGCTTGTTTCAATCCCTCAGATTGTAACTTGTAGCTTATAGACTATATTTGCATTAATGAAGTTATCAAACCTTTAGGTTGTGTCACTTACACATCCTTTCAAATATTCCTTTTAAGGAATCCAGTTTTAATCTTCATATGCCAAATCTCATAGTCCATACTAGCTGCAACAACAAGCATGACAATGGTGAAGGAATTTCTTCTTGTTCAACAATTTGAACTGATTTGAAAACCTTTACAACCAATCTATCTGTATAGGTCATCCATGTTGGTCTTCCAATGAAAAACTGACTTCACCCTATGGGTTTTACCCCTTTCAGGTGGTACTAGCAAGGTCATACCTTGTTAGTGTACATGGACTCCATAGTGGCCTTAAGCCACTTCTCATATTTTGGTTCTCAATAGCTTCTAGTTGTTTTATTGGCTCATCACCTTATGACCAACCTATCTGGATTCACAATCTTTCAATATCATATTTTTTCTACTAGAACTATGAGGTTTTGTGTTACGTAACAAACTTGATATTCCACAATAATTCTTTACTCTCACTTGTTCTTATTGTACCTCCTTGTTGACCTTGAACCTTTTGAGTTCTACTTTCACTCCCATTGATTCTTTTAGAGATCAGTTATCCTAGCAATAAACACTTTGTTTTTGGATTAGTATTAAAGGTAGTATTCAACAATTATGGTTTGTGGATAAACCTTTTCAAGAAACTACTTCCTTTATGTAGGTTTCAATCCTTAAGATATATCGGGAAATTCCCATCATATATCACATATAATGTCTTTTAAACCATTTGAGAAGGTATATTGTTTCAGTGTAAAGTATATCCATGAGGAAATTATAAGATAAGATTAAATTATAATCACATCATGACTCCTCAAGTACTTCCTTCTTTCTGACCCATCATTATGTTTCAAGTGGATTTGACTTGTGATACACTATCATGATCTATCTAGAAGGTTCTCAAACTATTGATGTAAAGTATTTCAATATTTTATCATATCAAAGTTTCTTAAGACTTTTATCAGAGTTATACTTCATTTGTAATCTCTTTGAACACTTCAAGAGATTCATGTTTTTACCTCACCAAATACAAACCTCTTATCAACTGATATCATCAATGAATATAATGAAGTACAAACAACTACCTATAGCATTTATTCTATAAGATCATCATAAATCAGCATGTACAAGGTATAATAGAAATGTTTGCTCTCTCCACTACATCTAGTGAGAGATGGTTTGTCATATTGCTCATAAATAAGACTTGTGTGTCTTTTTTTGGTTAAATAACCAATAGAATCTAGATAAACATCAATATGGATTCTAGAAATGCATTTCTCATTTATTTGCTCTAGATGACAAAGCTATAGATACTGATTGTTTGAGTTATCAAATTATAATATTTTAGGTATTTACATTATAAACATCATCTTTAGATCCTTTCATATAAGGATCAGTAGATGTTTGGGGTATTTCCATACAATATCACATCTTTGAAATAGAAGCATTAACAATTCTTTATTGATATAACATCCTTGGCATACAATATGCATACAGTAAAATGTTTCTATTACTAGCATAATGAAATAGCAGCTCAACTAACTCTATTACATGCCCAATGGGATAAGATAAATTATAAATCTAGACTGAAGTTTCATCAACTCTTTCTTCATCACAATCCACCCTTGCCCTTTCATAAAGGCCTTACTTTTTGTCAGAACATGCACATCAACGTATGCTAGATCTACATCCGGTATCACATACCATGATGAAGAAGTCATTTTAGAATTATCTTATAATGTTTATACCTGAAGTAGAGGCCTCTGTCCCGTCTTCTTCTTTAATTCCTCTAGGAAGAGAAGGAAATTCCTATTCCAATGTCCAGATTGTTGACAGTGGTGATAATTGCCTTTCTTCTTTACTCCTCCCTTTGCCTTGAGATCTAAAGACTTGGGCTTCTGGCCATCTTTAGAACTCTTCATAGCTTTTCCTTTACCTTTAGACTTCCCCTTTGTCTTTCTGGTCATTATCACATACTTGGGCTTGTCTTTCTTCATTTGTGCCTTAGCTTTTATCAACATGCCTAATAACTCTGTCAACGGGTTGTCAAAGTCATTCATGTTGCAATTCATGACAAAATAATTGTATGATTCTGGTAGGGAATGTAGGATCGCAACAGTGGCCAATTCTTGACCCAAGGGGAATCCCAGTCTAGCTATGTTTTCCACATACCCAATGAGCTTGAGCACATGAGGACCCACTAGATCTCCTTCTAAAATGTTATGTTTGAATAGCGCCTTTGTGACATCAAATCTCTCTTTTCTTGCCTGATCTTGGAACATGTTCTTAAGATATGTGACCATCTCAATAACATCCATGTTCTCATGTTTCCTCTATAACTCATAGTTCATGGAGCATAGCATTAGACATTTGACATCCAGGACATCTTCAGTATGCTTCTTGTAAGCATCCATGTCATCCTTAGGTTCATTGGGAAGGGGTTCATCTGGCTTTGGTGTCTCTAGGACATAGAGCTTGTGCTCCTATGTGAAAATGATTCTCAACGTCTTGAACCACCATGGAAGTTATTCCCATTTAACTTGTCCTTCTCAAGGATCGATCATGGATAAAAGCGGTTGTTGTCTGATTCCATTTGATTCTACAAAATAATTTTCAATATTGTCAAAAATTCATATTTTATTTGATTTGATTTGACTAAAACATTTACCATGTTAATTAGGTCTTTAATTATCTATCTGTCTCATTATTTTGATCAAATTGACAACCCTCTGTTATCAATTTGGAAGATTGCAGTGAAAAAACTTCTAATGAGCCAAGATCCAAAATAATTCAATTATTATTCAGTCAACACCAGCGTCCATAATCAATCATTAAGGTAGGCAACATTTTCCAATTACATCTTATGCAATTCTTATATAGATGATATGCACAGTTCTTTTCCATAATCATTTGCATGCTTGTGATTCTTAATCTCATTAAGGTCACATAGTTAAGCCTGACCTAAAAGCTGACACGATAATAATATACTCGGCTTTGATGGCCCACATTATTACCATCACACTTCCACAAGATAGACAACGCACCACCCTTGGGGCACCCACAATTAGTCAGTCAATCCTTTCATGTGTGATTCTGATGAAAAGTATCTTAGACTTAATAAGTTTGATCGAGGGATTATATATATATATATATATATATATATATATATATATATATATAATGTATGTATGTATGTACATATACAAATCCAATCACCACATACTATTATGTATCATATACATGCTATATCCCACAATATAAACATGCAAAACATTAGTGATGGTTATGACCATATCTATTGTAATTCCTTGGAGCCACAAGGAAATACTACCACCTAGGTCTACATCACATGCATGAACTTGTTATTGGTGTAGATCTATGCTTGCCAATCAGGGTTGATCGGTTCAACCCTTGAACCGGTTGTCTCACCTCTTGTCTGGTCGATTGGTTACCTAAAATGATCAGTTGGCCTCCTATCCATCTGATGTCTGGACACCTCCAAATGGTTAGTTGGGACCACCAGCTGGTCGGTTTGCTCCTCCTACGATCTTCCCTCCTTGATCCTCTAGTCGGTCGGCTCATCAACTAAAATGTTTAGCTTGCCTGATGTTGATCGTCATCTTTTTTGTTGCATAAAATAAAACTATCATATTGCTATTAAACTTATTACATTGTAATGAGAAACCTCAAGTTACATGTGAGGGGATCAAAGGTAGGAAAGAATAATAATTTTACATTGGGAATAAGAAGGTAGATGCTCAGTATGAAAATTAAAATAAAATATGAATAAAACTAAGCCATCCAACCATACACAGATCTTTGGGTTATTGGCCATAATCATGCTACACATCCAGAATCAAAACTCATTTTTAGGGCAACGTGTGTAAATTTCATATATATATATATATATATATATATATATATATATATATATATATATATATATAAGTGTGGGATTATATGTGGTCTTTGATCATAAATACATTAATCAGTTTAAGTTTTCGCATTGTGTGCAAGAAATAAAAAATAAAACCAAAAATTTGATCATATCGATTATCTCAAAACATAATAAATTTATCTAGCTCTGCTACCACTGTTGGGAAATATGGGCATAAAGTAGGCAGTGGAACAAAAATGTATCTATCCATATATCACTTAACAACAAGATCATGTCAACAACTATGTAATGGAAAGTATGGTTTAATGAGTTTATACCCGGTCCTAGAGCAAGTCCAGTGAGTATAACTCATTACAGTTGTTGTGCAACTATATTCTTGTTTCTCTTAGATGGCATCTGTGCAGCTCCTGGTCTTTACCACAGACTGCATGCTGACGTTGTCCTCTTAGAGGCAGACAATAGCCTCCTTGCCTCTATATTAGCCCACACGAATCACCTAGAACTCCTGTCGTTCAACTAGAATAGACAAGAATAAGTTGTCCCTCTTGTTGGTGTACTAGTCACAACTTTCTCTCACACAATTGTTCTCCTTTATTATCCCTCCCTTCAGCAGGTAGGACTTGCTGGGGATCTCTATTGGTTACCACAACTAGAGAAGATAGCAAATATTAGAGGTAATTTAGTTATGCTCTGAGAAGCCCCCAGTACCCCTCTATTTATAGGAGGGGTCTAGGTCTGGGTTCCCAGCTTGTATGGGAGTGGAAGGGACCAGAAGATCATAACTTTTCACAACATGTTAGTGTTGAACCGGTCAGTTCATAACTGAACCAGTCGATTTACATGCAATCCAATTGGTTCTCTCATTGAACCTATCGGTTCGCTCAGTGAACTGATCATTTTGCCATGTTTCCCAATCACATATGAATTGGCAATTTGAATCTGATTAATGCACAATATGACATTAGCACTAATCCTTGATGCAATCAAATTTCTCCAGGAACTGGGTGTCTCGCCCTTATGAACTGGTCGTCCTAGTCAGTTGGTGAGTCGAGCCGATCGGTTCACTAGGTGAACCAATCAGTTCGCTCCCCATTTCAGGAAGAACTCAACCAATTCAACTTCTAATCAACCTAAAACTCCAATCAGTTGTTTCATCATGTGTCGATCGGTTGGGAGTTTAGTCAGATGATTTGTTGCTTGAATTGAATACCTAATCACTTTAGTAATCAATTCAATCATTATTCATGATTAAACTCCTCTTCTAATTGAGTTCCTCTGTGTGTGACCCTATAGGTCCCATATCATATTGAAAGTGAATGTCCATAACTAGTTTATGACATCACAAGAAAAGAGTGGTGCCTAATCACACATCAGTGCTACCCAAGTGAATGAAAATTTGGAGAACAAATTCAACCTACAATATGTGTAAGTTGTTGCACTGATTGTATAATTCCTTTGTATCTGATATCCGAAATGAACTCGAGGCATGGAATATCATTCTCTCAACATTCAATCCATTTTCCTTGAACCAGAGTAGATTGTCTAAGATATATGTGACCTCAATATCATATATTGATTCACATGTACATGTGCATGTGTTTCTCATTCTCGCTTATCAAGTGGCCACGATATCAAACTCCAGTAGGAGGGACAAATCCCATCTACATCACTCACAATCAATCCCCATGTATCACATCTACCCAATCATTACCATTATGGAAATCCTTATTTAGGGTTATGTTGGATGATGTCAAAGTATAAAGAATGACAAGTGAT
Source organism: Alisma plantago-aquatica (assembly GCA_963693085.1). NCBI lineage: Eukaryota > Viridiplantae > Streptophyta > Magnoliopsida > Alismatales > Alismataceae > Alisma > Alisma plantago-aquatica. Next base: position 945,735,062 of record OY856412.1, read on the forward strand.
GAGTGTAGTGACTTCAGGTCTAAGAATCACAATCACCACCTTCACTACTAGAGATGACTATGACCACCATTTTGGGTTTCCATGTGTCACTCTCAAGGTGGGTTTGTCTGATACATTGTTCCCTAATAAGTATATGTGTGCTTGGTTTGATATCACATATTATGACTGATGAGATTCTGTCATCAATCGATACACACTCTATTCTTAAGTATTATTGTTGTCTATTTACCTTCCACAGTAACATCTGACTAGGGACATAATAAGAATGTACATACTCTTAACATATGTTTGATCTTATTGCTCAAGTCACGTACTTGAAGACATAAGTCACTGAGTAATTGTTCTTTAGACATTCATTAAGTTTACTCATTATCTCATAACTGAGTGAAACCATGTGAATTAGAAGCTTGCCTTTACTATTATTAATCAAATCATCTACATAATATTCCATCAAAATCATCATATGATTGTCTCTCTGGGCATTCCATATCAACATGTGGTTGATATCTTAGGGTGTCCAGCTAAACCCTAAGATAGTGGCGGTGAGTCATTGACACTGGAATTAGGGGTAGATACTTCTAGTTGATGAGGTACAAGCCAAGTAGTTTCAGGACAAATGAATAAAAGATGACAAGCCATGTAGGAGATGATTTGAATGTTTGTTACATTCCTTGTATTGCTAGCTGATAATTTGCCATTGTTGATTATGTTTTTTTCTTGTGGAAAATAATCATTATGTTATAGAGATTATATGTTTCATATTTTGATCTATCTTGTTGGCTAGTAATAAATGTTGGGATCTATATCCATTGTGAACATGATTTGGATTACTTGTTGTTTGATTCTTAGATCCGCCCTAAATATGATTTAGATTGCCTGTCATTTGGATAGTGATGTTTGGTAAACATATCTTATGTGTACTTTAGCTTTAGGACTATACGATGATTTTCTGGTCCGATTGGTGGGTTGTCACAAATATGATGTTATTGTTATATATTGATTCTAGTCATTATATCTTGACTTGTTACTCATACTAAATGATTTCCATTACAAATTGAGTATCATCTACTAATTTGTTCATAGGCATGCTCTAAAATATGTTTAAAGTTGGATTTGGTCTAAGTGAATACTTTTTCTGATAGATTAAAATATTATCATAAACTATATTTGACTATATGCTAGATGTAGAGACCTGATCTTAATGATCAAATATTTACAAAATAATATCACAATCATAAACAATCTTTATTACATTCATGCTTGTACATCAGAGTCGTGGAAGCCTTAAACATAATATTACAAGATTGAGAATAAGAACTGGTCCCTATCTAATCTTCAATAGAGGCCAACTCCTGCACGTCTTTTCTTATCCTTCTTTGTATCACCTGCCCATGAGTTCCCAAAGAAACAAAACCACACATGGACCCCATTGAAGGGAAAATAAAGGTCAGCTAGGCTGGTACTAAATTCATTATTGAGCTATTTTGAAAATAAATGGTTATGGTATTAAATCTAGGTAAGATTGATTGATGGACTATGGGGATAACAAAAGAATAGTCTAGCTACCATACTAATTACAAAAGATATAATAATTTAAAGAGGCAACTAGAAAATGATAAAGACATACCAATATCAAGATTAAAATGGAACAATTTTTCTCAAAACTGATATCAAGATATCTAATTATTCAAAATGTAAGGATTTATCTATTGGCACAATCAATCTAATATTTTGTCTTCGCCAGTGGCTAGGTGCCTAGTGTTCTCCCCTCTATGAGAGAACGACACTTCGCCTGTGGGGGTAACCAGTATTGGGGGACCTCTAATTGTCCATTATCCACTGCGCAGGGTTGGGGGCCATGACCCACCGAAACTAGTGAGCCAAAGCTCTTAGCCAATATTTCGAATTTTTGTGCCAATATCAAAATCTAACAATATTTTAGTTCCTCAATAATGTTCAATATTCAAAATCTAGTCGTGGTGAACTTCAAGAAAAAGGAAAAGAAAAACAATAATATATGTTCACCAGTTTGTAGAACTTATATATTTGAACTCAAGAGGGAGGCAAATAGTTCAATAAAAGAATAGAGAATTTAGTACATCAAATTATTCAAAGCTCCATGGATTGCTCAATCATAACAAGGCTCCAAGAAGAATAATCTATAAATTTATATAAGGGTGTTATCATTTGGCTTGGAATCAACTATTTGTTCAATTTTTTCTATTTAGTATTTTCTTTCCCATCTAGTATTATTATCATTCCGTGATTCTTTTAAACTCCTTATTCATAACCAAGTCATATATATAATCAATTTTACACACTCAATTGGTTTTATCCACATTTTCTATAGATTAGTTCTTAACTTATTATTCTCTCCTTTTCACTAATACCCATCAAAATGACACATATAGTTGGATCTTTGTGTCAATATGAATATGTTATATCTCCTACACGTTCATGTGCTTAGTTACTGAATGTATTGTCCCTTACTTATGTGTTTTATCTCCTACACGTTACTTAATGTATTGTCCCTTTCGATCATAATGGTTATTTCTTTGTACACATGTATTCGAGTATTTATTACTCTTGTTTATAATATATAAAATTCATATTTCACATAATACTACTTATTTCTACGTTCCTACATATAGTTTTAGAACAAAATAGTTTATATGATTGGTAGAAAACTTAGGGTAATCCGAGTTAGGGTTTTCATCATATGATTTCTCCATATGTATATTTCTTAACATCCTTATCATTATACCTTTTCTTCTATGCTAGGTTGAAAACGATATGGTGTGATAAGTATACTTACCATAATGTAATCATTGGGAATTTCAATAATCTTTAATACTTCCTCATGCTCGGTCCTAATAAGTATACCTACTATAGTTTGTATTATACCCATGGTATATGGATAAAATAAGACAAATATAAATATGGAGGTCATCATATGTTTATATAATTTCAATTTGCATCGTACCCATAGCAGCGTCATGCATGTATGTGTTTATCTTACTTCATTTCATTTACATCTAGTCATGTATATTACATATGACATATGTACTTAATAAGGCTAATCTGCATGGAGTTCATCATGTGCATGAATGACTACGGTTTATTAATCATCAAATCATGCATATGTATATCTTACTTTATTTCATTAACAGGTCTGGAGATCATATCCCATGCATTCTTACCCCAACCAATCTTGTATTTAGTTTCTCTATTACGATTAGCTAGTAGGAGATCAGAGCATTTACCTCCTAGAGTGTTAGTGTTTTCAGGCGTGTTCTTGTTGGATAGTTGACCCCGTCGTAGTCTTGGCTGCTATCGCCGGTGGCCACCAAATTGACGCTGGCAGCACAATTAAACACGGTTCATCGGATCAGGTAGAGAGTGGTCGTCGACTTGCAGCTATGGCGTCGATGGCGTCGGGGTGCTGTTCCGCACAGATGCAGGCTGCCAGGGTTGCGTCCGGAGATGGAGGCTGCGGCATGGCTGGTGGCGTCTGGTTATTAGAGAAGCCCGGCGATTAGGAGAAGCGGTGGTTGTCATTCTGCGGTCCTTCCCAGACCTGCGGCGCTGCAAGTGAGGGCGGTCGAGATCAGAGCAGCCGCTCGTTCAGGCTAGGTGCCCAGGTATTGACGGCGGCAGAGGGGGATCAAAGAAAGGTACGTTGTTGTTGGCGCCCAAGGGTGGCTGATGAGTGAAGGAAAGAGGCGGCGGTGCTGTGATCGCTAGGTGGAGGTGTCGCTTCGTCGACTGGTGGTGGGCAATATGGAAAATCTGCATAGAGGTCACGGTCGTTTCTTGATCTGTAGGAAGATGGTTGTAGGTAGTCGAGCTGGCGAGAAGATGGGAGGGTGATGGGATCTGTTGCTGGAAAGGGGGTTAGAGTTGTGTTATGTAGGGTCACGAGGATGTAAGGATTTGTAATCCTGGTTGAAGACGAAGCTCTGGGCGTTTCACCCTTGATACAGGGCGCTGCACTAAATGGTTGGCAGGTCCCTCGGTCGTTTCTGTTCCAAGAGAGGAATGATCGCGTGGGAGGAGAGAAGACGGTTGGGAGTTTAACAAGGTCTTGTTGATTAATGTAGAGCATTGAAGGGCACAGCCAATGTGGTTTGAATCTATACTACTATAAAAAGAGCGAGTTTGATGTTGCGTTCTCCTTGATTCACTCTCTTCTCTCCTTTTTTCAAGGAATTTTACTCCTACAAATATTTAGTCTCACTCTCTTGTTAATTTTTATTATCTTTAATTCTGTATTTCTCTCTCCATCCCACGGAAACGGTTCCTTGATTCTCATCTTTCAAACAACCAACACGAATATCTTTTACCGTAGGGACCCTTATAAAAAGAGCAAGTTTGATGCTGCCCTATCCTTGATTCACTCTCTTCTCTCATTTTTTCAAGGAATTTTGCTCCTATAAATATTTATTCTCACTCTCTTATTAATTTTTATTATCTTTAATTTTGTATTTCTCTCTCCATCCCACGGAAACGGTTCCTTGATTCTCTCATTTCAAACAACCAACACAAATATCTTTTACCGTAGGTACCCTTTTGCGGACGAATCCTCTCCCTGCACATTTCTAACAAATTTTATATGTCACGTGCATGTGTACGTGTGCGTTCACTAGTAAGGAAAAATGATCGAGATGGAGAGGGTGGTTACCGGACTGGTCGTATGTGATTAAGAATCAGTAATGAATTCTAGCAAATGACTTGAACGTGTGTGATGAATAATCATCTTGGCTACGGTGATGCTAGGTAACCGATAATTCAAGAAGCGTTCAGTTCACATAAAAGATAGCGGTGTTTTTTTTAATAATTATCTATAGATGTGCCAAGCTGAGCTCCGCCTGACCTTCCCCACCCCCTTTTTTTTAATGGTTCAATACGTACAATCTGTTGTGATAACTCTAAGAATTTATAGCTCATAAATTATATATATCATTGTTCTATAAATACGACCACATGTGTAACTCTCATAGACTTAGTTATGAAAATGCTCACGTTTGAATATGAGACTATCATATAATTGACTATGTGGTCTCCATTATTGGTTTTTGTTTGAATATCTAAATTTTAATGTGATTCCAAAGCCAAAAATTCTAATGAACTTTAACTATTTACATATGGGACTCAAGTGGAATGACTAGACCAAATAAGGAAAAATTTACACTTTGGTTCTCGAGTTTCAAGATATTTGAAATAGAGTGTAAATATGAGTGCAAATTTCTCTTTTTGGAGGATTATGCATCATAAGCTCCATAATTAAATTTTTATACCAAATTTCAGTATGTTACACTAGAACTATCCGCTAGAGTTTTGAATATTTGCATGTTTCTTTAAAGTTCATTATACTTAACTAGGTGATGATGCATGTACTCATCTTAAGTGAGAGGTATCCACACACTGGGAATCTACATGAATCTCATGTGGTTGTTTCAAATGTTTTTAGGTATAATTTTATCCAGTGGAGAGGTTGTGACTAAGAAGTTGTAAATAGAGGAATAATTTAGATAGATTAGAATTTCCATGTATTGTCTTTTCCTGGGATGAGTAATGTATCACATTGTTCATTAATATACTTGTATTTGATGTAAATTGAACTGCATGTGAACAGTATGATTTGATTCTGGTTTCAATGGATATGAATAAGATTTGTGATATCTTAATGTGATGTCCTTGATGTGACGTTGGTTTATGAAAATTATGAAGAAACAAAGAGAAATGTATGTATGATTTTCTTGTATTGTTTTAATTGCCTTGGTCGAGAATTGGTTGTTTGGTTTCATAATCTGAGTTTGGGTTTACGGCTTCTCCCTAATGGTTGGCAGTTATGAAAATCAAAAGACAGGTCTCGACAAGAATCTTCTTGCCATGCCTATTAGAAATTTTAACGTGTTTGGATATTTGTGGGTGGTATGGGGTGGAAATTTTGTGTTTTACTCCATGCATTCATAACAGAGCCTCGAATTTTCTCTCCCCAAAATGAGTTCCCCCGTCATTAATGACGGTGCGTGAGACTGATATCTCGGGAAGAGAACCTTCATGAACAATCTCATCATCTCTTTTGAGTCACAAGTAGGAGTAGCCATGACTTCTACCCACTTGTATATGTAGTCAAACACAACCAGGATATAAAATTTTCCTTGTGATGAGGGAAAGAATCTCGTATAATTGATTCTTCATATGTCAAAAATCTCTACCTCTATCCAATCAAGGGAGGATCTCATTTCTTCTCGATATGTTTCTAGTGTGTTGACATTCATTGTAAGCCATAGGTGTGAGCATCCTTGAATAAGGTGGGTCAATAAAACCTAAATTGTAGAATCTTGAAGATGGTCATGTCACTGCCCAAGTCCCCGGGAACGTTGCCAAAAGTTGATCACCTAAAATCACATGTCCTAAAATGAGTGGATATAGAGTAATCAGACTTTAAATTTATAATCTAATGTTCAGAAGCTCGCAACAATAATAATGGGGCCTTATGTAGTAGATGGGGTCAATCTCAATGACAAGAAATGGTAAGTGTTAAGAATCAAAATTCTTGGTCTAGTTACACAAAACCAACGACAAGATAAATGTTCCCTACAGAATGGTGATGTTCAAACAACAAGGTTACAAAACAAGGAAAAGTAAAGTATAGAATACAAGGGCAAAACAAAGTTGGAACAAGAAACTTTGAAGGAGTTTTAAAAATATATAGATGGATGGAACTTGGATTGGGTTTCACTAAACAAGTCATATCACCAACATGAAAAACATATACCCATTATATATCGTTAGCAAGTTTACAAGAAATCATCATGAGGTGTATATTCTTGCATATCTCGAGCTCAAGATAGATCTAGGTCATAATATTATCTCTCTCTCGAGATGGAAAACAAACAATCAACATAAAACCATATGATCATTAGCTTTAGCATTCCAACATTCTCATGCATTCATACTACTCGATAACTCTTAGAGATATGTTAATAATACTCTTTCGAGACATTAATAATCAAACAACACAAGATGGTAGCTAATCATGAAAGTGAAGTATTAGAAACAAGAGTATGGAGATAAACAAATCTAAGAGTATATACATCATTGTATATAAGTCTTTACATGTAGGGAGATCCTTAATGGCTACTTCCAACCTAAGCTATATGGTTTAGCCACTCATGTTAATGGATGACATGTAGAAATTACAATTGTATGGTGACATGGTGATGGATGGATGGATGGATGGAAGAAGGAGGACAGATTAGAGAAAAAGATGGAATATACAACAAACAGCAATTTGGTGTGGATTGAAAGTCAATGAAGACATCCTTCTTCTCTAGCACTGATGGTGGAGTGGTAGTGGCAAGGTTCAATATTCTTATTATCTCAAGGAAGATCTCTCAAACTTTGGATGATTGATGGAGATCAGGGAACCTTGACTTTTGTCCTTGGTTTTGTCGACCAATGGATTTAGAACAGAAATGACAGTACCGTGTGGTGGTAGAAAGATCCTCATAATGGATCCCCTTGCTTTCTATTTGTATGCCTTGTTGCTTGTACCTGATGCACTTAAGTGCAGGGTACTTGCCTTGTCATCAACCCTAGGGCACGTAGCCTGGAGCATGTTCTTCTTTAACTAATCGTGTAGAGGCGGTGCCTTTATGCATGGGTTGTGTTGGTTGACAGGTTTGCACCTTCATCGACCAGTGGCTTTGTTGACCAGTTAGCTCACCGGCTAGTAACTTGTAAGATCCTTATTTTGGCAAACAAAATAGCCAGGGAGGGACTCATCAACTGTCGAACCATTGGGGTTTGCTTTATCGGGCCACTGAATTGGACACTCTTCAATCAACGGGATGTCAATGAAGAGAGATTGGCTGATTGTGGATTGTCAGCCAATGGTGCTAGTTGAACTCTCACCGATCGATGGGGTAATTGTGGGTAGATCGTCAGGAAACCATGATAGGGTTCTCATCGATCATCTTGTATCATCGGGATGCCCAACCATTAGGGCAACTTCGTCAGACAGTAGGCATGTCGATCAGACCCCCGATGGCTCTACTATAGGGCTCTCATCGGTCTGTCTATGTGTTATGTGAGGTCTATTGGCCTTCATGAAATGGGAAGACTAAGTTTAAGTGGTTCTCCTGCAAAAAAGGCATAGAAGGTCATTAGGGAAGTTAATATACATGAATTATCAAAACAAAGAGGATTTATAAAGATAGAGCATGAAAAGTCAATACAATGAAGGTAAAGCATGCATTTAACATCCACAAAATTGGATGTTATTAGTTTGTTGGTTGAGTTTCTCCCTTGATATATCAATCTACAAACTTGTATGGAAACTTACCTTTGACCCATTGATTGAGATTCTTATTAGTTAAGAATTCAGGAGATGGTATCAATTGTGAAACAAATAGTGTTGTTGATCGAGTTAATTATAGGACAATATCAAATGACAAACAAGCCTATTTGAAAAATCCCAATCAATGCTAAGTGAGATATTAATTCAATTTACTCAATTCTATTTTACTTTTGAGCTTAATTACAACTCAAACAATCATTTTATGTAATTTACAACAAAGATCTAAAGAAAATACTATCTATTCTTCAATATTGACTTTGTGCATGAATGAATTGATTTTTTCAAACTACAGTTTGTAAGTTTAGACATTTAGAGTGTGTCTATCGCAAATAACTCAAGTAATAAATGTTATCCATAAATAAGTACACTAGTTTTATCATCATCAAAACATATGATTAGGCTAATTGACCTCTTGAGCCAATAGTGTTTAGTAGAAATATAAATTTTTCTTATTAAAAAATACTTTGATAGAAATTATTAAAGTACATTGAATAAAATTCTTGAAGGGAAGTAATATTTTTGGAATAATAGTTTTTTGATAAAAGTTCTTTATTTGGAGTGAAACAATTGCCTTAGAGTAAATTGTTTACTTAAATGAAAATGAAAGTTCATATAAAATTCAAATCCTTGACATGAAGCATTTAGTTAGAAAGAACAAAAAGCTGATACAATGATTATTTGGAGAGAATCATTTACTAGGAGAGAATGACATTTGAGAAAGGAAATAACATCATTTATAAGGAATTTTGTTTGAAGCAATATATGTTTTTGACATGAGGTTTCTTAAATGTAAAGAAGTATTCTTAGTTGAAAAGGTTTTGTTTTAAAAGATGGCAATATAAACTTGAAAATGTGTTTTAGAGGGAAATAATTTTTTGGTGGGAAGCAATACTTATTTGTCGGCATATTTTGGACAAAAATGTATATATCAAAAGAGTAGAAAATGTTATTTAAAAAAGTATGCATGTGTCCAAATAATTAACGGAGAATTAGATCTCTCAAGAGAATCTTTTTGTCATCATTTACCAAATCTTTCTATGGAACAAAATGGATGAAGTTTTCTCATCAACGCGCTACAAAAAAAAATCTTCTCATCAATTATTACAAGCAGAAGACACGTGCTACACATGTGTTATACAGTAGAATCAATATAATATATGACTATATAATAATTATAGCATTATGAGTTGTTCAAAATCAACGCTTATTTGCTATAAGAGATTTTTAGATAAGCTTTTCATGTGAGTTTAATTATCATTTTTATGTATGTTGGTTAATAATATGAGTTAGTATTCAAAATAAGATGCATACTACTCGTTAAAAGAGGGACCGGTTTGTATTTCTAAAAAATAATATAGAAATTACATTCATCCCCCTCTAGAGACTTTCTCATATAGTGTAGATGAGTCTCCTTACAATATAAAATTTAAAAAGAAAAGACAAAAGTGTAGTGTACACACATAGGGACCAGTTTGTAATTCCAAAAAATAATGAAAAAATTGCATTCAGCCGCCTTGGTAGGCCTTCTTTTATAGTATGAACGAGTCTCCTTATGCAATATAAATTTTTGAAAAGAAAAGATAAAAGTATAGTGTACACAGACAAGGACCGGTTGGAATTTTGAAAAACAATAAAGAGAATTGCATTCAATCCATCCATGTATTTTTTTATATAGTATAGATGAGTCCTCTTATACAATATATATTTTTAAAAAGAAAAGACAAATGTGAAGTGTACACCCACAGAAATTTGTTTGTAATTACAAAAAATAATGGAAAAAATTACATCCAGCGTCCTTTGCGGGTTTCTTATATAGTATATATGACTCTCCTTCAATTTTAAAAAGAAAAGACAAAAGTGTAATGTACACAGACATGGACTCTAGTTGTAACTCTAAAAAATAATAGAGAATATTGCATTCAACCTCCTCTTTGAACTTCTTATATACTATAGATGAGCCTCCTTATACAATATATTTTTTTTAAAAAAAGACTAAAGTGTAGCGTACACACAGGGACCAATTTGTAATTTTAAAGAATAATAAAAAAATTCTTATATATTATATATGATGAAACTTCAAATTTAAGATGTGTAACACACAATTGCAAATAATGCTCCATCAACCTACTATTTTCTAAATAAAAAATTAAAAATAAAGAATTAGGTGACAATTATTACATAGATTAGAAATATAAAAAGAAAAAAATGAACTACATGTCAAGTAGGCACCTTACCTGCTGACAAAGCAAGCACATATGCATGCCAGCTGTCTTATTAAAAATGTCATAAGAAAAATTAAACTTTGTGTCAAGTAGACATCCTAATTGTTGAAAAAGTGAATACACAGACATGTCACTTGGTGTAGGTAAATAATGCATGCCAACCAAATAATATTTTTTATTTTGTCACAATTCCCTTCCTCATGATTCCCTGCTTACTATACACGGTGTAAGTGGATAGAGCAGGATGTTGCATCACACGACATACTGTGCTCTCAGCGGGCCAATATCTTACTCGCGTTTAGCTTTGTATAAGGTTAGGTAGAGTAATCAGAATGTCGTATTATAGGATTTGTTTTGTACTCGATGTTCAATATATTATTCTTTTGTGTTTTTCCAAAGTCACGCCACACCATGATGTTTACGTTCTTGTTAAGCTAGTATTCAATTGATGCCATGTAAAGCGAATACATCGTAGTTGTTGACATTAAAATCAGGACAGCAACTGAGCAACCCCCGACTACATCTCCAGGGTTGACCTACTATATATCATTCATCTCGCTACTTCCCAAGCTTTCTTCCCTCCTTACGGTTGCAAATCGTTCTCTAATTTGCATTTAAGTATAAGTATGCACAAAAAGATTCAAAATATGCCTTAAAACAGATTGTGTATCAAACAAAACATTACAGCTTACTATATCCAAAAGGAACTTCCTAAGAACCTGTTTCGTGTTGTTGTGTTTAGTTTTGTCTTTGAAAGACTTCGGAATTGATTGTGTCGAGAGGTAGATATGGAGCGGGTAAATAATGGTGCGGTTTTCTTCTCCTTAAGGTAACCCTTTTATTGAAAATCACATATCAGCCACGTTGTTTTTCTCTCAAAAAGAAACCACGTCCTCAATTATATCTACAATATTTGTTAAAAATGCAAAATTAGCAGCGAATTGTCAACATCATCCCAACTAATTAAATAAACGAGCAATCATATTTTATTAAGTCTTTGCATGGGGGGGTGTTTGGAAGGGTGCGCAGTTGTGTTCCTTGTTTTCAATGTCAACAAACGAACTGCTGCCAAACTAACACATGGTTATATATCATACGCATGTACAAATATTGCTAGCGAGTTACTCTATGTTTTCGGAAATGTACCTAACCACGGTCATAACCAAATTTGTGATGTAGATCAAACGCATTACTTTGAATTTGTCAATAAAGGGGTTGCACATATCTGATAAATCGAGAGCAAGAGGGTGTATAAGGCTAAATGACCTAAATGTATATAGATTAAAAAAAAATCAAAATGGTTGACTTTGACCAAAAATATCTGGCAGTCGGTTATAAATACTTCCCAAAGCAGGCCAATTTTTTGAGAAAATGTCATTTAATTAAAGTTTTTTTTTTCAAACTGGTGAAAAGGCCACTGCATTTGGAACTTCTAGTAAAAAAAAATACAAAAAAAAAGAAAAATCAAAGAAAAAACCCCAAACTAGTTGCCCTTTCACGAACTTCACCTAATTTGGTGTTTTTTGCTTTTTTTTTATTGGAAACTTCTAATGCAGTGACGTTTTAACTCGTGTGATCATAAAAAGCCAATTTAACTGGTGTATTCATCGAAAATTGGGCTATATCAGGAATTATCTTCATGGGACGCTATAAGCGGAATTTTTTACACAAACTGTATCATTATGGGTTTTTTTCTATGTACTTATCCGTTAGTTATGGATAGAAATTGCAAGGCCGTGTACAACAAAATTAATAAAGATAAATTTAATGGAAGAACTTTTCAAAAGGTGAAGCTGAATCTTACATCAACACTTGAAACAATCCATTAAATTTCTGTTTCCCAAGCTAGATGATCAACATCGACAGATCTTCAATTCGAGGAAAATGAGAGCTAGTTATAAACCAATACAAGAGTTGACAAACTGACATGGAACGAAGAAAAGAGGCGGCGATAAAGACATCATCAGATTGTGTAGTCTTTGTTGGGTAGAGATACCGCCACCAGCTGAACTGCTGTATCTGGCAGTAGTTGCCTCGCCTGCCTTTCCCTCATTTTCATTTGCAGCCGGACCAGCGCCTCCATGCACCTGGTCACCGCTCTTGCTTGCCCTCTCACATGGGCGCCGCGAGCCATCGCCTGCAACTTCACCAGGCCTCTCAGAGCTCGGCATGCTCGCCTTGCCTGCTCACCGCAAATCAGTAAACACCCAATTAGACTAGAGCCCCTAGCGCGTGTAGTTCACATATCAATATTGCTGCCGAGACAAACTTACCAGGTGACCCCTGAAACAAGCCTGGATCCTGATGGCTGCGGCCTCCTCGCGGCTCAAGGCAGTCTCTTTTATAGCTGGCGGCGGCGATTCTCGCGGAGGCGATAAAGCTGTCTCCTCCTTGCCCTCCGGTGCCTCTGGGCTGATGACATGCTTCTCGTCGCCTAGGTCGACGTCGTCAGCCGCGTGGACGGCAGTACTCGAGGTAGAGGCGCCGACTTCGTGCTCTTCTATCTCTTCATCCTTCTCTTCCGGTCGCCGCGCTGCGTCGTCCCCGAAGCTGCGGCAAGTGTCGGCGCCTGACCTCTGGCAGGAGGCCCTCTTGATGCTCCTCCGTAGGGAATGGAGCCACTTCTTCTGCCTCGGCCCCGTCATCTTGACCAGCTTCTTCTACACAGCATGTGGACTTCTTCCCTTCGCTGAGATCTCTTTCTACCTGGACGGCTGCGCTAGACGATGAGAGGAGTGGTCTTTGGTGTGCAGCGGGACGCAACATCGATTCCAAGCAGGTGTGGCTCTCACGTACTTGCTGAGGATCAGGGTCCACCGTTCGTAGCGGAGTGGCCAAGTCACGACGTGGCAGGGTGAATGAGCTCTTTTGTTCTGTTCTGGCAGAGGATGCTGCCATTTGAAGTCAAACCTTTTCCTTTTTTTCTTATATGCTCCAGCCCGCCGAAGCCAGGCAGTTGACGGTTGTGATTGGCTATAAAACAATCGCCTAAAACAGGGAGAAAATCGTATAATGAACTCTTCAAATCAGATGGTGCAACCTTGCAACTCTTCGTTGGGCACATGTTTTCATGAAGGTCTGCATATCTTGATTGAGGTTTGAAGTGAGTCATGTATATAAATAAGGTAGGAAAGGGTAAAAGTGTATTCTTAATCTTACCCATGTCAAAGATGCGGGCGAATAAGACAATTATTCTTTTTTTTTAATCTTTATCGTATCCTTATCTGCACTCCTTTAACCTCGGGATAAATAAGGCAAAGGATGACATGAATAAAACAACGTGAAGATATAAGTATATGATATTTTCCAATGTTGTTTCATATGATATACGTGCATCAAACACATAACACTCTTACAAATAATTTTTATAGTAACGATTATGTTTTTAGTGATATACAATAAAAATAGTAATATTTACTCTAATATTTTCCTAAAAATAAGGCCCAATATTTTGAATATATTATTTATATTAATGGATATATTTTTCTCTATATACATGACTATAAGAAGTGGTTACATAATATTCATTGTTTACAAATATTTTAAAAATCATAATAATGTGCGCTAAAAAAGCGGTAGTTTTCTTGTTAAAGTAGTAGACATTATTACATATATTAGAATCTGAAATTATACATTCAAACTTATATTAATAGGTAAATGAGTAAAACATATAGGTTAAAACTTATCTCTTATCCTACCCGCCATATATGCGGATAAAGCGAAAAAAGGACAAATGTGTGATGGGTACAAAATATATTTATCTTTATCCTACTCTACATGAATGCGTGGTGGGTAGAAGGGCAATATCAGACCCATTTACAGCCGTAGAGCCATAAATGTTTTAGTTGCTAGTTATCAAATTTGGCCGTGCGAGTATCTGAAACTGGTAGGTGCAGTCCATGTAAACCAATCCCGCAAACATTTTCATTATTTATAGATGCTTAAATAAACGGTCCTTGTAATAAGCCGTTCATTACTTGGTGGGCCGACCTAGTGCATCTATTTCCAAATTTAAAGAAGTGCGTTCACATAAATAATAGCTGAACAAACACTTTTCACAAATGGGATTTCATTAATGTATCTTTAAACTATAATATAGTTCTTAATATGAACGTGATGTGCCTTATATGTTACAAGTAATAGCTCCATTAGCTGTTTAAACTTTAAAGTGTCCTAATTGTTGAATTGTGAATGACATTATTGATTGTGATATATTAAAGTATGGCTACACATTGGACAAGATATATCAGTTCATATACATGGACTCCGCATTTGTGTCTCCGTCCCCAACCATATGTATGTAGAAGTTATACTCTCACCCACCCGTACATGTGAAACGAAGAAAAAAAAAACATTCACAGTATGGATAGGTAGGTGAACCGTAGGTGGTATATTTTATGTCGATAATGAGGTACTTATGTGCAAATTTTGAAGGGGGCGCATATAAAAAATTGGCATTATCTAAAAAGATCACATTTTCATCATTCATCATTAACTAAAAATTATTAAAAGAATCTAATAACACTACTGGTTGTCACTTAATATCTAAAGCATATTCAAACTAATTATATTTAGATGGAGTACAACACCTTTAATCATTCAAATATATAGATATGCTTATGTATTCCATAATGAAATATATATGTAGCGGTTGACAACGCGATTGTATTTATCGTCGGTGGCCTATCACAGATGACTCATCGTAATAATTTCTCACGGTGAGAAATGAACGGCCGGTAGAGTTTTCCGAATGCTAAAAAAACGCAATGTAAAATGAGAGTGGTGAACAGGTGTGTGTTTGCCAACGCGGTTGGCAGTGATTGACCCGCTGCCCCACAACAACAAAATCTAACACAAGTCAAGGCTACATGGTATTTTTCCTCCCAAGGCATATCCTTGGTCAAAAAGGATTAAGCCCTTACTATTAACCTTTTTCCCTCTTTCGGTAGCCTCCCCAACAGTGGCGGAGCCACGTTTGGGCACCCTGAGGCACGTGCCTCACCCTACTTTTGAGAAAAAAGCTGTACAGTAGTGGGCCTGGCGCAATAGGAATAGATAATAATATCCTATTCAACTCGTTTGCTGTGAAATCCGGATCTAGTTGCCCAATATAAATCTCGTTGTATCTTTAGTTCTTTACCCAAAGTATCGATGTATCGTCTGACCTTTCTGTTTCCTTTTCTCGCGACTCGCATGAGACCGACTTGCGGTCGAAGACCTGGACTCCCGGCGCGGCGGCCGAAGACCTGGACTCGCGGCGCGGCGGCCGAAGACCTGGACTCACGGTGCGGCGGCCGAAGACCTGGGTGACACAAGGCGCCAAGGCAAACCCCAGCACCAGACTGCTGTTGATAGCTGTGCTCTGCGGCACTGCAGCTCTGCCGCACCCTGAGGTCTAGAGCTATACGGCTAGTCGACTAGAGCTATACCCTGAGTAACAACAGAACGGTGTAATACCCAAAGACAAAGGTCCAAACTCCAAAGCAATTGATTTTTTAATCAAAGGCAACAACTTTGCCCCGCAGTCCTGCACTCGTCGCTGCAGAAGATATAAGTGGGTTAGATTTTTTTTTACTTTGCAGTTCATCGCTTCTTGTTCTCATTGTTTATTTTTTCTATTTCTTTTTCTTCGATGGCTCTAATATATATTACATAATCCATGCCCTAGACCGTGCCCTCGTCAAGTCAAGTTGTCGTTTTTTTTTGTCATGTCATATAAAGTTCTTTGACATTATAGAACAACACCGGAACTCATATTCATAATTCAGAACAATCTTTCAAAGATTGTGACCAGTTAAAATATATTACCAGTTGGTACTGTTTTCTTGATACATAATCGTTTAGTGATGGAAAAGAACTGTAATTTGTTCATATCTACGATTGCAAGTCAGATAGTATATTGTGTATTGGAACATTGATAAATGTAATTAGGTAAATAGTACGTACATATTATTTTAAGTACTCCTCTTTATGCAACTTGGTAGGAGACTAGGAGTCTCATCGAAATATAATTCTTTTACCATGTTTGGCATATAAATGGTTACTTACAAATTCTTGGTGTGACTATTTCTAACTATAATTTATGTTATATTAATTGTTTTTCCTTTTTATGTTTATTTAAATAGGAGTCAATCAAAGATGGAAAAATTTGTAATTAAGAGAAAACCTTCTGTCGGAACATCAGTCAATGAAAAGGGAAGTGGGTCAAATATGGAAGTGGGTGGTTCTACATTAGTTTCTCAGCCTGGTTCTCAACATTCTGGTGGTGGGCTTGATTTTAAAGCAGAAGATATAATTACTGAAGATATAATTACTGATCCTGGTGTTAGACCCAAGTTTCTCACTATCACCCTAATGTACAAGATGTGGTTAGAAGGACATACTTAACAAAAGGACCTTGCCAACCAAAAAATTATGTGTTCCCAACGACAAATTGTGGATCTAAGAGACGTAAATTTGTGCGAAGTTGGTTTGATGAACATAAGAATTGGCTGGAATATAGTATTGCCAAAGATGCAGCATTTTGTCTACTTTGTTATGTTTTCCCCTCTTCTCACACTGATCCATCATTTATCATTGATGGGTTTAGATATTGGAAAGACAAAAAGAGACTTGATAATCATGTAGGCGGGCCGACTAGTCCTCACAATACAACAAAAGAAAAATGTCATGCTTTAATGAATGATAATCAATGACTAGTTGTTCTTATTTCTAAGCATACAGAAGAACAAAAGAGTGAATACCGGTTGCGGCTAAAAGCCACCATTGATTGCATAAGATATTTGTTAAATTAGGGTTTGGCCTTTCGTGGGCATGACGAGTCTGAGGATTCTTCTAATCAAGGCAACTTTCTTGAGCTTCTTTATTGGCTTGCAAATCAAAGGGATGATATTAAACAAGTCGTGCTAAACAATGCTCCTGAAAACCTAAAACTCACGTCTCCTTCTATTCATAAAGATATCATTCAGGTCATTTCAAGTCTAGTTTCTGAGGAAATAATTTCTGATATATCTTATTGTGATGGTCTATTCACTATTCTTGTTGATGATTCATGTGAGATATCAGTTAAAGAACAAATGGCCATAGTTCTTCGTTATGTTGACATTAAAGGAATGATTATTGAAAGATTTCTCGGTTTGATGCATGTTACTGATACTAGTTCTATGTCACTAAAAGGAGCTATAGATGTCATCTTTAGTAAATTTGGATTGAACATCAATAGTTTGAGAGGTCAAGGCTATGATGGTGCAAGCAATATGAAAGGAGAATTCAACGGGTTGAAAGCTCTCATACAAAGAGAGAATCCTTGTGCATTTTATGTCCATTGCTTTGCGCATCAATTACAGTTGATACTTGTTTCTGTTGCAGAAAATCACCTACAGGTAGCTTGTCTATTTGAAACAGTTCATCAGGTACTTAATTGCATTGCTGGCTCATGTAAACGGACTGAGTACCTTCGAGCTCAAGAAGTTGATAGAGTGATCAAAGCACTTGAAGAATGTGAAATTTCTTCTGGAAGAGGAAAAAATCAAGAACATGGAGTTAAACGATCTGCCGCTACTAGATGGGGTTCACATTACAACACTTTAGTTAACTTAAGTGTTATGTACCCGTCTATTCTCAAGGTTTTGCAGATTTTAACTGAAGATAGTGAATTGGCAAAACATCGAGCAAAGGCTCACAAGCAACTCTTTGATATGGAGACTTTTGATTTCATATTCATGATGCTTTTAATGAAGAAACTCCTAGGAATAACACATGAATTGTCAAATGCATTACAATGAAAAGACCAAGATATTGTGAATGCCATGGCTCTTGTCAAGACAGTGAAGTTGCAGTTGAATTTCTTAAGAACTGAAGATGTTGAATGGGAGTCTTTCAATAACATGGTTAATGTTTTTTTGCACAAGGTATGAAGTACCATTAAAGAACATGGATGATACCTATGTTATGCCGGGAAGAACGAGACGTGTCCATGAGGTTAAGAGTAATCTGCATTATTTTCGATTTGACATATACAACACTGTGATAGATTTGTTGCTGAATGAGCTTAATGACCGCTTCAATGAGAGTAACACTGAGTTGCTATTATGTGTCGATTGCCTTGATCCATGTAATAATTTTTGTGCTTATGATGAACACAACTAGTTAGACTTGCACAATTCTATCCATCAGATTTCAACTTGCAAGAGATTGAAAGATTGAGATGTTAGCTTGGTAACTATATATTTCATGTTCGTCACAATCCTTCGTATAAAGAATTGAGGAGCCTCTCAGAATTAGCCCAAAAGATGGTTTTGACGAAGCAAGATAAAGATTTTCATTTAGTATATCGTATTCTAAAGCTAGCAATGCTTCTGCCTGTGGCCACTGCATCTGTTGAGAGAGTATTTTCTATCATAAAAATTGTAAAACATCGTCTGCGGAATAGGAAGGGTGATGAGTATCTCAATGATTGTTTGGTGGCTTATTCTGAAAAAGATATCTCCAAAAATCTTGAAACAGATGTTATTATCCAGAGATTCCAGACCATGAAATTTAGACGAGGATCTCTTTGATAGTGTAAATTATTTTAATATCATATATCGTTCTTATACTGATGAGTTACTTTTGAAAATTTAAACATCAATTTTTATTTATCGATAGTGATTATGTTTACAATAAATTTTTTTTTATTTTATACTTGTGCCTCACCCAAGTCAAATTCCTGACTCCGCCACTGCTCCCCAAACCCTAGCCTATTCATTAAATAACGTTTCCTATTCCTCCACTCTATCCCACCCCCGATACCGTCTCCCACGACTCACACCCTAAACTCCACTCGTTCTGTCCCGCCTGTCTCTATCCCACCCAAAAAAGCAACCGCCTCTTCCTCCACCCAGTGTCGGCGCCCGATAACTATTCCTATATGCCATCCTTATGTGGGAACCGCAAGCATGCTCTAGTGCTTCTTATCCTCCCCATCCTACCATCGGCCTACTAACGTCTCCATAGCTGTCTGCCATCGACTGGTTTAAGTCCTCCGCCGTTGCCAATGTGTTTAGCTCTGCCCTTTCTCAGTGCGCCAGATAGGCATGCTTCCCATCCACTCCTTTTCCTCAGTCCATGGTCTTTGCCCAGGTCTCCCGCCGGCATGGTGACTTCAAGATAGAAATCAATCTATGTCTCATCATCCAGGGATCAAGTAAACACGTTACTAAATTTTCATGCTTTGTTCTTTTCCTATTACCAAAATTTCTACTACAGATCTCACATAGTCTGGCTAAGGGCTCTCGGCGGGAGCTGAAAGCAGTACGAGAGCACGAGGCGATGAAGACGATAGAAGAGACTCTAGATTAATTAAAGTGGCAACTTTTATTGATTTTGTCCAGACAAGCTCGATCTATATGTGTGTAGGTTGAGTACCGTTCACTCACTACCTTGTCAATTCTTGTACATCCCTTATGGTTTATTTTTAATATCTCTCTTATATTAATTGACGAGTAAAGGATAACAATAAGAGGTTCTTAATCTAGCTGTTTCAATTGGGTTCTAGTGACATTCACAAAATAGTTTGAATACATTTTACTTTGTTAAACTAACCATTCAGATATTTTCATGTTGTGTGTGCGGTTCAAGATGAAGTTTGACCTCAATATAACACACTCATCTTATGAATTCAAAAATCGTCCATGAACAATATCCACATGTAGAAGCAACCAATCCATGTAAAACTTTACATAAGAATGTTGAGTTTATGGTTCGTTTATACAAAAAAGTGTAAACTTTTAACGTGATCATTATTGGTTTTATATATTGTGTCTTATCTTGTTACATATTTTCTTGTGCTTTAGAGATGCTTGAACTTATGAGATGAGTGGATAAATGCTTCCATATGGATATTACAAGTGTTTTCGGGCATGCTTGCGTCCAAAAGTGAACAAATGTTTAAGAGGAATTGTGTATTCGGCTTGCCATGTATTTAGAAATGGAAGTTCTATGAATCACACGTTGTAAACATGTATGCTACACATGTTTTTTGTTTCTATAAGGAGCACGGTAAAAAATCCTCCCCGTCCAAATCGCATTTGATATAAATAAATTATCAATGTATAACAATTTTTATGAAATAATTAGTTGTTTAATGTCAAGTATCTTATATATAATAATGGTCAGATAATTTTAAATATATTTAACTATGTTTTAGAGACAATGTCTTTCATTTGTACCCATTAAAGATGGACCTTGGATACAAGGTATTGATCAAGAATACATATTTTTTTTTATTGCTCAAGGTTTACACCTCTATTGGTCAAGGATAGGGCCTGACCAACTTTTATTGGTCACCAAGATTTTCCTCAAGGTGTGTTAGTTAAGGATTAACCCTGACCAGCACATATTGGCCAGGGATTTGTCAGTACTAGTTAGGGTTTTATCCTTCAACTTTAGCAAGTTTTGTAATAGTGCTTGTGGTTGTTCATCACTACCCGAGCAATCGTCACCGCTTTATCAAATAAAGTAATAATCTCATTCAACATATTTAAAATTTTCTTCAAGATTTTATCCTATGAATACGCTCCACTATTGTTGTATTACTAATGGTATCAAATATTTCTTTTTAGTATTAACAATCATTGAACCATTGAGCCACTTATCATTATTCTGATTATGCCAACGATTTTATAAGCATTCATGATAGAGAATGATCTTTATAATGTTGTGGTTGTCATTGGCAATAGCAACACTAATTTTACTACTTATATACATTTGTGTAGACTTTATACTTTCTAATTAAATAAAGTGGAGAAAAAACTAAATAAAGTGGATAACTGAATCGCTAAATGCTCATATTAAATATGATAAAAGTTTATATTTATGAATATCTCAAAATTTAACAAAAATAAATAAATAGACATTAGTATATATAATACATCAATTACCAATATATTTGATTTATCATCGTTGTTCCATAAACTTATTATTGTGAAGAAAATAATACAACTTGAATCAACTAAATGAACATATAAAAAAGTGTGTACTGCTCCTTTAATGGATTGCATCCTGAATAGTGCTCATCAAATATTAACTCATAAGTAACAACAATGACTCACTGAAAGATTAATGATTGCTTGTGTATATGGCTCTAGGACTACAATGACGTATAGGTTATGGTGGCTAACACAAAGTAAACTCTAAAACTCATATCATTGTTAAAAGATAATTTTTGATATGATAAAGATTGACGCAAGCACAAGATACGTATTGCTTTGGTAGTGTGTTTATATGTACATATAAATACTAAACGCAATATTTAAATAACTTTTTATTTAAATTTTAATCTTTTTCAGGACTCGTTCTATCTACCAAAATCCAACCAGACAAATTTGTTTACTCGTTAATCCAGTATATTATATTTTTAAATTTTTGTGTTATGCACTTTGTCGTGTATGTATCATGGAGAAAAACATGCATTTGATGAATTTCCTCACGAATATTTTCTCAAAACTAAACAACCATAAGTAGTTTAGTTAACACAATTTAATTTTATAGATGGTGTGTTGATGAAGTAATTGAGTTACCTTTTCTGAGTCAATTGTTTGAAGACCTTCTTAGACAAAAGCATGCATCTAATAGCTATTGGTATTCTAATCGACATAATTTAATATTCTAGAGTTAATGTATATTACATAGAGTGATTTTTTAAGCTATCATTTTTTTAGTCAAAGATATAGAGCATCGTCTGGCCAAAGTTTAATATAACTATTAAACTAATTTGATGGATTTGAAATGAGGAATTTACTACTATTGTTTGAAAACTTTCTAGAGTTGAGGGGGGGCACTTGTCTCACTTCGCCCCCTTGACACGCTTGAGTCGTGCGTTAAATGTAAGTGCACGTATCGAAGTAATATAGGCCTTGTGAGGCCCGATTCGAACTCAAGGAAATGTAAATTTCAGTAGACTACTACTAACTGGTCGTAATCAGCTAGACCGATTGGAAAAGATGATTGTTGGTTTTGAAACAAAATAAAAATAAAATGAAGAGAAAATAAAAATGAGCGATGATTAAATGTTAAGTTTAATCAAATGGAAGGGGAATCCTTAGGATTATGGTTTCACAGCAAGGTCTCGCTGCATGCAATTCTACACAACTAGCGTAATTCGTGCCTTATCCCTGATTATGGCATGTAGTCAGAATTGCTTGCTTTCGCAATACAATTCACTACCTAGTTCTAGATCAGTTCCACGTCAGTAGTAACTTATACCCTAGATCTAAGTGATTTAATGAATTCTCTGGGTATCCACCATTAACCGTACATTACCTTGTCTAAGGAATTTATTAGTTGATCGTGCCTTTTCAACCACTAATCCTCCATCAAGAGCAATTAATAGTATTAGAAATTAACTATGGTGATCAAGCATAGAAAATTGCGATAGAAACACGATAACATATCAGGGAGATTGCGACAAATTATAATAATCAATGGAAAATTGTCATACAGTGATTCCCCGGGCTACTCCCGGTCCTAAGGATGATGGGGATTAGCCCTACATGTTCATCTCAACGATACACATGGAGAAGAAAGAGGAAAACATGAGGAAATGAATGAGAATATGATGTAATCCCTTAAACGGAGAATATCTGGATGATCATCGGTGCGAGATGCATGTTCTGCAGCCTTCTGGCTGCAGAATCGCCCGTTTACGGCTCTAGAATCATTCGGGACGTGGCTATGGGCTTCATTCCTCGCTCTCCTTCCTTCCGGACTTGTATGGCTGAGTGCAACGTGATACTTGGGTTTGGGCTGTCTTTTCTTAGGTATAGGTATGACTTACGGCCACCAAAAGAGCATGGTCGCTCGATCGTGGCAATTCTGGGCAAAATCCTAATTCGATGGCATCGATACCATCGACGGGGTGTCGATGGTAGTGAAACCTTAGGGTGCACTTCCGTCACTAAAAATTGGGATCAACCTGGATGCTTTTCCTCCATCTTGGTTACTGTTGCGATGTTGATAGTATCGACAGACCTGTCGATGGTATCGACAAGTTCTGGAATACAAAGTACCTGAATCAGAGAGAAAAACATAAGTCAATCAATGGAATTTCATAATTCACTCAAAATAGGATAAAATAAGATAGATTTGATGCATACAATGATTATAGGCTAAAGGAAATGAATCATGACATTATAGTCACCAAAATGACAACTAAACGCATAAAACAAGTACAAAATTAGCCTATAAATGTGACTCAAAAACTCTACATCAAACTCCCCTAAGCTTGAATCTTGCTCGTCCTCGAGCACAAAACTATAAAATCTGATTGAGAGTGTCAACTAAAGAACATAATCCCATAAATGATATCTCAGTATGATTCCCACCTGCAAAACACATACCGACCTTTACCAACCACGGAACGATAACTACCCTTTAGGCGACAATAATCATTCATGAAAGATGTCCATCCCAAGATCACGAACACTATCAAGTAAAGTAGTTAATATAATAAAATCCTCAGGTTCAGGCTTGGTGCATCTTGTGATCTCCTATCTACATTGCTCATTTTCTCTAACTACCATCTAAATGGAAGTAGCTCTCCTGATATACATGAATGAGGAGAAAATTAAGGGTGGCCTACCACTTAGAGCAACGGGTGGATGGAATAGGTGGTTGTGGAATAAATGGAGGAACAGTACAGTCGATCATGCGAAAAACAACAATGACCTATCATGATGCGAATGCAGATGAAAATGTCCTAATGCTACATTTTTGGTGGAATGGTGCTTGCATTATCATTCCGTCTCAAAGTGAGGTAGAATATCTAAGTAAACTACACCATATGCTTATTCTTCTAATATGCGGGTGAGAACATGTTCCTTTCTCCCTCTTATTCATACCTACTCTCAATCTTTTTTTCTTTCTTTTTTTTGTTTTCTCAAGCCCTCATTTTCATAAATGACAATGGATTATTTGTTGGGATTCCTTCTTTTTACATAACTTGTACATTTGATGCATTCTATTCAGAGGATATGGAACAAGTTCACCACCTTTAACATAAGACACATGGTGTATTGTATGCTCAAAAGATGTGAATGCAACTACATAATGACAGTTATGCAACTACTATGACATGCTCCTAAGGATAATGTGCATGTATAACTACTCTATATATTTTTTATGCAAAATTTATGTGAAAATAACTACAATACAATACCTATCTACATGGGATGCAATCAAAGAGTGAAAGACAGTAATGTGCTCCCAATTCTTATGGTAGAGTATGAATGAAATTTTGGTGGATCATATCACAAGACTAATTGACAGAACCTTCAAAAAGAATTATATGTCCCTCCTTACTGACTTGTGTACCAATTAATCAAGGGATTTCTCTCTCGCCCTTCAAATTAAAATCACGTTAACTTTTGGTTTGGTTTAGGCTCAACATCCATATCAATCCTCTTAACATAAACCATAAGGATACACAATCATGTTCATATGTTTTCAAGTTGACCTACCCAAAGAGTTTCACAAGTGATGTCCTCAAGTTCTCACAAGACAAGCTTACAATTTCTTAAATATTGTTCATTAAAATTCATTCTCTCACAAACCCCCAAGTGAAAACATTGAGATGACAAGCAATTACATTAGACTCCACTGATTATACTAGATAGATAGTGGATCCTAGAAAACAGTAAATCTAGAAATTAAGAAAACTAAGATAAAGAAAGATGAAAATTGCAAAAACAAACAAAAGATGAAAATAAAATAAAAAAATACTAGATAGATGTCGTTCCATCACCCCCCAAGCTGGAACTCGACTATGGCCTCATAGTCAAAATCCAGACTTAAGAGGTGGAACAGTGATACCCCTTTATTTCTGTGGTGGTGGGTGCAGTGGATACTGGTGGCCGCTGGGATCCCAAGTAGGATATTGCCCCTGGAATTTGATGGAAAAAAATTGTCCTCTTTTATAACTGCGGTCGGTGCTGCTATCGGTCCGTCGATACCATCGACAAGGGTGTCGATGGTATCGACAGTACTGAGACAAAATTTTCTGAAAATCTCCAGACATCTCATGACCATCGACGATGTGGTCGATTCTATCGACCTTCTCCAGTCTCAATCCTCTTTTGCTCTGTTCCATTGTCAATACTATCAATGAGGTCATCGATAGTATCAACGGAGTGAAATTTTTGTAGCTGCTTCACTATTTCAAACTCGATACTAGCGACACGAATGTCGATAGTATCGACATCTTCCCAGTCCTACACACTCAACAAATACATCAGGTCATCATTTTTATAAAGACTAAGTAGAAATTTTAGGAAAACTAATTATGAAAACAAAAAAGAAAACAACTAAACTTGACTACACTAAGGTTGGGTTGCCTCCCAACAAGCACCCTTATTTAACGTCTGAGGCTAGACCATAAGGATACATTTAACCTGGGTTGTTAAGGGATGTCTCTAATGATTCATTTGGCAATTTGAATTCAACTCTATCATCGCTAATCCCAAGTGTCAAGTAACCTCGCCCAATGGTAGTGATTACATCAGCCATAGCTTGGAACGGTCTTCCCAATAGCATCTCACATCCTCCCAGCTCATGCATGTCCATGACCACAAAGTCAACAGAGAAGAATTTGTCGACTTTGACCAGCACGTCCTCGCATATACCTTGTGGCTTCACAATGGATCCATCCGCCAACTCGATTGTCATGGAAGTTTGTGTTGGCTTCTTCAATCCCAACTTTTGAAAAGTGGAAAGTGGCATAAAATTAATGCCTGCTCCTAAGTCACATTGTGCTTTTGGAAAATGTTGGCCACCTATGAAACATGGGATATAGAAACATCCTGGATCCCTCCTCTTCTTTGGAAGCCTTCCTTGGATTATAGAACTCACTGTTTCATCAACACACACAACATTTGTAACTTTTATCTGCCATTTCTTGTTGATGATGTCTTTCATGAATCTTCCATATGAAGGAATTTGCTCTATAGCCTCCACCAATGGAATGTTGATGTGGAGCTTCTAGAAGATCTCAAGAAATTTCTTGAAGTGCCTTTGCTCTTTTCTCGACTTCAGACTATCCGAGAATGGAATTCTTAGCTCCTTTATGCACTTGTGTGGCGGAATATATGGAACTTTAGGGGTCTCCTCCCATAAGCTTACTTCAATGCCACCTTCTAAGATAAGATTTGTCACATCATATGTGGATGGCACAACTTTTGGCTTATTCCCCTTATTGGTAGTGGCTGCTCCACTACAAAGTAAAGCTTTCACCTATTCTTCTGGCATAGGGGTCTCTTCAGAAATATGAGATGTGGGCACTGTAGTGGTGAAATCTTGGAGTGATTTGACTAGCATCCTACTTCCTCCTGGAAATCCATACAAACTATGAGGGTATGTAACTTTGGGTTTGTCCTCCAAGTCTATACGCATAATACTTCACTCATGTATCTCCTCAATAGGAATCTCTAGCCCCTTTTTGACTGATATATATTAAACCTACTGATGTGGTTGAGCTGGCTCTGCATTCCCAGCTAGTTTTTGTTGAGTGATTTGCTTCATGGCAGCCACCTCAGTTGCAATTTGGGTTATGGTCGTCTCTTGCGTCCTCAGTTGTGCACCATGGCTCTGTAGAGTATGTCTGAACTTATTCATAAACTCTTCTTGTGACTTAAGTTGCTTGCCGAATGTGCTCATCAATTCTTGGTTTTGCTTCACCACCTGGCTGAGCAATTCATTGTTCTTTTCCTCTAGGCTAGGTTGCGGCTTCTGGTCCAGA
Organism: Alisma plantago-aquatica; assembly: GCA_963693085.1. Classification (NCBI taxonomy): domain Eukaryota; kingdom Viridiplantae; phylum Streptophyta; class Magnoliopsida; order Alismatales; family Alismataceae; genus Alisma; species Alisma plantago-aquatica. The sequence continues at coordinate 945,762,420 of OY856412.1, forward strand.
TCCTACAAAAAGTTGTTTGGATCCTTCTAAGAAAATTTCTTATCCTTCCTCCATGAATAATCATTATTCCCATAGCCTTGTTGGCGCATGAACTTTGCTTGTGCTAAATCATCAGACCCATCGTCATCTTTTACTAGAAGTCTCTTCTCTATCAAGTCCATCTTCTTATTTAATTCTTTAATGGCCTTGGCATCTCCTGAAACTTTGACCTGTTCTGGTGCATCTCTTACACCCCAAGATTGCTTCTTAGCCATATTCTTTAAAATCTCTCGACACTTGGAACCTTTGTTGTTTAGAAAGAAACCTATTCCAGCTGAGTCTAGATTGCTCCTAACATGTTCGTTAAGGGCAAAATAAAATATCTTCGCCTGGGTTTCTAGATCCAGCCCATGATGTGGGCATCTTTGTAGCATGATGTTGAAACGTTCCCAAGTCTCTGAGTATGTCTCACCAGCCTGCTATTTGAAGTTGTGGATCTTCCTTATGAGATCATTTGTCTTTTTGGGCAGAAAATACGTTTCAAATAACACCTCAATCATCATATCCCATGATTCGACATATTCATCATCCAGATTGTAGAGCCACTCCCTTGCATTTCCTACTAGAGATGATGGAAATAATTTTAGATAAATGGCTTCCTGTGGAAACCTATCCACCTTCACCATGTCATAGTTCTCTACAAATGTGCTGATGTGGGCCACTGGGTCCTCATTTTTGAGTCCCTGGAACACCTGTAGCTTGACCAACTGAATAAGCCATGGGTCAATCTTATAGCTAGGTATGTTGATAGCTTGTTTCTTAATTGGCCCCTTTTACGCAGAAGAAGAAGAAGTCTTAATCTTCTCCCAAATGGTTTGTTCCTCATCCATTGTGAAAACCTCAAGTTCTTATTCAATGTCTTCGGGTGGTGTATTTATCCGCTCGTCTGCAGATCCCGATGGAGGAATCTTAGGTGTCGATTGTGCGTAGTCTGTACTACGCGTCTTCACCATGCACTAGTACCTTAAATATGAATAATCAAGTAAGTACAATGTTGGAACGAACAAAGAATCTGAAAGATCGATAATTAAGCTTAAAAATAAAAAGTGGCCTATAGTGGCCGCTTGCAACACTCGTAGTGCTGAAATTTTCTTTTCTCCAGCAACGGCGCTAAAAACTTGGCACGCTTGAGTTGTGCGTTAAACACAAGTGTACGTATCAAAGTAATATAGGCCTTGTGAGGCCCGATTCGAACTCAAGGAAATGTAAATTTCAGTAGACTACTACTAACTGGTCGTAATCAGCTAGACCGATTGGAAAAGATGATTGTTGGTTTTGAAACAAAATAAAAATAAAATGAAGAGAAAATAAAAATGAGCGATGATTAAATGTTAAGTTTAATCAAATGGAAGGGGAATCCTTAGGATTACGGTTTCACAGCAAGGTCTCGCTGCATGCAATTCTACACAACTAGCGTAATTCGTGCCTTATCCCTGATTATGGCATGTAGTCAGAATTGCTTGCTTTCGCAATACAATTCACTACCTAGTTCTAGATCAGTTCCACGTCAGTAGTAACTTATACCCTAGATCTAAGTGATTTAATGAATTCTCTGGGTATCCACCATTAACCGTACATTACCTTGTCTAAGAAATTTATTATTTAATGTGTTAATCATGCTTTTTCAACCACTAATCCTCCGTCAAGAGCAATTAATAGTATTAGAAATTAACTATGGTGATCAAGCATAGAAAATTGTGATAGAAAAACGATAACATATCAGGGAGATTGCGACAAATTATAATAATCAATGGAAAAATGTCATACAGTGATTCTCCGGGCTACTCCCGGTCCTAAGGATGATGGGGATTAGTCCTGCATGTTCATCTCAACGATACACATGGAGAAGAAAGAGGAAAATATGGGGAAATGAATGAGAATATGATGTAATCCCTTAAACGGAGAAGATCAGGATGATCCTCAGTGCGAGATGCATGTTCTGCAGCCTTCTGGCTGTAGAATCGCCCGTCTACGGCTCTAGAATCATCTAGGGCGTGGCTCTAGGATCCGTTCCTCGCTCTCCTTCCTTCTGGACTTGTGCGGCTGAGTGCAACGTGATACTTGGGTCCGGGTCATCTTTTATTAGGTATAGGTATGACTTAAGGCCGCCAAAAGATCATGGTCGCTCGATCGTGGCAATTCTGGGCAAAATCCTGATCCGACGGGGTGTCGATGGTAGCGACACCTTAGGGTGCACTTCTTTCGCTACAAATTGGGATCAACTTGGATGCTTTTCCTCCGGCTTGGTTACTATTATGATTTCGATAGTATCGATGGACCTGTCGATGGTATCGACAGGTTCTGGAATACAAAGTACCTGAATCAGAGAGAGAAACACAAGTCAATCAATGGAATTTCGTAATTCACTCAAAATAGGATAAAATAAGATAGATTTGATGCATACCATGATTATAGGCTAAAGGAAATGAATCATCATTATAGTCACCAAAATGACAATTAAATGCATAAAACAAGTACAAAATTAGCCTATAAATGCGACTCAAAAGCCCTACATCACCCCTCCCCCTGCCAATGCTTATGTCAAATTTGTGTGTACTTTTTATATAAAAATGAGGTACTTATATGATAGTTTTGACTTTAGACATTCAACATGACTGCATGAGATACTTTTTGTATGAAGTTTGTATTCTTCAAAAAAGTGATGTACTCTTCTCATAAAATTTGATACTTTTGTTGTGGTTTGTGATAACTTGTATGATGATCATAATAATGGTGTGAATATATGATTTAACAAAATTTATTTTGTATACTATTGTATATGTTAGGTGAATATGTTCTCCACTTGTAACATTTGGGCCCATTGCCTAAAATTTTAGTAGAGTTTTAGATATGATGACGGGCCCCAGAGGCCACCACTAGCCTTAACTGTGTGCTTTATCCTCACTCACAAGCAAGTCATGATCAATTTCTCGACTGGTCACCCATCCTAGTACTACTCCAAGTTGAACATGCTTAACTATGGAGTTCTTTGGTGATGGACTCCCAGAAAAGGAGGTGCACCTTGTTGATATGGGTAGTCCAATAACTACTTATAAGATCATTTTATCTGAGGCCTCAAATCCTAGGATGTTACAATCTCTACCATTTAGACTCTTGACATCATCGTCAAGACTCAACTATATGACCTCATAATATCATCCCATTTCATTGCAAGCCCCGAATGGCTCATGGATACCTAGATCCCAATCATGGAATACCAACGCAAGGGTGGCTACATCACCATGGATAGCCCTTTCCAACTTTTTAGGACCACATGGTTCAAGATTGGCGCCACATGCCCATGTGGGCCCCACATACTGGAGGATTTATGGCTCTGATACCATTTGTAACACCTAGGCCCTTTGCCATAAGGCTCTAGTAGAGTTTCAAGAATGACAAATGGCCCCACAGACCACCACTAGCCTTAGTTGCTTGCTTTGTCCTCACTCGCACGCAAGCCAGGATCAACTTTCCGACTGGTCACCCATCCTAGTACTACTCCAATCTAAGTACACTTAACTATGGAGTTCTTTAGTGATGGGCTCCCAAAAAAGAAGGTGCACCTTGACAATATGGATAATCCAATCATTACTTATAAGATCATTTTATATGAGGCCTCAAATACTAGGAAGATACACTACTTTTCATGTTGTAACATCAAAATGAAGTAATTCTATATATTTTAAGGTTATGTTAATGCAATTGCGGTACTTCACAAGTACTCTTGTGTAAGTCTAGTGTTATTTATTGGCATTTCACCTATACAATATAAATAATAAAATGTTAAAAAATGATGAGGCTATAGCATATGCTATGATGGTAGTTTTATGTAGTTCAGAGCTACTTTATATACAAAAGCATGATACTTTTGTTGCAATTTGAGGTATGGACTGATGATGTAATATAAAAAAAATTAAAACATTTCATACCCATTTTTAGGTAGTGCACTATTGGTGATGATTCATTGAAGGGTTTCAATTATATAATGAATTATTAGATATATCATGTACTTCATTTGGACTACTTTTGATATGATTCAAGGTACTTTTGATCCTTTATATCATGTATTTCTGGTATGATATGAGGTACTTTTTTCTGTACATTGTGTACATTTTTTCTCTTTTATATTTTCTCTCTTTTATACATATAGTGACATTTATATGGATATATTTGGTATTAGACAAGTTAATTTTTTTGCACTCACATTATATATATATACTTATTATCACCTATTTGTATAATAATATCTAATTAAAATGCATGAAGAGGAGATAATGGATAGAAAATGCTAAGACAAAATGTTTGAGAATTCATGTTTTAGAAAACGTGTATGTGTAACTAATATCATGCATTTATGTGTTATTTGGAAGAGAGAGCACAATGTATGATATTGTGTAACTAAGACCATGCAAAAAGTATTACAACATACAACATAGCAAATGCATGTCTTTCCTAGAATATCATGTATGGTTGTTGGGTGAAAATTTTATAATGTGTAATCTTTTTCTTAATACTAGCAGAAGACATGTACTAAGAATGTGTTACACAACTAAATTGAACTAATATATAATGGAATTAAGTTGTTTTTTATAATGGAACAAAGTTGATTTTTCACAACTAATTACACACTAAGATATACATTATACTCCACCTTGAAACATGGCATGGATAAAAACATGCACAAACAACATATGAAAAAGTTGTTTACATGTGCTCTCCTTTCTGGGCATGTGATTGTTGATAGATAATATCTAATTTGTACTTATAGTAATTTGCATACAACCTGCTAAAAGGAGAACATATTTATTAATTTTCAACTAACTCCTGCTAATTTGTAGTATGTCATTACTGAAATTGCATGTGCTCCATACAATGCGCTAAAAGATAACATCATGATAAGCTTCCAACTAAGCCCTTCCAACTTGTAGTCTGTCAATACTAAAATATATTTGCTCTCTTTCTTTGTCATATACTTGGTGAAGGTTGATATATACTTAATGCTAAGAAAGTTATGTACATATTGCTTGAACACACACAATGACTGAACTGACTGATACACACATCTAAGTTGTTAGAACACATGTGCATATGTTTAATTAACTGGCATACACAATAATCAATACACAATCCACTAAGAGAGTATTTCGATTAACAATGAGATGACTCCCTCTAACTTGTAAGGAAACAGACACTCTCAATTAATTAGCACGTAAACAATCTATCAGAACACACAAGATGGTTGGATAGGTCAACACACAGTCAAGATGCTAAGGATACATACAACCTTGACTAATTAGCATACAAACAACCCATTGGAACACACATACATATTGGACTAGTTAGCACACAATCAAGTTGTTGGGACATATGCATAGGATGCACCAATCATCACATAGACGTAGAAATTTTAACACCTCATCATCTTTAGCTTGATAGGTGTAAGCTAAACTGGATAGGCAAGCAATGTGAATCGAGTAAAATAATATTAGGATTAGCAAAAGCTAGCAGTGGACCAGGCTAGCAAGTAGCAAGACTAGGACATGACTGAGGGCTAGTTTGGTTGGGTGTAGTAGGGTGCAGTTGTGTGAATTTGTAATGTAAAAATGTACATCAAACACGCACTCCAAACAAACCCTACCAAACAGGCCCTAAGTCACTTTTATTATAGGAAAGAAGGATTATATGCCCTAAAACTGGGTGGGGTTCCTCACACTTCCAAATTTGCTTAGAACAATAGATAGTTTCTCCTTAACTGGATTTTTTTTATTATATTAGCTAACTAATTTATTTAAGATATAATATGGACCACAGATTCCTTCTATCATGCCATTTTTTCTCTAGAAAAGTAGTAAGCAAATATGTTTTATTTTTACACACATGATATAAATAATTGATTGAAGTGGGTTAACCGAAGTGTATCCTCCTTGAAAGTTTCTCATATGTCACCAAGAAGAAGAAAAAAGGCAAAGGTGTACACATTGATTACAATTTCACTTTTTTCTCTATCAAGTAAGTTGCTTGCACGTTTAGATTTTATTACAAATTTTGCATAGTTAATTTGATCACTTCTTTTTTTGGTAAGTATCTATTTGGCAAAGACCCTTGCTCAAAAGTGTTGTTGCGGGGAGGAAATATGAGTACAAATAAGAGTGTATTGTTCAATGTAATAATTGTTTTGTCTGCATTTCATAGTAAGATTGGCATGTTACTTTTATATGAGAATCAAGTAAACGTCCCTAGCTAATAGTATTTCCTAGACTTACAAAACCAAATTGACTCAACCACAACGTACTGTGATCATATATGTACTCTAGAAAAAAATCCATATAGGGACATGCACTTTGATAAGAGGGCCAAACAAATAAGTAAATAGATCACCATGAACGTCACCTTATTTATCTCATGAATTTAACCAACATGTTAAAAATCCATTACTAGTGAAGTCATGTTAACCAACATGTCATTTTTACCTCTATGCTAAACATATATAACTATTAGGTTTATTGGTTGTAGTTAATAAACTAGCATGGTTTAAGCCCAATGTAGGTGCAGCTAGTACTTATGGAGTGGGAGGGGAAAAAATAGTTCTTGAGCTAGTATGGGAAGAAGTTTTCATCTCACATTGCCAATTCTAAAGCTTTGTGCTTCTTATATGTAGGAATGCATGTGAGACTAGTGTGAAAAAGTTTTGAGGGTACGCTCACCTTTTTAGTTTGTATGATGACCACACACATGTGTGGGCACGCCTTGTCAGGTTCGGGCATGGTATGTCTCTTTTTGCACAAGAGGATAACTACTTAATTAAATGGTTTTATTAAAACTAATAGAAAAGTGATTGTTCATATTTCTATTAAGTGCACAAGGGCAATCGTGTGATCACCTCTATTTGGGAATAGGATGTATTGTAGGAATACTATAAGTAAGACTCTAACATCAGTGATTGTGTTATTGCAGGAGTTTGATCTAGATATATGTGAAGAAGGGGAGTGAGAATGTGGCAGTTGATCACTTCAATTACATTCATCTCTCTCACATTGATAGCATGCCAATAGATGTCTTCCTCCCCAATGACCAATTAATGAAATTTCTTCAGACATTCCTTGGTTTGTAGATTTCATAAACTGTCTAGCTACTTGTGTTTCTACATCCAGAGCATAGAGGTTATTACAATAAAGGGTTCATGCACGATGTCAAGAACTACTATCGGGATGAGTTGTACCTCTTCTAGCTTGGTGTTGATGGTTTACATTGAAGATGTGTCACACAGAGGAAGGATACTCCATTCTTTAGCAGTGTCACTTGGGTCCAATGGGAGGATATATAAATGTGAAGAAGACCGCGTTAAAAGTCCTTCAATGTGGGTTATATTAGCATGCAATATTTAAATACATAGATGAATTCATTCTCATTTGCAATCAGTGCCAAAGGACATAGAATATATCAAATAGGGATGAAATGTACTTGACAACTTGGTAGGAAGTCAAGATCTTTTATTTCTACAAGTGGACTACATGGATCCATTTCCCCCATATAGCAATTACTCTTACATCCTAGCTGCACTAGATTACATCTCAGAGTGGGTCCCCCATAGTCTCTAGTGATTCCAAGCATGTTACAGAGCTATTCAAGGAGGTTATCTTCCCCAAGTTTGAGGTACCACTGATGTTTGATTTATCATATAAGAAAATTCTCTAGGGATGAATTTTTACCAAAACAATAGTACGATAATACCACTTGCAGTGGAGATTTCTTGTCATAGTGTAGTTAGGATCAAACCTAAAGAACAGCATACTTAAGAATAGGCTTGTCAAAGCAATCGAGCAAGAACTACTACATATCATAAAAGTTGGATTGGTTGATTATATGAAAGTTGCAAAATAAAAGGACTGAAATAAAGGTTGCTATCAGATGATGGAAACACTAGGGTGAAATGGGTTTCACTAACACCACCTATCATTCTCACTCACTACATCATATTAGACATGGAAATACTTATGTTGAGGTCCATAAAATCCCCCTTTCAGTGTCAAGATTAAAACCCAGACATATATCACCTTAAGCTCGTCGTAGCACTATCTAAACATCATACATCTAAGTCCTTGGAAAACATCTACCAAAATTATCATCAAGGGTTAAACAAGAATCAGTTTATATCCTAGATCTTGGTTTAAAGTTCTCCACATTTAAGATTTAATAAACATTTAAAGTTGATGAGTATTGCAAGCATAAAAGTGATTTTCTCCAAACATATACTAGTCCATACAATACTACATGCAATAAAGAGAACAAAATCATGTAGAGGGGCTACTCCCCACACCCTATTGAGAGGATTAGTTGCTCATAGCAGTATAGATGAAATTAATAATGGAAGAATAGGGGAAGGTCATTGTCATAGTATACAAGGAAAGGGCAACTTTGGTGTCTAGATGTCTATCTTTGAGGTCGAGGGAGATGAAACTTAGCATAGAAGTAAGTTTTCTCCTTAATGTTCATTGGTGAGAGACTTGGCAGTGTCATTCTCTTTCATTAAGGTTGTATCTTGTCACTATGAGGAGAGAGGAGTAGGATGATGAGGATTTAGGTCGTCAACTAATGGTAACATGTGTCATGGAACAAGCCTCTCTCAAGCTCTGAACCTTGGAACCTTGGTGGTGGTGAAGGTAGAAGGATTATTCATTGACATTCGTCAACTGATGGAAATGATTGAATGTTTCTGGAGGGGGGTTCAGGAATTAAAGTGGATGCCTGGAAGCATCAGTGGCATATCCATTTTCTAGAGGCAAAGGTCTTGTATTTGTAGATGGAGGTGTTCAAAACCCTCCCAGGCACCATGAATGTGAAGAGAAAGTGGTGGCTCAAGGAAGACAATGGGTCATCAACCTGTAGAACTTCTGTTAGTATGTGAAAATCCAGGACAACCATCGGCAAGTGAAGGGTCAGAAGAACAATCTATTGTTGATTGTACAACTTCCTTCAGAAGGTTGAGGGGGGTTTGTTAGTTGTTGTACATAGAAGTTCCATAAAAAGGTGGAAGCAAAACATCCTTCAGAAGGGAACCATTAGTACATAGGTGTTGGGATGCCATCAAAAGATGGAGTCTAAAAAACCATCAGAAGGTGGAGGTAGTACTTCCAATGGAAGAGGAACACATGATTTTCATTGGTTGTGGAGTGCAGGTCAGCCATCGAAGGCGTCCATCAGAAGGTGGATGATGGACTTCTATCAGAAGATGAGTGTTGGGTAACCATCAGAAGGAGAAGCAGAAGTACCACCAAAAGGCACCAGTACATAACAACCATAAGAAGGAGATCATCGATAGGTGTGTTGTCCTTCCTTTGATTGTCTACTGATGGATCGGTATAGTTATGAAAACGGATGCTTTCACATATGCAATGCAAATAGATGGTTCAGAAAATGTGATGCAAACCTAAGGTTCAGCAGATGTCAGCCCACATCCAGGGGTATTGTCATTTGTTGTGTGGTATGTACCTATGAAGCATCAATTGATGGGAATATTAACTTATGAATTAATAGATCATTGGAAATCTATTCCATTTTATAAAAGAAATTCTTGGGACTACTATTCGGTTAGCGTGACCACCATCTACTTTGTTGATGTATGAGATATGGAGTTCAAACTTGCTAGGAAAACTGGGAATTAGGATCAAAATCTTACAAATTAACAAAAAGTGAAAACAAAAACCTAAAAGTAAGTTAGTTTTGAAGTATAATGTTGTAAATGAATACAAAGCTAGATTGAAAATGCAACTAAAACTAGTATTAATATGCATTAACCAAAAGAAACCAAACTTAAAAGTTGTTTGTCCTCAAGTGTCACAAAATTTAAAACATTCATCAAATGAATACTTCCAACCCATGTGATTGCCTCACCTTCACATCATGCTTATTTCCCTACCACCTAAAGGCAAGCTGCCTAACTTCCTAAGACCATATAACACATCTATCTATGTATTTGTTTCTGATTTTGCTTCCTAAAAACACTTTCTTGTCACTATATCCAATACCAAGCACATATAAGAGTACTCATGAAATTTCATTGAATCCCATAGAATAACATGTGTATGATATGTGCGTCAAAAGGACATCAAACTAAGACATTCATTGTGTCTGTGGGTGGAAAATGGAGAGAAAGGGGTTGTGGAAGGAAGGTGCAAATTTCTCCTCTATTTGACTTGAGATTGTATTTATTTGTGCAAATACATATATGGCAGTATTTTTTTTGTGTTCATATTGGCATCTTTTCTACTTAGTGGTATGACTCATTTAGATAGAGAGGGGTATGGAAGAAGCAGATAGAGTAGAAAGGGAATGTTCCACTCTGAACTTGAAGTTTGGAACATTTTATGGCTTTTTATTTTCTTTTTGATAGAAGGGAGGTAAGAAAATGAAAGAGGAATTGAAGCGGACAAATCAACATGCAACTTGATTTACAATTCAGTACATCAGGTTATCTCCTAGTCCTGTTATGCTCAAATAGTGACTTGATAAGGGGAGAAGTGATGATTCCATGAATGTATTTCACTATTAAGTAAGGAGAATGATGTGCTTGATCTCTCTCAATTCCTGAAATCCATGCCATCTTTTTCATAGAAACATGATGTTTGGTTTCCTAGGCTACAAGGGGTAGTTTCTAGCCATTTTTTTGTTTCACATATTGTCCATTATGAGGTATTTATTTGAGTAAGGGGAGTTAAGTGACGGTAACATGCATGGATACAAACAAGAATTTAAATCTAAGCCATCTAGATAATGGCTTTGATTATTCAAATGAACAATATTTAAAAAAAATAACCAAAATGCAATGCAGAATTTAGTGGTGAGATCATAAATTACAAGTGGGTAGGTGTGGGCAGATAATAGAACACATACCACTAGGGATGGAAAAACAAGACCCGACTCATCCCGACCCGACCCGAACCCAAAAATGCAGGTTTAGGGTCTAAGATTTTTTGACTTGACCCAAAATTGATCCGAACCTGAAGAACCCAAGATTAATTTAGGTTTGGGTTTGGGTTTAAACTTTAGACCCAAATTGACACAATTGACCCAAAATTCATAATTATATTTTCAAATAAAATTACAAATACTATATTTTAATACACCCAATGGCCCATTAAATTACTAATCCATAAATCATGAAGTTTATTCTTCCAATTCTACATGGTTTTTGTATTTATTTGTATGATTTTTTATACTAATTATATTATGAATTTGTTTTACAACTCCCAAAAAAAACTACAATAGGCTTTATATGTGTTTCTCAATCACATTGTAATTTTATCACAATGATATTTGTTAATTACACTTAAAAATTATCAATGACTAGACAAATCTAGCATTTTTAATACTATTATGTTGGTATTGGATTTATGTGTCAGACCTGATAGACTCAAAATTATTTACAAGTCGGGTTAGTGTCAAGGGTTTCCACCCAAAAATCCATCTTTTACAAGTTTAGGGTCTAGCCAAAGAGAGTTAACCTGAAATGACCCAAAATAAAATCCGCTCAATCAGAACCCAATTTCCACCCATGTATACCACCCACCGTCCACCCCAAAATTAAATATTTTCTCATCCCCGAGCAAACACTAAATCTAAGATGGAAGGGAAGAGCTTTTTTATTGGGATACAAGTCGTGGTTTCTCTCTGTTAACTATGTGCACAAGTTTTAATATTTGTAAACTCCAACACTACCCCACAAGTATACGGGTGTGTGTAGTATTATCAAGGTCATCCAAGGAGTAGGGTACTTCTAGGTGCAAGCATGTTATAGTTCAACAATCTAGATTGATTTGCAAAAGTTGGATTTGGTTGTGATCTACTAACTAGAAACCAAAAGATAAAAGGAACTAAATTAAGAGGATTTAGATCATATTTAGGAGATCTTAAACATAAGATTTCACTTTCATACCATTACATCATATGCTATTTCGAAATTAACATGTCAATTAACTTGTAGAGGAGGTTGCCATCATTGTACACCTCTCGGTGATGTGAGACAATTCTCATTTTTAACCAACACTCATGTGTCTATATCAGAATTCGAACTACAACCTGAGATCCTCAATGTATCCAAGCCACTCATGTACTCATGGATTCATTGCCAAGAGAAATACTCCCTACTTCTCTATAAACCTTCACAGATCATAGAAAGAAGCATAAACATGTAGGTTTGATGGCCAAGAAAACATACAAGCAATTATCACTATAGAAACTCTTAGAGAAGAAAATTAACTAACATTAGTTAAGAAATCTAATTTCACATGATAACAGTATAGGAGCTACTCTCCCATGCCCAAGAAAAAGGGTTATACTCTTACATGATGAAGAAACACAAGTACAGGGCACAAATCTCAGATTTTTGCATGATTAAAGAGATGAAAGAGGAAAGGGAACCAAAGAGTAAAGTCAAGTGAATTAAAACTCCAGCTGGAGGATGGAATTACACCCTTTTAGCTACTCCTACTCAGATCATCTTGCCTCCCAAGAAGCTTGGACGAGTACCAAAGCTCTGATGTACCTTTTGGAGAAGAAATGGTGAAGAATGGAGGTTATTTTCCAAGAAACCTCTTCTTCCTCCCCAAAATCACCCTCCTCTTTCTCTACAACTCTCTCTGGTCGTAGAGTGTTTCAAATGACAAGAGATAACCATACATCTAAGTGTTTTGTATTTAAAAGGTGGGACGGTGGCCTTTTTAAAACTACAAAACCAATCGAAGAAACACTGTGTCTTTTGATGAACACATTGTGTATGCATGTATAACTACTGTCTGGAACCACTCTCTTGAAGCGTGCATGGTGTGTCGCTAAAAGACACACCATGTAGTTGCAACCTAAAGTCGACATGGGCGGATGGCACACGTCGTCTGCAAATAAACACACACTATGTGAATTGGAAGGACTTTGAATCGTAGCTTTTAAACGTGTGAACACGATGTGTCTTACAAGCAACATGATGTGTCTTTTCTCTACAGTTGGGGGCGAGAGTTTCCCTAAACATACATGTTGTGTGTAAAATATCATACACCGTGTCTTCTTCTTTGTCGTTGAGGAATGCCTTTTCTCAAAAGATAAACATCGTGTGTAAAATGACAAAAAGTCCTTCTGAGGATCCTGATCTGCATCAGGTTGGTCAATGTAACAAGAAAAAGTCCCTACAGTCTGAGCCAGTTGGCCCAAAGTAGTGAGATGAACTCATTTTACTGTGCTTGAACCAACCCTGCTACTGGGATGATCTCATAGGTCTCCAAGGGGTTCCTAGTGACTCTCTAATGAGCCTTAGGGTGGTACTACTAGGCACGACATACCCGCGTTCATGAGCACAGTCATACATCGGCTGGGCACCATCCTCAACTCTCCTAAAAAAGAAAACAACACTCATTTATTCAAACTCAGGCTTTTATTCTCTACATTCTAATTTATAGGCCTGGTTGAGAACTATTTTGATATTTTTGGGGTTTTGTGGGCGGCCAAGCCTCTTTTGCATATTTTTTATTTTCATCTTTTTGACTCAATCTAAGGTGAGAGGGTGCACATACCATCAAGGAAAACAATTCAACCTGATTATAGATCAAAACTCATCATGACCCGCTTGACACGTGTGAAAAGATGATAATTATGATTCAAGGATCCTTAGAGTGGAGGAAAGTTTGTGAAAAAATTAGCTTGTAGTTCTGATCAAACTATATCTCTTTCCAACGGTCCTATATCCTAGATTTGTCATTTACAACATTGATCTAGGGAATAATGTTTTAAACTAGGAAAAAGGTGCATAACCTTAGATTTATTACCAAACTTAAGGAAAGAGTCAATGAGCAAGTCAAGCAAAAGATCAAGCAGTTTAAGATGAAAATTGTGCTTTTAGGCATAAAGATAAGCATTTAGTTCCAAGATTCACATCACATAGCTTTAACTACAAAGCTACAAATTAAAGAACAAAGTCCTACAAAACGATAAGACTAAATTCAAATTTACACCTAAATGCAAGAAGTAAACATGTATGCATAAAAAAAAGAGATAGAAGGGTGAATAGCCCTACCACCCCAAGCTTAAAACTTTGCTTGTCCTTGAGAAAGACCTAAACTTGAGATGGTAGGGAAGGAATGCATGGATGTATAGGAAAGAAATTTATGAAAGTCCAAGCATGATGCATGTATGAAAGGATATGTAAAAGCAGTTAGAGGAAAGAAACTATCTAAGAAAAAAAGGAATTTATTTTAACAAAAGGAGTAAAATGAAGGGAGTAGCGGCCCCACGATACCGACACTGGGATCCCAAATCCTGAGTTTTGGGACCAGTGTCACATATGTCTTGCTGATGGGGTCCTCCATGTAGGAGAATAAGGGGCAGAGATCTGGGCCCTTCTGAGTCTGAAGTAGAGGAATAGAATTTGATGACTCAATGAACTCATTCTTGTGTTGGAATTGTCTTGAACTGCACTAAGATGAATTCTTCAACAAATCACCCTCAAGGCACCTTTCAATGTATGAATATGAATGGGAAGGACCTAGGATGTCGAAACAGGATGAGATGCAGGGGAGAGGTTGAAAGTTTTCTAGAGGACTATTGTCTTCTCCCTCCACCTTTGAACATGAGGTTGGATGCTCAGACAAATTTTTGTTGGTACGTATGCCCTGAGAGACAATCATGGGATGATTGGTGGGATACATTAAGATTGATTTGATAAAGATCAAAGGAAAGCTTCCAATTCTTTCTGGTTCAGTCATATGAGATAATGACAGAACATATTGAATGTCTAGAGAATGACAATACTCAATGACGTATGCTTTCAGGTTAAGGACCTGAACGATGAGATCATGCGGATGATAAGAGTTTGTACATTCTTGTTATGTCCCTAGTCGGATGTCATTGTGGAAGGTAGATAGACAACTATGACACACAAGACTAGATTGTGGTGTTGGTAGATGATAGAATCTCATTAGTCATGATATGGAGATATCAAACCAAACACATAGGTACTTGTTAGAGAACAAGTGTACCGGACAGACCCACCGTGAGTTTGACACATGGAACCATGACATGGTAGTCACAGTCAATTCTCACAGTGATGGTGGTGAATGTGATTCTTTGACCTGAAATCACTACACTCAACACATGTCATTGGGTACACTTTGACATCATCAAACGCAATCCTGAAACATGGGTAGTTATAAAGGTGATGATTGGGTGGCTTTGACACATGGGGCTTTTGAGGGGTGAGTGATAGATATGGGATTTGTCCCTCCTGAGGGAGTTTGATATCCATGGCCACTTGATGAGTAGGATTGAGATAGGTGTCCATGCATGTTTGAATCAATATGTGATATTGATGTCATACATATCTCCTCCAATCTACTCTGAGATCAAGAAAGTGAATGAATGTTGATAGGATGAATGTTCCATGCCTTGAGTTCATTCAGGATGTCAGTGACAAAGGAATTATGCATTCGTTGTAACACCATTCACAGATTTTAGGATTGAAAGTTGTTCTCCAACTTTCCTTTTCACTTGGGTAGCACTGATGTGCGACTAGGCACCAATCTTTGCTTGTGAAGTCATAAGTGTTATGGACTTTCACTGCCAACGTGAAATGGACCTGCAGGGTCACACACATAGGATTTAGCCTGTAAGAGGAGTTTATCCACAAACGATGTTTATATTGATTACTAAAGGAGTTTAGTAGTTCAATTGAACACTCAATCAATTGATATCTCAATATCATAGTGTTCAAGGTGTTGGACCAATTGAATAGAGTATTAGATTGATTGAAACTGCGATTGAGTGATTTGCACAGTCTGCTGCTCCAACTGATCGGCTCACAGGGTTGAACCGATCGGCTCAGGTTGATGAACCGAACGGCTCAAGTGGTGAGTTGATCGGCTCATGTGTCAATGAGATGATCAGCTCAATTGTTGAATCGGTCGATTCGTGTGACCAACTGAGATCATTTGGAACGTCAGAAGACTATTTTACAAATACAATTTGTTTCACTTGTACAAATTCGATTTGGACTAGGATTAATATTTGATTAGTTGGGAACAAATATGAAAGTTAATTTGAGTTGGACCAGGACCACGATCCGATTAGCTCATGCTTGAACCGATCAGCTTAGGTGCTCCAACTGATCGGTTCAAGTGTGAACCAATCGGTTCAGGTCCCCAACTGACCGTTTCATGCTTGAAACGATCGGTTCAGGTGGCGCAGTTGGTTGTTTTGTAGAAAATCTCGAACCCTTCTACTCCTACTTTAATCCCACATTACTCGGGGTAGAGAACCATGTCCCATGACCCTCCTATATATATAGGGATATTGGGGGCTTCTCAGGAACAACAACTCCGAACACCAGTTGCTCTACAAAGTTGTCGTTCTCTCTGGTTGTGGTAACTGAGAGAGTCTGAGCAAGTGCTACCCGATAAGGGAGGAACAACAAGGGAAATACAACTGCAGAAAAGTGACTGGTTGCAGGAGAGTCTGTCGGTGACTAGTACGCCGACAGGAGGCTCCTTCTTATTCCTTATGGGATAAGGAGATCGGAGTTCTAGGAGGTCTGTGTGGACTACTTCAGAGGCGGGAGACTTTTGCCACTTGGAGGATAGCTGTCAATCTCGATAGTCCCGGTGAGATCAGGAGCTGCACAGACACCGTCCAAGACCGGAGGTGAAGACCACGCAAGCTGTGAGGTAACATCACCGAGCAAGCCTCGGGACAAGGTACGCCTCTACAAACCATCCTTCCTATTGTATAGACATTGACGTGATTCCTTCATTTTGGGTTTGGGAGAAGAAAATTTTTGTTTCCACTGCCTTCTCTGTCTCCTCTAAAACTCAACAGTGGTATCAGAGCCACATCAACTGCTCTATACTTTAGGATTATCGATATGATCGATTTTGGTTTGTCACCTTTAATTATTGCATACAATGCGAATAATTATGGCTTTATGGATGTCCAATCCTAAATCCACAAATCCCAATATACATATATGATATGTAATATGAATGCACTCGATACGCGTCACCCTTAAACGAGTTTTGTGGTGGATGTATAGCGTGGTTATGGCTAATAAACCCTATGTATGTGTGCTTGGTTGAATGTGGTTGCTTGCATCTCGATCTGTGCACTGATTCCCTATCTCCTATTCCTGATGTAACTCGAGATTTCTTTCCTACCTTTGCTCCCCCCTAATGTAACTCGAGATTTCTCATTTAAAATGTAAAATAGGATAGATCTTTTATTTCATGTTATTTCAAAAAATGGCGGACAACATGACGACGACAGAATTGATCAGTTCAAGGCGTGAACTGATCGGTTGGTGATCCAAACGACCAGTTCGAAGAGTGAGATGATCGGGTGGCGGCCATAAGGAGATGCATGATGACTAGGCGAACTGATTGGTTGGAGGAGCCAACCGATCGGCTGGTGGCACCCAGACAACCGGCCAGGGTGAGCAGGCCATTCATGTGATGAGTTGATCAACTCAAATGGTTATAGCACTTCATCATGGATAGGTTGCATGTGATGTAGACCTAGATGACCGTGATTCATCTTGGCTCGAGGAATCACATTAGGATGGCCATAATCATCGCTTTTATCGTTTCACATGTTTTCTGTGGGATATAGCATGTATATGATACGTACTATGTATTGTGGTGATTGGATATGTATATGTACCTATAAAACCAAATCCCTCATTAAATATTAAGTCTTTTACGCCTTCCATTAGCGGCACTCATGAAAAACTTGATCGACCAAGCGTAGGTTACGTCAAAGCGTGGTGCGCTGTCGATCTCGTGGAAGTGTGAAGGGTAAACATGTAGGTTCTACCAAAGCAGGGCGCATGCTTACCGTGTCGGCTTTTGGGTTAGACTTAACTGGTGATTCTTAGAGCGTCTAAGCCCAGAGGCACGGAATGTTCATGGCAAGGAGTTGCGCATTTTCATTTATCAAGAGTTACATATGATGCAATTGGCATGATGGCCTACCTAAATAGTCAAGATTGTGGGTGATCAGTCAAAGCTGACTCATGACTTGATGAAATATGGATCTTGACCCACTAGAAGATTGTATGCTGCAATCTTACGAATTGATGGTGAGGGATATCAATTTGAAAAAAAAATAGTGGGAGCGATAATTAGTTAAAGTCCTAATTATATCGTCAACTTTTCAAATCAATCAAATAAGTCAAAATTGAGTTTTGGACTAAAATTGCATATATTTCCTTTTGTAGTTCAAATGACAACAAACAACAATCACTTTTCATTGTGATCGGTCCTTGAAAAGGACAAGCTGAATGGGACTAACTTCCACGATTGGTTTAGGACATTGAGAATTATTCTCACTCAAGAGCGAAAGCTCTATGTCCTGGATACTCCAATTCCAGAGGAACCTCCTCCTACCGCACCAAAGGCAGAAAGGGATGCTTATAAGAAGCATTCTGATGATGCCATTGATGTAAAGTGCTTGATGTTGTGCTCCATGAACCACGAGTTGCAAAGACAACATGAGAACATGGGTGCCATTGAGATGATTCAGCATCTCAAGAACATGTACGAAGATCAAGCACGGCAAGAGAGATATGATGTCTCCAGGGCACTGTTCAAGTGTGTCATGACAGAAGGAGATCCAGTTGGTCCTCAAATGCTCAATATGATTGGGTATGTGGAGAACCTGATGAGACTAGGATTTCCCCTAAGCCAAGAGTTGGCTATTGGCGTGATACTACAATCATTGCCAGAATCCTATGGTCAGTTTGTGATGAACTACAACATGAACAACTTTGACAAGTTGTTGACAGAGTTGTTGGGCATGTTGAGGATAGTCGAGGCACAAATGAAGAAGGACAAGCCTAAATATGTGATGGTGATCAGCAGTAAGAAAGGCAAGTCCAAGTGCAAGGGCAAGGGTAAGGCTAAGAAAGGTTCTAATGCTAGCCAGCAGCCCAAGTCATCTTCAACTCTCAAGGCCAAGGGAGGCATGACCAAGAGAGGCAATTGCCACCATTGTCAAAAGCCAGGACATTGGAAAAGGAATTTTCCACTCTATCTGGAAGAACTAAAGAAGAAGGAGGCAACAGACATCTCCACTTGAAGGTGTCATGAAATAAACTTATAACATTTTTGAGGTATATGATACCAAGATATAAAATGTAAAGAACTCAATAAATGGGGCAAGTGTTGCTGCCATAGATAGGAGTATTTTTAGTTTATTTTCAGCCTTAAAGGCATGTAATAGAGTTATGAAGTGCCATTTCATATTTTCCAATGGATAGAAACACATTGTTTTTGCATATTGTATGACAATGATAGCAATTAATAATGTTGATGTTTCAATTTCAAAGATATGATCTTTATGGCAGTGCCCTGTTTATCTTGTGGTACTTGGTATGCATAAGATAAAATGATACCTAAAAGTTATTGATAACTCAAACAATCAAATTAGCATAAATCATGAGAAATTCATTTCTAGTTTCCATATGATAGATAAATCTAGACTCTTTTTGGTTAGAGAACCAGTAAGAGACATGAATCACTTGGACATGATTAATCAATCTTCACTAAGGTAGTGGGAGAATGATTATCCTATTAGGTATAATACATGAGATGTATTTACATACCTATTAGAGTTAATGCTAATACTTCAAATGGTGTTTAGAGAAATACCAATATGAATATCTTGAAGTGTTCAAGAATATCATAAATGAAGTACGAATTTGGTAAAGTGTTAATTCTTGATGAGATCAATGAATGAAATACTTCAACCAAATTTTTGAGAACTTTGTGAGTGATTATGATAATGTATCATACTGAACTCATGATTAAGGCATGGTGATGTCTAAATCAAAAGGAGTCATACTCTAAGGAGTTAGAGGATGATTATCAAATAACTAATTTCTTCTTAAATAAAGAATATCCCACACTAACAAAGGACATTAAGAATCACAAGGAGTTGTGAGTTCTTATATCCTTAACAGATACACCCCGATCATCTATGTGATGAGTTGGTCATGTGATGAGTCAACTATCTAGATGAATAAGAGGAATCAGATTTTGAGTTATGGTTTATGACCATTACATCCTAAATAACTTCCATGTGAACCATAAGGTATGACCTTGACAGTAGCACCCATTGGGATGAAACCCATAAGTGTGAATGAGTCTTAAGCGTTAAGACACATGGATAACATTTGAGAAGGATGATGCTTGTTGGCTGTAACTTAATGACTAAGATATTTGCATATGGATACTAAAACCGCATTCCTATGAGGAATAAAACAAGGATGTGGACGTGACACAACCTATAGGGTTTATGAATCCATTAATGCAAATAAAGTCTATAAGTTACAATGGACTAATCAATGTGATTGATTGAGTACAAGAAACTCAGAGCTGGGATCTTTACTTCGATAATATAGTCAAAGGGTTTGACTGATATGACAAAGATAAAGAAGGGATATGTGATTTAGTGGGAGTGTATTCACATTCCACATGTTGATGTGAAATGGAAATGTTCTAGAATGGAAATCCAAAGTGGAAACTATCTTTAAGGAAGATAGAGACATTTCCTATGTAATAGGAATAGAGATCTATAAAGATAGTTCTCAAAAACCTCTTGACCTGAAAAGAGAAAGCATACATTGGCAATTTGTATTGAAGGGTTCTGTATACATAAATTAAGTGGGAGAAAACTTGTCCATGTTACATGGAGTTAGTATCCCAAGGCCAAGTGTCCAATTCTTATGAAGAATGGGAACATTAAGAATAGATAAGGATCAATTGTGTATGTTCCATTATCTTGCATGTATGGACATAGCAAGAATAAAATGCATTCATCATCTTGTATGTAAGACATGACAATATGATGTGCTCATCTTGATAACTCATATGCGGGACAAGATGAGTGGATGTATGTCTAGTTCCAGTAAGGGTTACTGGAATACCATAAGAACTTGATAAGTACTTGAGAAGTACTAGTTCTATGGAAATAAGGAAGGGTTCACTGTAAAGAGTTACAGTGATGAGAACTTCCGGAAAAGACAGAAAATTAATCGCAATATATATGGGATATATAAAAGTGAATGTTTGTTGATAAATGGAAACGTTCCAATTAAGCTATTTTAAAAGGAAATGGCGAGTATCTATGTGTTAGAGAATATCAGTGGATACTATATGGATCTAGGAGTTCATAGAGATGAACTTATAGTTATTCTGGTCATTGATGACAAGTAAGGAGTGCTCGGTCATGCAATGTGGCTAAAGGTTAGCAAAGGAATACTAGATCACATATTACAGCAACTCCATCTCATACGTGTGACGTACAGTGAAGAGATGAGAGACATGCAGTTAATACCGACTTTGGCAAGGTGTTGCCATAACTCACTATGTTAGTACTAGAGCACAGTAACATGTGGGACATGTTTGAAGATCACTATGAATATGATCCAAGGGTGATTGGCTCACAGTGCAAGTGGAAGTCTGTTGGTATGTATGCCCTGAGAGCCAATCATGGGATGATTGGTGGGATACATTAAGATTGATTTGATAAAGATCAAAGGCAAGCTTCCAATTCTTTCTGGTTTAGTCATATGAGATAATGATAGAACAGATTGAATGTCTAGAGAATGACAATACTCAATGACATATTCTTTCAAGTTAAGGACCTGAACGATGAGATCATACGGATGATAAGAGTTTGTACATTCTTGTTATGTCCCTAGTCGGATGTCATTGTGGAAGGTAGATAGACAAAAATGACACACAAGACTAGATTGTGGTGTTGGTTGATGACAGAATCTCGTTAGTCATGATATGGAGATATCAAACCAAACACATAGGTACTTGTTAGAGAACAAGTGTACCGGACAGACCCACCGTGAGTTTGACACATGGAACCATGACATGGTAGTTACAGTCAATTCTCACAGTGATGGTGGTGAATGTGATTCTTTGACCTAAAATCACTACACTCAACACATGTTGTTGGGTACACTTTGACATCATCAAACACAATCCTGAAACATGGGTTGTTATAAAGGTGATGATTGGGTGGCTTTGACACATGGGGCTTTTGAGGGGTCAGTGATAGATATGGGATTTGTCCCTCCTGAGGGAGTTTGATATCCATGGCCACTTGATGAGTAGGATTGAGATAGGCATGCACGCATGTTTGAATCAGTATGTGATATTGATGTCATACATATCTCCTCCAATCTACTTTGAGATCAAGAAAGTGAATGAACGTTGATAGGATGATTGTTCCATGCCTTGAGTTCATTCGGGATGTCAGTGACAAAGGAATTATACATTATTTGTAACACCATTCACAGATTGTAGGATTGAAAGTTGTTCTCCAACTTTCCTTTTCACTTGGGTAGCATTGATGTGTGATTAGGCACCGTTCTTTTCTTGTGAAGTCATAAGTGTTATGGACTTTCACTGCCAACGTGAAATGGACCTACAGGGTCACACACATAGGATTTAACCTGGAAGAGGAGTTTATCCACAAATGATGTTTAGATTGATTACTAAAGGAGTTTAGTAGTTCAATTAAACACTCAATCAATTGATAGCTCAATATCATAGTGTTCAAGGTGTTGGACCAATTAAATAGAGTATCAGATTAATTGAAACTATGATTGACTGATTTGCACAGTCTACTGCTCCAACCGATCGGCTCACATGTTTGAACTGATCGGCTCAGGTTGATGAACCGATCGGCTCAAGTGGTGAGTCGATCGGCTCATGTGTCAATGAGATATTCCGCTCAACTATTGAACCGGTCGATTCGTGTGACCAACCGAGATTGTTTGGAAAGTCAGAACACTATTTTGCAAATACAATTTGTTTCACTTATACAAATTTGATTTGGATTAGGATTAATATTTGATTAGTTGGAAACAAATATGAAAGTCGATTTGAGTTGGACCAGGACCACGAACTGATCGGCTCATGGTTGAACTGATCGGCTCAGGTGTTCCAACCGATCATTTCAAATGTGAATCCATCGGTTCAGGTGGCGTAGTTAGTTGTTTTGTGGAAAATCTCAAACCCTTCTACTCCTGCTTTAATCTCGCATTGCCCGGAATAGAGAACCCTATCCCATGACCCTCCTATATATAGGGGTATTGGGGGCTTCTCAGGAACAACAACTCAGAACACCAGTTGCTCTGCAAAGTTGTCGTTCTCTCTGGTTGTGGTAACCGAGAGAGCCCGAGCAAGTGCTACCCGATAAGGGAGGCACAGCAAGGGAAAGACAACTGTAGAAAAGCGATTGATTTTAGGAGAGTGTGTCGGTGACTAGTACACTGACAGGAGGGTATGACTCCTTCTGATTCCTTGTGGGACAAGGAGATCGGAGTTCCAGGTGGTCCGTGTGGACTACTTCAGAGGTGGGAGACTTCTACCGCTTGGAGGACAGTTGTAAATCCTGATAGTCTCGGTGAGACCAGGAGCTACACAGACACCATCCAAGACCGAAGGTGAATACCGCGCAAGCCGCGAGGTAACATCGTCAAGTAAGCCTCGGGACAAGGTACGCCTCTACAAACCATCCTTCCTATTGTATAGACATTGACGTGATTCCTTCATTCTGGGTTTGGGAGAAGAAAATTTTTGTTTCCGCTACCTTCTCTGTCTCTCCTAAAACCCAACAATTTTTATATACAATCTAAGTCATCCAATCATCTTCTGAACAAGAAGTATCCCCAGTTGAATCTTTTTGCAGTTCTACCACCCCAAGCATGTCACCTTCTATGGGGTCTGGGGTATCTTCATGCTCAGCAGCCATGTTGTGATGGATTTTCCATCCTGCTCATCTGATGTCCACCAAGCCTTGTAATGGGATGATGGTGAATGTCATCTCATGCTGCTCCAACTCATCATCATCACTATATTCACTCCACTATGAGGAATAGTCGTCGTGATGTTCATCAAACATATTGTTCCAAACAATGGTCGGCGTAGTGCTCAAAGCGAAGTGACATGTCTCCATATGAGAGATATCAGTTTGGTCTGGGCCAATGTCTGATTCAGGTTCCTCAAACTGACCTCCCTGTTGTGAGGTTGTTTGACTTCCCTGGTGAGGATAGGAGTCATCATCATGATATAACCATTCATGCATATGGCTTGTATCTTCCATTGGTTGATCGGTTGAATCATCTGTATATCATGAAGGGCTTCCCCAGGTGGGTTGGTTTTCATAGAAAAATCTTTGTGAATCCAGTTAATGGTCTAAATAGGATGGTGAGGCATACTCCACTTCAGGCCCAATGGAATGGTCTTGATGACTATAATCTTCAACGTCGTGCAGTGGCACTTGCAATCATGTGGTAACTAAATCGATGAGCTCTTGAAGCCTCTTGCCATGTTCAACATCCTTACCATGAAGTTGTTGGACTTGAGTAGCTATGCTTTCAAGGTTTGTCAATTCTGTCATGCACCTCTATTGGAAACATGTTGTATCAGACTGATGCACTTGGACAAATCCTTTTTCAACAGTTTGAAGTATACTTCTACTACGGTCTGCGATCTCAGTGGCTACTTGGAGCTGATGATCCTACTTTTCTAGTAGCTGCTGAAGCAGATCGACGTGTTCTTGGAAATGAGGAGCTGGGGAGGAGGTGAGTGCGTTGATACTTTCTCCGACCACCTCCACTGCTCTAATCAGTTCTTGATCCCATGATAGCATGCAAGTCGAGGGTTGATCGGCAATCTCCATTGCTAAAACTTCTAAGTACGACGATGGCAGGGGCAAGTATAACTCGACTAGCTATAGAGCATGGCTTTCAATTATTTTCCAGCAGTCAGAACTATAGAAAAATTCAGGAGGACAGGTGGACATGATAACTTGTTTTGTGGTCACAAGATCCATGGATGAAAAGATATATAGAAAAAGAAAAACTATTCAGTATAATGAACAAGTATGAGCAAGATAAAAGAAGAATTATGCATATATATACAGGATTAAGGTTGACAGAACAAAAATCTTTGGGCATGTAAACGTGGAAAACCACATCTCCGGCAATGGCACCAAAAGTTGATGCAGTCTGAATCGCACGTATGAAAGGAGGCGGACTCAAAAGGAATCAAACTTTAAATTTATAACCTGAAACCTTCAAGGACCCCTGTAACTTTATTACAAGTTCGAAGTAGATATATAGGGTCTAACACAAGGATTTGGGGATGTTTAGGATGTTTAATATCTTGCTCTTAAGTCATCTAAGCCAAATCGATAGTTGATAAAAGTATGGAGTTTGAATTGGTCTAGCAGATTGTCATGAAGTAAAACAAAAATAAAACAAAACAAAACAAAGTCTGTAGGATTCTACTAATTAGAGAGAAGGAGTTCCTGGCTATGTAACTACAAGTTGGGCAGTCTATGTACCCATTCTTGGGCGTAGACAACCCTCGAACACCTCAACAAGCAACCTATGTCCAAACATGGTATGTATTGTGGTATATGTTCTTGTGGGGTCATCCCACTCGCTTTCGCAAAGCGTGACTAAAACCCATCAATGATATGAAACCTCTCTTGAGGGTGAAAAATCAACACCCTAGAATATTCTAGATACCCTCTCAGGTCTAGAATACTTTGAGATGCTAGAAACATGTGTGATCTGAGCAGAACCTAGTAGTGGGCCTAACCGTGCCAGGCTAGACCTGGTCGTGCCCAGGTCTACAGTTCTGCATAGATTACCTTGAACCATCCTCCTTTCAAATTCTAATCCAACTACCTTCTCTTGTCTATTTCTACAATGAATCTCTCGATATAGGCAGAAAGAGATCAACAAAACTAGCACTCATAACTAGAAAGAGAAGATAGAACAGAAAACGTACTAGATATGAAATAAAACTACTTACTTAAGGTAAAAGTACATAAACATGCCCAAAATGGGCTACATAGCCAAGAAGGAGCTCAACTAGTCATGGTCAAACATAGTTGGCACCGAACAAAGATGGAAAAACATCATTTGTACAAAAACAAAGGAGAACAGTAGAAGAAAGGAGAAGAAGAAGAGATTTAGCCTGTAGAGGAGAGGTGGCTTTCGCTCCATAGCCTTTGTATAGGTTGAATCTTGTCTTTGGGTCATACTCCTTGGTCTTATGGACTCATTGGCCTCCTTTCTCTTTGATTCCACCCCAAACAGTAGCTTAGTGGGTGTATGGAGGTGGAAGATGGCTGGGAATGGTAGGATATGGGTGTATGGAAGTGGATAATGACAGTGGATGGAAGCAAACTGGAGGTATGGATGTAGGATGAGCACTTCATCCTTTTCAGACCTAGGAACTCTCCCACGGGGCTCTGGGAACCAAAATGGGTCGAAACTGTAGAACTAGACCTTTCTAAAATTAAGAACCACAGAATGGGACAGCCCAATCTCAGAATCCCTCTCCAGGTCATGAGGGGTGGGTATTTATAGGTGAAGGTGGAATGTATGTAATGAGTGGTCGTGGAACATGTCTCGGTCACGACACTTGTCTCAGTACGACCATGCTAGGTTTGACACGGTCGTGTCGGGGGTCATGGTAGAAAAAATATCATAGTCGAGGTAGACGTCACGATCGACACAAACGTCGCAGTCAAGGCAGGTGTTGCAAGTAAGACAGGTGTAGCTGACCCTTTTCCTCGGCACGGCCGTGTCGAGCATATCAGTCGTGACAGACAAAATTCATTAGCAGTCGTGGTCGAGGTAGGTGTTGTGGTTGTGGCAGGTGTCGCGTTCAAGGTAGGTGTCACGGTTGAGGTAGGTGCCTTGGTCAAGACATGTGTAGATGACCCTTGTACTCAGCACGGCCTTGTCGAGCATCTCGATCACGTCAGGTGTCGCGATCACGGAGGATGGAAGCCTAGCTATTGTAAAAATCATGTGTTGGGGAAAAACCTTAGAGAATAGATGTTTTTAGGTTCGGCACCTACAAGTCTCAAAATTGGCTAGTTGAGCAACTCTATCTATGAAAATATATAAATTACTAAAAGATAAGAATCTAGGGTTATTTTGGGCATATTAAGGCTATAATGACACAAAACCATAAATAAATACTTAGTATAAATGTCTGAATTTGGGTGTTATCAGTAAACTCTAGGAATTATATTCCTAGTGATTTGTAGTGCAATAATAATCCACGTCACATATGGTAATAAGAATGAAGTGTAGGGGATATAGTATGACCACCCAAACTTTTGAAGTATGGTCAAGGTTAAGTTTACTCTTTTGAATACTTTCATGAGCGTAGAGGTAAGAAATAGTGGAAGAGAAATTAGTCAAAAGAGGAGTCACTAGTGTGTGTTTCAAGTAATAGCACACCACATGAATGAGAAATAGAAAAACCACATTTATATCATGAGATTTGAAAAACCCTAAGCATTTGTGTCTTGCTCAGATCACAATTCAACCAAGCATTTCACATGCATGAAAGAGATGATTCACATGAGAAGTCAAGAATTGAGAGTATTTAGCAATATACCATGAGAATTAAACATGCATTTGTCAAAGGTCAACATTTTCAATTCAAAATGTAGAGATCGAGTTAAAAATGCTTTTAGGAAAGAAACTTTTATGTTTGGGCAAAATTGGCCAAAATTGTGCCAAATTGCCATAAAATACATTTGAACCTACACTAGAAAGCAATAAAAAACAAATAGGAAAATACTAGCTAAAACACATAAGAAATTACAAAAACCTATATGAAATGCAATGCATGGCATGAAATGGAAAAGAGAGCATTTTTATAATAAAAATGAAAAATGTAAGAAAATAGACTAAATGCATGCATGTATGCAAAGCAAGCACAACAAGTATGAATGAACAAGTATCAAGGTTAGTTAGACAGTCTGATCATCTTGGGTAAAATTTTTGAATGAGGAAAATAGAGAAATATGGAGTAAATCAAAGGGTTACCGCCCTACCACCCCAAACTTTTTAACCATGTTGTCCTCATCATGATATAGAAGTTTAGAATGGTAGGGTAATGGGCATGGATTTGTGATAAACAGATGCTAAGAGGGGGAAATATCACATGGATCTAGTGGGTAGGGTAGGTCTAGCATGACCGTTTTGTGTAGAACGGCTATTTTGGCCATCGGGCACCACGACCGTGTTGTGTGGAACAACCGTGATGGTCACATTCATGTAGCTCTTTCACTCATCGTTATGCTTTTTCTCAAACTTGATCTTCCCTTGACTGGCTCCTCCATGCATGATCTTTCCCTAAATGTACCTATTCTAACAGGATTCACAAATAGAAAAATCAAGTGTAGTGTGTGTATTTCTTGGAAGTGTAAAAACAAAGGTATAAAAAAATTGGTTTTAAGGGAAAGGATCTCAAACCAAGGTGGGTTGCCTACTACTAGCGCTAATTTTATTGCCTTCATCCATACTTGGTGTTGCTTTTATCATCAATGATCCACAAGCAATATGTTTCCATCCTCATCATAGGTAATCCTCTCAAATTACTTCACTATATGATCCTTGTTTGAAGGGACATGTAAGATCTCAGGATGTGTCCTTTCAACTACTTCTTCTTTATACTCATCATATTCTATCTTAAGATATCAATTCTCATCAATCAAATCTTGATTCTCCTCAATGATGAACATATATATCTCTATCTTTTTGTTCAAGAAGGTAACTATAAGTGTGTTGTTGCGTACCTTGATTTATGAATTAGATGTAGCTATGAACGGTCTTCCCAATATGATGAGTAATCTTCCCATCTTTCCTCTCTATGTCTAAGATAAGAAAATCAGTTGGGTATGCAGCATATGAATCTCTTTCCACTACTACCATCTCATTCTCTAGCCTACCCTTGGGTATTCTATTAGATCCATCAACCAATAGGGGAATGTTGTCTATTGGCTTCAACCTTTCGAAGTAAATCTTCACATACATATTATAGGTAATGATGCTAACACTTGTGCCGAAGTTAAGAAGTTTGTCACTACTACAGAACCGACCTTTGGCGTCGGTTATTTAAGGCCTTTGGTGACGGTTAAAAAGTTACACCTATGTGGGTGACACTAAAAGGTGAACCCTTAGGCGTCGGTTTTAAAACTGACACCAAAACCCTTCGCGCCACCCAAAATGTGCTAGCAGGGGCACTATAGGCGTCGGTTATTAGTGGGAAAACCGACGCCAGAACCCTTGGCGCCACAAAAAGGGCAGAAGTAGGGGCACTATAGGCGTCTATTATTAGTGGTAAAACTGACACCAGAACCATTCGTGCCACAAAAAGGGGGCACTATAGGCGTCGATTATTAGTAGGGCAACTAACGCCCAAACCCATCGTGCCATAAAAAGGGCACCATCTAGGACACCATCGGGGTCAGTTTCGTAGTAATAACTGATGCCATATCACCTGCCACCACGGCCGTGCTGGCCAGCACAGCCGTGTTGTCTGGCCACATTAGACGGCAGTTTTTTGCTATTAACTGACGCTATAAGCCTTTTTTGTCAGTTTTCGACTAATAACCGACACCTATGCTTTGATTTTTTTTCTTATTAGTTTGTAGGCCTTTTGTGGCTGGTCGTAGGATAAAGAAACTTGCAGTTTAGTGGAACTAGACTATGGGTTTACGACATCCATTGAGACCAGCCAACAACAGGCCACAAACTTGCCAATTTAACAAGATTCACACACATGTAGAAACAGGCCACAAACCGGCAGTTCCTTTCATTTTCACATTCACACATGTAGAAACATTCAGACACATGTAGAAAATTCATGTAGCAACCTACAGTTCCTTTCATTTTCACATTCACACATGCACATATAGAAACATTCATGTAGCAACCTGCAGTTCTTTCATTTTCACATTCACACATGTATAAACATTCAGACACATGTAGAAAACATTCACACATATGATAATTAATAAAAAAATCATTTACAAAATATCATTTTTTAGTCATTATCTCTATCAACATCCCAATTATATTTTAAAACCCCCACTACTTATATGGATTTTACCCATTCTTCTCTTACATCATTTAATTCTTCTGTCGTATAGGAAGCATGTACATCTGATAAGGCCTTACATGTAGTGTGGTCAGTTTTAAACACCTGCAAAGAGAATTATGTATAAGAGAATGATGTATATATATTATTAATAATATATAAATAAGATTGATATATTTCATATTTTCTAATGAGACTATATATAATACCTCAGGTATGGTATCTATGTCCACTGTGGAATATTTGATAATCATGTGTATAAATCACATCACATAGTATGCACATGCCCGGCCGTTGTCTTGTGTAGCACACTATAAATTGAAACAAACAAAATATTAAAATATACAACTAAGCACAGTTCACATAAATAATATATGCATTGGAGTCAGGAACTTACTTTCACGTTCTCCCAAATTATTGGTTGGTTCTTTTTTCCGGGGACCTTTCCTCCGACCTTTTTGAACTCATGTAAACCCCTACATGTTAATGTAACACAGTAAATTTCATAATTAAATAGTAATGTAATAACAGATGTTAACGGATATAAAAATGAAATATTTCTCAACTGAATAATACCATTTTCATTGCATGTCTATATTTTAGATTCAATTTAGTCCCCTTAGGATCTAGATAATAGACAGTGAACGTCCTGGGGATAATAACTAGTAACTCCCAATGTGTACCCCTAGAGGTTAAAAAGATAAAAATTAATAACTCGAAATCCACAATAAAAATGTAATTTTCTTAAGTCCAAATTATAAGCAAAATAAACTTACTCCACATTGAATGGAGCTATTATCACCATCTTCTTGTTTTGACCAAAATTTGTAAAAGCATCACAACTGTATTGTTGAATTGATGTAGGGTCTTTAGCTACTAGACTAATCAAAGATGGAATAAAAAATCCTACATGTTCAAATGAAAAATCTACACATATCTTGTCTAAGTAGTTGCAAAACATGTATTACGTATGCATTAATATATAAGAAACCAGATCACCGGATCCTACACAAGGTATATGGATGTATAAACAATATCTCACCTTATCCATAGCTCTATCACAGATGTATTCAGCCAATCATAGTGAAACAACTCCAAAATATCTTTTATAAATAGTTTGGTTTCGTATGATTGACCTGTTGCATCCGCATCTATAGAAACATTTATAGGGAAATTTATATCATGTTCGCCTAAACATACTGCCATACCCCTACAATTAGGACCTAACAGGACAGGTAGGTCCTGTGGAGCCCAACTTGATAATGTAGGAGGTGATGGTGGAGGCCTAGATGCTCTGGGTGTCTTCGTTTTAACCTATATATATAATTTCAAATCAATTGACCTCATATATACACACTAACAATTTAACGTAATGTAAATTTACCATACAATTTTAGTATAGACGACATCTGCTTTGGGCCACAATATCACTCCGCCTTTTGCCTCACCAAGTGTTTCACAATCTGGGTGGGAATATATGGCAATTGAAGATCTATCCAATTGGGGGATATACATAGTGGGCTCACACGAACCCAACCATTTGGTAATGGAGACCCATGAAACATTTCCCTTGGAAGGGATGGGTAAGCCGACGCCTCTACAATGACGTATTCATTACTTTTTAGATGGCATGGCTTCAACCCCTACAAATTTACGTAAAGAATGTTATATACATATATGCATATCATCTTGAAAACATATCATCTTGAAAAGACTAGCTACTATGTCATAAAAATACTTACAGCGGATGTGCTAGGTGGTGGGTCTACAGGATTACTCCCAACCTCTGCAATAGGAGTAGAGTGGGATGCCATAGGTACTGTCTGAGTGGCAGTTTGAGATGTGTACCACTTCACCATTTCTTCTTGGATTCTCCTATCAATTAACGCATCTACCTATACATGGATAAAAGAAACGTTAGCTTCTGATTATTGAATTCCCTTTTACAGTAACATTCTATAAAAATAATAGGTTGCCTCTTCTTATAAAATTCCCACTTTTGGGACATGTTTGTGCTGGAATGGCCCAAAGAACGCTTTGATGCCCACACCAATGCCTGCACCCCTAACACGTCCAGGATGCTCTGGGTTACCCAAAGCAACTGTCAATTCATCCCTTGTGCCCTCAGGGATGAACTTGCCTTGTTTCCTCAGCTCGTGTAGCTCCCACTAATCACCATCAATAGAAATTGGTAAGTAAGTAAATACCAAAAATAATCAATATTCGAAAGAATTGCTCTAAGAGTTGTATTTTACCATTTTTGCAGCCGCCTCAGCAGTTGCGGGCTTCTTTATTTCTCCCTTCTTGTTTTTCCTCCCAGGTATCCAGACATCATGGCGAGGCAGAGGTGTGGTACCTATAGTAAAGGACTCTTGAGTAGCAACAGAGTGAGAAGTACACTCAGCCTATAGTCTTTGGCGAATGCCTGCATATCCCTTTGGACCCATTGTGTGGTCACGCACATTCAGTGCATGCCTTGCTCTTTGCGCCTCACTAAGAGCCTAGTTAGTATGCACATTGATTTGGTTAGTAACACTAAAGGTTAATCTTGAATAGGTGAATACAACATATATTAATTAAATAGGGAGTAACACCTAATACCTTGAATTCATTAGTGTTTCTTGAAGCAACAAATGCGTCCCATTCTTCTTGGTCCAGGAAGTTCCACTGTTCAGTGGCTGACTTCTTCCTCTTCTCACCATCTTTTATGTATTCTTGGGTGAGATTTGTCCTATAGTTCCTTAGGACCCTCACACAATGTTGCATCATGCATTTACGATGCAACTTTTCATCCAACGCAAATATACTCTGCAAAATAGAATTGCTATTAACTAGTATCCAAAAAAATAGTAATCTACAAAATAGAATTCCAAATAATAATAACTCACACATAAATCCTTCCATATTAAGTCTTTCTTCCCCTTAGGAGCTTTATGCCAAGAATATATCTTACAACCACAATGGCTACGAGTAACATACCCAAGATATGAAACAAATGAATTGCGGTTCACTCCAATTGCATTTCCTACATTATCAAAATCCACAACCAATATGGGTCCATTTCCCCTTAGCACTATTAACTTCTTCATCATAGTGATGCCCCTCTCTTGTCAACTTTTTGGTACTGCTCATCAACTACCTCAAGTGCTTCAGAGGGTACATGTGCATCATCAACCTAAAATTTGACAAAATAAACACACTTATAGGATATAACTATAAATGGACAAATAGATAGAAATATATGATCTATTTTTAAAACTTACATTGTGAGGTGACGCATTGGTATCCTCACCATGCTCATCATGGACATCATGGTCATCATGCCCATGCTTAGCCATCTGAAAATTTCACTAAAAATCAAACATTTAGCATTTGACATAACTAGAAGATAATGAAACATTGTATAGTTCACATATACAAATGAAACATTGAAAATGAAACATATAAAACATATAAACATGCATGCCTCTAATATTGTGATCGTTTATCAATTAACAATCCTTCATTGTGATCTCTGTGCACATACAAGTCATCATTAGCTTCAATATCTTGTGGTGTTGGAAACCCAACTGAGAATGGACTGGAGTCATCATACTTATCATAGTACTCTTCTTCATCTATAGGATCTTCAATGAACTATCTTTTACCATGAAGAACATTCGACCATTTATCATTTGTAGGATCATTGATATAAAATACTTGTTTCGCTTGTGATGCCAATATGAATGGTTCACCCTTCTCGCCAATCTTTTCAAAGTTCACTAAAGTGAAACCCAATTCATCCACTATAAATCCTTTGGTGTTATCAACCCAATTACATTTGAAGAGCAAAATTCTGAAATTTATGTAGTCAAACTCCCATATGTCTTCAATGACACCGTAATATGACATTTTAGCTTCACGTGGACTCTTATCCTTTGCACTTGCAAAAAACATAGTCGACGCTTGAAGGGTGACCCCACTATTTTGGACGACACTCTTATCATCTTGGCGCTTTTTGTAATATGTGAATCCATTAATGTCATACCCTTCATAAGACATAACATTCAATTTTGGTTTAAAGGTGAGGCATTTGATAGTTTCAGTAATATCATCTGGTGTTTGAGATAGTTGATGTAAGACTTTATCTTCAAACCACTTAATAAATGTCTTGTTATGCAATCTAGCCAGCCACATTGAATTGGCTCAAGGATATTGTCTCTTGATGAAATTGGTATGTTCCTCGATATAAACACTCACTTCATCCATGTTGTGTAAAATATACAAGTGACCTTGTTCCAACTGCTCACGTCTGATTACTTTCACCTGTGATCCCAAAATTCCTTTGCCAAATTGCTCCTCAATATTCTTGTCATTACCAGGAGTGTCATTACCACTCAGAAAGTCATTGCAAAAATCCATAACCTCTCTCGCCACATAACCCTCAATAATACACCCTTCAGGTCAATAACGGTTTTGAACATCACTTTTAAAAACACTCATGTATCGTTCAAAGGGATACATCCAATGCAAGAAAAATGGTCCCAACATTTTCACTTCCCTAGTCAAGTGGACAACAAGATGTACCATGATATCAAAGAACGAAGGAGGGAAATATATCTCAAGCTGACATAGGGTAACAACCACTTCTCTTTGCAAAGTATCGAGAGTATCAGGGACAATAACTTTGCTACACAGACTGTTGAAAAAGAAACAAAGTCTGGTGATTGCAAACCTTACATGCTTTGACAATATAGATCGAATTTCCATGGGCAGTATTTGTTTCATTAGAGTGTGACAATCATGAGATTTAAGACCTAACAACTTCAGATCTTTCATTGATACCAATCTACGGATGTTGGATGAGTAACCATGTGGCAACTTAACATTTACCAAGCATTCACAAAAAGCTTTCTTCTCCTTTCTAGACAATGTGTAACAAGCGGGAGGTAAGTATGTTCTCCGATTTCCCATTTCACATAATTCTGTTCATTCTGACCTTATTCCCATTTCATGTAGGTCCAGTCTGGATTTTATCCCGTCTTTAGTCTTACCTGGTATATTCAATAGAGTACCAATGACGCTATCACAGACATTTTTCTCAATGTGCATGACATCGATACAATGCATGACTGTCAAAGAACTCCAATAAGGAAGATCCCAAAATATTGACTTCTTCTTGAA
Organism: Alisma plantago-aquatica; assembly: GCA_963693085.1. Classification (NCBI taxonomy): domain Eukaryota; kingdom Viridiplantae; phylum Streptophyta; class Magnoliopsida; order Alismatales; family Alismataceae; genus Alisma; species Alisma plantago-aquatica. Next base: position 945,797,588 of record OY856412.1, read on the forward strand.
TAAAGATTTGTCACTCTGTGTGGCCATAGTACATTGTGATCTCTTACCAAATTCATTGACAAAGTCTTTTACTCTTTCATAAACAACCTCCCCCAGTATAGGTTTAGGTGCACTCTGTTCCTCATTCCATCCATTGAATGCTTTGCACTTCCTACGATATGGATGGAATTTTGGAAGAAACCTTCAATGACCAAGATATACAGTCTTGCTGCCATATTTTAGTCTTGTTGAATCAGTGTTCTCTTCACATATAGGACACACTTTAGCTCCTTTGACACTATATCCAGACAAATTCCCATATGTTGGAAAGTCATTAATAGTGCAAAACAACATAGCATGCAAATGAAATGTCTCTCTTCGTGAAGCATCATAGGTCATCACACCTTCACCCCAGAGTTTCTTTAAGTCATCAATCAGAGGTTCAAGGTAAACATCGATATCATTTCCAGGTTGTTTAGGGCCCGATATCAACAACGACAGCATAACGTACTTATTTTCATACACAGCTAGGGAGGAAGATTGTATATAACAAGCATGACTAGCCAAGCGCTATGTTGGCTGCTCAATGTCTCGTACAGATTCATACCATCTGTACAAAGCCCAAGTATTAGATTCCTAACTTCTTCACCAAATTTAGGGTACAATAGATCAATCTTCTTCCATTGTGGGGAATCATACGCATGTCGTAGGATCCCATCATTATTTTTCTTTACATCTGCATGCCGCCTCAAATTCTTCGCATCTATCGGATTGGCAAACAAGCATTGAAACTGTGATATTATAGGTAGATATCACATCACCTTAGCAGGAGAACCAGTTTTGGACTCCCCCGAAGTCGTCAATTTGTACCGTGACGCACCACATTTTAGACAATCTTTCAAATCCACATAGTCCTTTTGAAATAATACACAATCATTCAGGAATGCGTGTATCTTCTTGGCTTCCATTCCCATTGGACACAACAATTTCTTTACCTGGTATGTTGAGATTGGCAGCTCATTTCCTTCAGGAAGCATTTCTTTCAACAAAGACAACAATTACGTGAAGCTTTTGTCGCTCCATCTATTGTTAGCTTTCAGCTTATACAATCTCAACACAGCACTAAGCTTCATAAACTTAGTACAACCTATGTATAACGGTATCTCAGCATCATGCACAATGTTTCTAAACATGGGAGGTGGATCAGTTTCAGTGTGTTCTACCCCACAACTATCCAGCATCGCATCAACGATGTCTACTGGAACTGGTTCGTTCACATCTACATCGTCGGAGGCAATTTCTTCTTCCACACAAGCACTACTATCGACATCCACTGGTTTTGGGTTTGAAATCTCTCCATGTCAGTGCCATTCTGTATAGCCTTGTACAATCCCATCGCACATGACATGACTTTTGATTTCGTCACATGTGCTGACTTTCAAGTTGTTACCGCAATGCCTACATGGACAGTAGAACCTATCTCTAGGTTGTTTCCTATGTTCCTCGACAAATCTAATAAACTGATCAAGACCAGAAATAAACTCTGGGGTGCAGCGATTGCAAATGGACATCCATGATCTATCCATTCTATGATCAAAGAGAAAACAAGTATATATTACAATAAGATTATGGTCTAGGGTTAACAGATTAGAGTTTAAGCATGGTTAAAAGTTTAAGGTTTAAGGTCTTATATATAATTAAGATTTAATCCTATTGAGTAAATCTTGGACGGGTTTCTAGGTCAACAAATATATGTGCTACCATTTTTATATATAATAAATGTGTACCACCTATCCCATTCTTGAAAACCTACTCTCACTAGTAAGTGTATAATGTATAATGGGTTTTCAAGAAAATTTCGACAGCATTTCCCCGTTGTTCTCCAAGTACATATGTACTTAGAGAATAAACAGGGAAATGCTATCGAAATTTTCTTAAAAACTCAATACACATTATACACTTACATCCTAAGTGAGATTAGGTGTTCAAGAACAGTCCCAAATTGGGGACTATCCAAGATTTACTCCTATTGAGTAAATCTTGGATGGGTTTCTAGGCCAACAAATACATGTGTTGTCATTCTTATATATAATACATGTGTACCACATATCCCATTCTTGAACACCTAATCTCACTAGTAAGTGTATAATGTGTATTGGGTTTTTAAGAAAATTTCGACACCATTTTCGCGTTGTTCTCCAAGTACATATGTACTTAGAGAACAAATGGGGAAATGCTACTGAAATTTTCTTGAAAACCCAATACACATTATACACTTACATCCTAAGTGAGATTAGGTGTTCAAGAACAGTCCCAAACCAGGGACTGTCTAAGATTTACTCCTAATGAGTAAATCTTGGATGGGTTTCTAGGCCAACAAATACATGTATGTTGTCATTCTTATACCTACAATCCTAGTTTCATCATTCATATCCTAAGTTTTGTGTAACATCATTTAATCATGATTGTCAGTAAATACTAAACAGTAAATAAACCATGATTCCATATATCAAAGATTTGAATCAGGGGGTGATGTAGCCCTATTTTAGGGCTCCATCCTATGCCATTGTGTACTTAAATCACATCTAAACATGTTAGATTACAAGCTTTTGCCCCTAATGTGTTTATCATTGCCAAATGCACTTATGATGTTCTTTGCACTATTTTCAGGTACTTGGACCATGCCTTAGATGGAAGAGAGAGAAAGAAGGAGTTCTAGGGCTCCTCTACTCATGGGGAGGTCCAAAGGAGGCCCCAACATCTCCCTCAACCTACCTCCAATGGCCAAGAGTCATCACCAAGCAAAGACATCCAAGAATAATGAAGTTTAAAGGATAATCAAGTGGTGCAAGCCTCACCACGGCCGCGGGCACTTCCCATGGTCGTACGAATTTATGACCAAGAACCAGCATTTCAATAGGGTTTTTCCCCAAGTCACCACGACCGTGGCCATCTGCCACGACTGTGGCCATCTTCCACGACCGTGGCCAATGAAGAACAAAACGACTGTGATGCTGCTCCACGATCGTGGCGACTTGGGGAAAACCCTGTTGAAATGTTGGTTCTTGGTCATAAATTCACACAACCATGGGAAGTGCCCATGACCACATCCCCCTCCTCCAAAACGGTCGTGTGACCCAACACGGCCATGGTGCCACTCACCCACCATGACTGTGGCACTCCGCCACAGTTGTGGCCACCAACATAGCATACCACTAGCCCCATACCACGACCGTATTCTTACCCCATGACCATCCTATACTACCCTCACCACGGCTGTGGCACACCAACACGACTGTGGTGACCAACCTACCCTACCATTTCCACCACATATCCACCTCAAATCCACTCCATTTCACCATTATCATTAGAGATTCATATATCAGTATACATACTAGGTCATATTTCAAGTCAAGATTTAGGCATTTAATCACCTTAGGATGCATACATGATTCACAAGGTATTTGTGTGCACAAAGAATAATATATGTTACTGATTTAGGAGTTCACATTATCATTTTAGAAATAGAATACCCACATGTGAGTTAAGTTTGAGATTTAACATCAATGTATCTTTAACACGCATGTTTCAAGATTCAAATCACATAATCAAATCAAATTAGGATGCTAGAATGGACAAGTTGAATCTTATTTCAACATGCATCAAAATTTACTGAATTAGGTCAAGCATGAGGATTAGAAGCACAAATATATGCAAGTACAAGATTTGAATCAAAATGAAGCCTAATGGAACATTGGGAGAGTGAGATTATACCTTACTTGAAGGATGAAGAACAAATATATGCAAGTCAACAACGCAAATGGATGACACATCAACTCAATTCAGACCAAGAGCACAAGTGCAATCAACGCAATTCTGTTATAATGAATTAATTAGGTGTCAATAAGCATCAATTTTAGTGAGACTCTCTTAGTCCATGCTACTACAAATGGGAATCAGAAAATATGCTGCATGTGTAACCTTAATTGCAAAAATACAATCTAAGTCCACTATGATTCTTATCCATCCACACTTCCATGCTTCTTGAATAGATAAATGACGAAATTCATTTTCACGTTCTCTAACTGAGAATAAATGTATACATTATGCTCAATGCAAATAAATTTTTACGACAGTGTGCCCTTGCAACCACTACATTTGCTGAGTTACCACTGTTAATAGCCGCCTCTGACGTCAAGGCCATAGGAGGAAGAAGAGGAGAAGGAAGAAGAAGAGTAGGAGGATGATCGAACAGGGAGAAGAGTAGAAGAAATTAATTGTACCTGTCAGTAGCGAGCTCATGGAGGAAGAAGAGGAGCAGCTCTGTCGGTAGCGAGATTGATCATGGAGGAAGAAGACGAGTAGCTCAGTCAGCAGTAGCGGCGGCATTGAGCAGGCAGTTGAGCAGGCAGCGGCGGCGTGGAGTAGCCTAGAGAGCAGCGGTCGGAGCACCAACAAGCGGCGACGTGGAGCAGCCTGGAGAGCAGCGGCCGGAGCACCAGCAAGCGGCGGAGGTAGAGGCCGAGGCGAGCAGCGGCAGCGGCGTCGACCAGAGCACCAGCAAATGGTAGCAGAGGTGGAGGCGGCGAGCACAAGAGCAGCGGGCGGCGGTGAGTAGAGGAATTGTCACACCTAACCCTCAATCGAGAATGAATGAAACAGAGAAATGGGAAGAGTCTGGCTCGCACGGGTGATGTTAAGTTAACAATAGGTGTCAGTTATTAGAACTAACTGATGCTTAAAACTATAAGTGTTGGTTACCAACAAGAAACTGACACTTCTATTAGTTGATAGTCGTCGGTTCCAACTAGAAAAACTGACGCCTATCTATATATGCCGACAAAAATAAATGTTCTCGAATTAAGACTATAGTCGTCGATTTCTGTATAAAAACTGATGCTAAAGGGAGGTGAAAATCTTCATGGTTAAGCGTGTGAAAACACATCGGCGTCGGTAATTGTAAGACATCCGACGATAATAATTGGTCAAATTTCTATCTCGCAAAAAACCTTTAGTCGTCAGTTTCTTTGTTAAAAACTGGTGTTGTATGTTAAATTTTGGAGGTAATTATTTTCACTGAAAAAATTGGATTTGGCGATCAATTTTAGGTGTTGGTTTCTTATTAAGAAACTGATGCTAAATAAAAAGTGATACTCGTGTCTGGTCGCCCTTCATAGATAGATGTCGGTTATTTTATTTAACCGACGTTGTATGGATTAGGCGTCGGTTTTTGTATACAACCGACGCCTGTAAATGTGACATTATAAGTCATTTATGTAGTAGTGTACGCTCAAAAAATTGATGATTTATATAAAAAGAGATAAGAGGAACACCCAGATCTCCTTTCTTTAGAGGGAAAGGGATGTCTAATATGAATCTCACTTGCTCATTCAATCTAAATTCCTTGAGTGATGTACTCATTATCATCCTCTTTCCACTCAAAAATTCTTAAATAATGACATGAGTAGTGAGATGTTTGCTTTCTCTTAGTTAAATACCTCCAACATGTTCATGTTATGATTTGGCCTCCCTTTGGAGAAGGGGTCTTCTAAGTCATCAAAGAAAAATGGCCCATTCATATCAACTTTTTTAGAACTATTTGAGGACTTTGGGGAACCCCAAGAAGGCTTTTGGATTCATAGGGTGGAAAACTTGTTGTTACCAACTCAACACAAGATGGGACAGCAATAGGTATCACAAATTCAACATATGGTGGGGCAAAAAATATTTTAGTCCTTTTAGCATCCTCAGAAGATGGTGGGACACATGGTGTTATCATCTTAGAGAAAAGGGGGGGACAACAAAATTCTTAGTGCCTTGGCACTTTCTCAAGAAGGTGACACAACATGATATTTAGTGCTCTTGCCACCCACAAGACCTTTTGGCAAGGGCACTCCATCATGATTTTTATCGATTTGTCTCTTGCCATTTTTTGTCTGTTCAAAAACATTATCACACATCAAAACCGAAATTGACTTCACATTCTCATGGGGAGGAGGGGGGATTGTGATGGTGGTGGTGATGGTGGTGGTGGTGGTGGTGGTGGTGGTGGTGGTGGTGGTGGTGGTGGCCTTTGATGTGGTGGATTAGGATTTTGGAGGATGTAGGGTGGTTGCTCTGGAGGTTATTGAGGAGGTTGATGTGGAGGTTGTTGAGGAGGTTGTTGTGGAGGTTATTGAGGAGGTTGATGTGGAGGTTGTAATGGAGTTTGTTTTGGAGGTAGTTGATATTGTAGTGGTGGTGGGTATTGATGTGGTGGTTGTGAAGTGTATTGGAAGTTGTATGTAGGTTGTGGTGGTGGTGGATAATAGGGGTCAGGAGACCTTGGTATTGTTGCAAAGTTATCACCTACCCTTGTGGTGGGTTGTAGGTGCCTTGAGGAGAAAATTGTTGATCCACAAGAACTATTTGAATTAGCCAAAGTGTGGAAAGTAAGTCTCCCCTACTCTCGGAGGCCAAGTGATAAAGAATCTTGATACAATCCTTTCTCAAGCCCACTAATGTTTTGTCCATGAGAGGACACATCTTTCTTGACTTCATCTAGCTCGTCAACCTCCCAAGAACTTCTTCTTCAAACCTTGAATTGTTCGTTTTTCCTTGGTTCCCTCTTTTCTTCCATGAGAAATTTGGATAATTCCCCCATTTAGGAGTAAATGAACTGGACATTGGGCTTTGGTTGTTGCGGTGTCCATAGGGGAGAAGTGCCTAACATCCTCATCAATTGACTCAATTGCGTGGGCCAGATTGGCTAGAAGGGCCTCCCACATGGATCTTCATTAGGTTCATCATGTCCCTAAGATTTTCATCATTTGCATGTTGGAGTCGTCTTTGGTGTGAGGAAGTGAAGCAGTCTGGTTTCTATCAGAATGTGCATCCAGACTTGAAGCTCAATGTCTTGATTTTTTATTCAAATGGTCAAAAAGAGGCCAAGTATATTCATGAGGTTTGGCCATGAATGTACCACCGCATGATGAGTCCATCACTTTTGACCCATTTCATATAGTCCAGAGTAGAAGGATTGAACTAGTTGCCAAATAGGCTCCTCATGGTAGGGACAACCCCGCAACAACTTCTAAAATTTATCCCATGTCTCATGAAACTTCTCATTCTCTTTTTGACTAAAGGAAATTATTTTTATCCTCATTTGAGTCAACTTGTCAATAGGATAAAATTTCTTCAAAAGTTCATTCTTCATCACATCCCAAGTGACAATCTCTGTCTTTGGAGAATATCACGCATTTGCCTTATCCTTAAGACAGTAGGAGAACAAGGTGATCTGAATAGAATCATCAATAATTGCAAAAGTCATAAAAGTAGATCAAGTATCCATTAAGGCATCTCAGTGCGTGTACGTATTTTCATTTTCAAACTCGTAGGATGTAGGGAGAAGTCTAAGAAGATTGGGTAGGATTGAGAACTGTTGTCCTGGCATCTAATCAACTATAGTAGCAATTGTTTAGGTACAGTTACATGGCATGAAATAGTATTGAAGGGTCTTGTGCACAAGTGGAGGAGGTGGTAGGGTATCATGTCCCTCCTCATGGTCATGTGGGTCCATGAAAGAGAACACGTTGAAACATGCAACAATTTTCACCTGAACAAGGCAAAACCCATCAAAAGAATACTAGTTAGCTAGTAACTTTTCAAAAGCATCACAAAGAATAATGAATAGAGATGGTGGGGTTAGTAGGAAAAAGTCAAAGCTAAAAAAACTATGTAGGATGAGTGTTTTTCTCCCCCACAATGGCACCAGAAAGGTTGGTGCATGCATGAGATGCACACACTTGGTCTAAGAAAATATGTAGCTCTAATAGACATGCTCAAATACTCAAACACTTACCCGCAATCACATTGGCTTGTATCAAAAATGAGGAAGAGGAGCATAGAAGACCAAGTATAGATGCCCAGGAAGGTGGCAAGTTAGGGGTCAAACCCGAGAGGGGGGGCACTAGAGCTAAGTTCATCTTATCTAGGTTTCTAATGTGGATTCTAGGGTTTAAGGGTTTGACTTTGGTTTGGTGATTACACTAAGGGGTCGAGCAAGCAATTAATGAAAGGGAATAAACAAAACCTACTTTAAGCCTATACATTTTAGTTTTCACAAACAAGGAATGAAATTTAAGCAAGATTAACACTAAACTAGAAAAGCAATACTAACTATCAATCTTGAGATGGATACTAGCAACAATAGGCAAGAAGATACACTAGACTAGCAATTAGCCATCTAGAGCAAGGAAATGACTAGATTAGCAACTAATTAGGTAAAGCAATCAAAAGCAATCACAAAGTGACAACTAATTACCCTAAAAAGATTTAGATATCATGAATAAGCAAAAGACTAATTGATTAAGTAAATAAACTATCTAAGCCAGCATTAACTGAGCGAGAGAGAGTTTAGGGTTTTGATCATAATGGAATTGCATCGTATTTGGGGAATGTGACTATCACCTAGGTTGGGGGTCATAACATGCAAGCACTAATCATTTTTTTAAATTAATCAAACCAAACAACAAGTTAGATGCTAGAGAATTGCCCTAAGCTACTAATTGATCATAGATGGAATAGGGTGTGTATAGAGGAAATACTCCCTAGTGTTGACTCAAGGTCTAATTTGACTAAACCCTTGTTTTGATGATGACTAAACCATTCCACTTATTTGTGTCTAATGTCTCTACTTGAGTGATTTCACATTAGGTATATACACAATCCAAATGCCCTAACTTGCGCACATCAAATTGGAGAAAAGACAATTCAAAGTCAATACAGGTGCACGTTTTTGGAATATGATGTAAATCCATTAGAACCATGTTGTAAATCACTTGTAATGATTGTATGACTTGTAATTAAGATTAGACAAAATTAGGAGCACTTAAAACAAATGTTTAAGCATTTTAATGACATTTTCTAAAATTCATTATAGGCACTTTATCGGTTGAGTTACAATCTCGACCGATCCTTGATGGATTTTGAGAATGTCAAGGTTCGGTCGAGTTGCCAATTCACAGAACTCGACCGATCCCTGCACTGGAACAAAACTGATTTAAGTGATCGGTCGAGTTTCATCCAGGATCAACTTGACCAATTGGTCAAATTAGCTTTGTCGCATAGTGCATTCGGTCGAGTTACCTTTATAGAAACTCGACCGATAGCACTGTACGGAAAAGTGCAGAAAAGTGTTTCTAGCGATTGTGGAGTTGCAACGATCACAAATATATCTGTTGCGAGTGACAAAATGGCTACTTTTCATTCTTAAGTGTTCCCCAAGGCTAAGAGGCATCCCCAGCTATAAATAGGACCCCTTGGGCTTCATTCTAAGGTCGAGCATTCAAGCCAAGCACTATGAAGGTCCCTATTCTATAGTTGAGTGATCCTACAGCCTCCTCTCTCTCCCGAAGCTTAATAACTTGCTACATCCATTAGAGTGAGTAGGAGATTTGTAAGAGAGCTCATCCTACATGTATATCTTGTGAGGCTCTCACTTCCACCACCTCCCTATCTCTCATTTCAACCATGAAGATGAAGGTTCTCTCTTGGCTAAGAGATGTGAAGAAGAACAAGGGAAGGAGTCCCTTGGTGAAGATCAAAGCTAAAGACTTGGAGTAAGAGTGTGTAAGCCCTTGGTGAAGGCAGAAGACTCCTTGCTCAAGTGGGTAAGTCCTTGGTGGAAGCTTCTTCGAGTGAAGGTGAAGTCAAAGGCTGAAGATCCAAGAAGAGTGGGTAATCCCTAGAAGGCTAAAGACCTATACAAGAGTGGGTAAGTCCTTGGAGAAGGCTGAAGACTCGTTACAAAGTGGGTAAGTGCTTGGTAAGGTTGAAGACTCTTTGTATTATATAGGTAAGTCCTTTAGTGGGTCATGTATTGTAAGTCTTATGAATGAATATAAGAGTGCAATGGTTAAGAAATTCTAGAGTTTGACCTCTCTAGGTAGTGGACTGACATACTCCTAGTTTGGAGTGTGGAGCCACTCTACATGGCTTGTCAATTGGTGCTTGTTAAATCTCTCTCTCCCTTGGTATGCATGTTTTAGTTGTAGTCAAATTTCCTATTTAGCTACCTTATCTTGTGATATATATTGAAGGTCTAATGAATTTTGTTTAAGTGCATTCAGTTCTATTCACCCCCCCCCCCGCTCTAGAGCATCCAATCACCCATCTAGGATCCAACACCTAGCACCCCATGTCCAACCCTGCGAGGCTAGCTTGGATTAGGGTTTAGGTGGAATTCAACTAGTATCTAGCAAGTCTAGGTTTCTAGAATAGAATCTCTTAGGGAAATAGGGAATCCAAGGGTAGTAATGGAGGGTGGAAATAAGGGTATTGGACTTCACATCACCTACCATTCAACCTTTAGGTAGCTCCAATCCAATTGCACTAACTGCTTGTAAACTAGCTACTTGATGTGTGTAGGAGAGTGGATTAACATATAGACAGACAAGTAGGTAGTTAGGGATCCTCTAGTTAAACATTGGAGCAAATCTAAAAATAGCTACATATAATCCATTTCCCCTAGAACTTATGTGATTTCAAGAATAAACCACAATGTAAACCATGGGAAATGAGATAAAAGTAGAAAAAAATCATTAGAAAGCGAATTTATAAAGTTTACATATCACTATACCCCAATGTGGTATCAAAGTCACATTTTGACCCCCAAACAACCCACCTAGGGGGTTTATTTACTCGTGACAATGGAAAATACAAAAATGGAGAAGAAAGAAATAGAAGAAGTAATGGATCTCAGTGTAGAGGTTGAAATATCTTCTCTAACAGTTGCAAGTTTGATCACTTCCCTCCTCTGAGGTGGAATGGCATGGAAATGGAATGGACAGTGGCTAAAACCCTAAATGCTAGGGTTTTGGGTGGAAGTTGATGAAATGGGATTGTAGTGAGCTAGCCAGGTGATAAGGAGGTGAAATAAATGCTTAAGGGGTGGAAATAAATGTTAACTCGTAGTTGTCATCCGCCACCAATGTATATATAGTGGCTTGGGAAGCATAGGGTTAATTGAGGTAGAATAAGAAAATCAGTGGAAAATGTACTAGGTTTGTTGGAAGCACGGCCTTTTTGGGTACAACGACTGTGGTGTGAAAAGTAGAATGGGCATGCTAGAGGGATCGAATGTGGTGGTGAAGTGGGAAAAATCACAATGGAGGATTGATGGTAGCATGACTGTGAGGTGGCATAGTCATTTTGGGTAGCAAGTTCATTGTGGAGGACTTGGGTGTGGTCTATTTTCCTTGGTATGGGACTACTGAAATCTTGGTTGTTCTGGCTGGCACGACCATGTTGGGACCTTCTTGGCATAATTGTGTTAGTTATCATGGTCATGTTGTTGGACTTGTTGGATCTGCTTCAAGTCTATGATTTTGTTGTGATTTTGGCAAGGGCAGTACAGTCGTTCTGTGGTACCATGATTGTGTTAGGGTCTTCTAGTGCACATTTAACTTCTCTTTGACAAACTTTGGAGTTCTTTATCTAACTCAACCCTTTGCCACCAGGGTTGGGTTGGGGACACTCTAGGACCCTCCTTAGGGTCTTATAAGGATGGAGAAACCCTTAGATTCCCCTCCTTTTCTCTCTTCCATCCAAAGTGTGGTCCAAGTACCTAAAAAATATGCAAAGAACATCCATAAGTGCATTTGACAATGATATGCTTATTGAGGGACTTAGTATGCATTTAACATTTTTATATGTCATTAAAGAGTAAAATGACACAAGATGAAGCCCTAATGAAGATTGCATCATATAGGCTCCTTATCTTCTTCAACCACAGAGATAGACTTTAGGTCCTCAAACTTAGCCCCATGGTCTTCTACAGTGTTGTCCATGTGGAAAAGAATGTGATCCACTTGTTCATCATTAAGATCATGGTTGTTAGTGTCGATGAGCGTTTCCACAAGAGGGTCTTCAGAAGTAGGCATATCTTGTCATAGATGTGCCATCTTGTCAATGTGGTCAATGAGGAAGCATTTAAGACTCTCAAAGACCTTGAAGTCAATCATGTTTGTTCCTAGGCTCAATGTCAAGATTCCGCCTTCAATGTCAATGAGTGCACAATGTTGGAAAATTATGATAAGGTATCATATGTCCTCCTTGATGTCCATGATGACAAAGTCACATAGGAAATATGATTTGGGAACCACTTTCACAGGGATGTCTTCTATGATACTCATGGGGGTAGTCATAGAAGAGTCAGCAAGTTGGATCATGATGTCATTAGGGAGGATGTTGGTTGTGAAGCCTAGTCAATTACACAAGCAAGTGTGCATGATGGAAATGCTTGTGCCAATATTGTCTAGGCCTTCATGGCATGTAGAGTCCCCAACAAAGCAAGAGATGCCAAAAGATCCTAGATTTTTGAGTTTTATGGGAATCTTACTTTGGACAATGTCTGATGTTGTCCATTCTAATTTCACAATCTCAACTTACTTTGTTAGGTACTTAAGAGTGAGGAGAGTCTTGAAGAATTTGGTCCATGAGGGAATTTGTGCCAAAGTGTGAAGGAAGGGAATATCAACATGTAATTTCTTCATCACTTCCTTAAACTTCATGAATCTTGAGTCTAGTCATGTTTGAGCCAGATGGCTCTGGGTAAGGGACACTGGTTTTTTTACTGGCACCATTGGGATGGGAGTATAGGTTGGTACAAATTTTGGTGCCTTTTGGATTTTGGAAAGATGCATATTTCTGGAGGCTCAATCACTACTTCCACTGGTATACCTATTGATATAGCCATCGAAGTGACTTCTTCATCATAGTCATCTTCAAGAATGTGTTGTTGTCGACGATTGGGATTGGAGGTTCTATTTGACCTATAGATGAGCATGTTGGCACGCTAAAACTATGTGTGTAAAACACAAGCATATACACCATGTAATACATGCCTATGAAGGCATGAGTGTCAAACTCATGGAAACGTTTACCAGAGACTACAACTAACTATAACCTAAGTATCTAGGTCTAGAAAATATGGTTGATTTGTTATTTTATGACTAAGAGCAAAGAATTAAACCTAAATTAATTGATTTTGATCAAGAATGGACAGATTCGTCAAGATTGTGGTTTCACTACGGCACACATTGCATTCAAATTTCATTTCATTAGTAATTATTAACCCTTGACTCTAGACTAAAGACCCATAGCAAGTATTATCCAGTCATGTAGTGTAATACACTACTAGATGAAAATAAACCCCACTCATGTAGTGGTTTAGGAATTATCTAGGTGAATTATCGATATCTCTAGGTTGTTCTTTCACGGTCGTAAGCCCTCACCACAAGCGCGATATGAGTTGTGTCAACCTATGATTTTTCCAACCCCTTTTCCCTCTCCTAAAGAAATTAGTGGTTTATTATATTGGTTATGGTGATCAAGCATTAATAGTTCAATAAGATATCATAGATTCACATACAGAATGAAGGAAATAATTTATGTTTTTCATAAAATTTGAATAGAAAGCAATATTGTGCTACTCACGGGTCCTAAAGAATATGGGGTTTAGCCCCACATGATTGTTATCATCATACAAAGAGAGGAAGAGGGGAAAATAGGATAGACATTAGAAAACCAACGTAAAACCCTTAGAGAAGTCTTCTCAGTGATACCCTCTGGTAGACACCTTAATATGCAACATTCTGTCCGCAAATCTACCCTCCAGACATGCCCAAAGTGTCTGGTTTGTGGCTATCTTCTTCATATCCTCCTCTCTCAACTTCATGCTCTGTTGCAACATGATAGAATGTGATTTGATCTTTTGGCCACACTCCCCTTAGGTCATAAGTGGGGCTTTTGCCGTCCTTCAATCATAGTTGTTGGATCTGATGTAATTTCCAACTGCATTCATCATGTAATGTTGATACCATCAAAATGACGTCGGTGGCACTGAGATGTCGGCTGATTTGAAACCCTCAGAGTGTGTTGGTATTGTCAATAGGTTTGCTGATAGACCAAGTTGCTTTATGCGAGTTGTGATGTGATTCGGGTCTGATGTGGGCACCACCAACTGGCATATTGGTTGCTCCAAGAAAATTAAACTCAGTTACTAATGCTCTTTGGATGGTGAGTTGGTAGAACCAACTCCTAGATTTGGTAGAATCAACTCCTTACTCGCTAGCAACGAGAATTCTAGATTTCTCTATTGAAACTCTATGTCATGTCAGTACCAAACACACACGTCGGTACCATCGAGTTGTCATATAAGTGCTTGATTTACCTAAAACAAGGAGAAAATAACATAAGTCCAAATTATAAATGATAATTTAGCATAATTCAGTTGTAATACTCAAGAATTAATGCAATAATGATTCACATGATTATAACAATAAATAATGCACAACACATCTCAGAATTAACAAAAAATGCAATAAATGCAATGGAAAATTATCCTGTGAAAAGTGGATCAAAATCAGTGCATCAAAATCCCCTAGGCTTGAATGTTGCTCTCCCTCAAGAAGAACTACCTTTGGACCTTTTTGAAATAGTCAATAAGAGGATAAATCCTATGAAATATGTTTCTCAATTACCCCCACCTAACGGTCCAAAATCGGCCCTTACCAACCACTCAACAAATAACCACTTTGAAGTGACCAAAAATGTTCATTAAAGATGGCCACCCTTAGATCACTGAAATACAATTATAAAGAGCAGTTAACATCATATTCAATAGGGAATACGCTTGATGCACCATGTAATTCCCTATCTACATTTCTCTGGTCTACCAACACAGTTTTGTTGGAAGCAATTCCCCATTTAGAAATGAATGAGGGGAATAATCGTATACATGGACTGCCATATAGAGAAATGGTTGGAAATGAAATAGGTTTCTATGAAAAAAAGAGCAATGGTTGGAAATGAAATAGGTTTCTATGAAAAAAATCACAAGTAACATCCAAATTATTTATGTATTAATATATATGATGAACCTATAGAATGAAGGGGAGTGAAAAATGCATGAATCCTAATGCCTACTATTATTTTGGAATGATGAATGCACTGAATGTCTCCTCCTAATGAGGAGTGTGGGTGAAAGGATGCATACATATATACTATTTTTGCCTTCTCCATGAAGAAAATTCAAATTGAGTTCAAGGCATCTTTTTCCATTTTATTTAATTTCCTTTCATTTGCTTCTTTTCTACCCTCTTGTTCTAGTAGGATTTATGATTTATGATTAATGCCCAAACTTTCTTCATCATTTATTTCTTTTGATGATTCTTTTTTTTTTCATTTTTTCATTGGGAGGTATATGGATGTAGATCATTTCACTTTTTATTTGTGGAGAAAGCTACATAGATACATGTTACACACAAAATGAAATTGATGGATAAGAAAAATGCAATATACATGATATTTTTTATGCAATTACAATTTCTCTACTTGATAAAATGATATCCAAATCTCTATATTTTCTTTTTTCTAGTGCACTCACAAAGAAACTAACTATCATGCTACTTACTATGCTATGCAATGAAGTCAAGAGAAAATAATTTGGATTACTTGATCATCTTGTGGTGGTGAGTGAAATATCATGAAATGTGGATGGAATCACATGACTAAGAGACAATGCCTTTCTTGATTGTGATATATACCTCTCCTATCAACCTATGTATAGGGTAACCTTAGAATTTCTTTCTAAAAATTCCATTTAAGATCTCTTTATCAGTTTGGTTGGTTTGGGCTCAAACTTCATCATCACACACAAGTCTTGGATAGCTGAAGAATTTCATTCATATCAAGTGTCCTCAAAGTGACTAACTCAAACACTTCCTCCAGTTAGTGTTGTCTTAGAATTCACAAATAAGCTTTAAAAAATGTGATCCTTTTTATATTTATTGCAAGAGAATGAAACACATTCTTTTTAATGATATATGCAATCATGATAAACTAAGATCCATAGCTACACTAGATAGATTGTGGATCCTATTGCTTGGAAATAAGAAAACTAAAACAAGATAGAAAATAAAGCAAGATAAATATGTTCCATTATCCCCCAAGCTTGAACTTGACTATGTGTCCACATATTCAAAACTCAAACTAAGAGGTGGAACAGGGGTACCATATACTATGTATGATGGTGGTGGGTGGAATGTCAGGTCTGTTGGGATAAGCCTAAGACTAGAAACTTCGGTGCCACTGACAAGTGTGTCGGTGGTATCGAGCTATGTCATCTTTTTTTTTCCTTGATCTTGATGGGTTGGTACCATCGAGATGCCTCACGGTGGTCTTGACGTGAATTTACTATAGCACTATCATTTTGTGTCAGTACTATCGACAATTTTGTAAGTGCTACCAACTTTCTTTGAAATTCTCCAGACTATACTTGGTAAGGACTCGTTTCCACCAACTGTTGGATATGTGCATCTGAGATATTTGATGAATCCATGTTGATTTCTAGATAGTGTTTCTGTGGTACTGATAGGTCTGTTAGTGGTACCAACATTGTGAATTCCTGCATATTGCACAAAATGCATCAAGGTACCTTTGTTGCATCAAATAAACATCTAATATAACATAAACAAACTATAACTACTAAAAACACCTAAACAAAAAGTAAATAATAGAAATGAAAGTGGGTATCTCCCATAAGCGCCTTTTTTAATGTCCTGAGCATGACAAGATGGTTTTATTTTCCAGCCTAGGTTATCATGGGATGGTTGTGAAGAATCATCTGGCATGCTAAACTTTACTCTACCATCATCTATCCCTAGTTTCAAATAGCCTCTACCCATGGAAATGATCACATCGGTTGCATCTTGGAATGGTCTTCCTAACAACATCTTGGATCCTAACATCTCTTGCATATCCATGAACACCAAGTCAACAAATAGATTAATTTGTCAATTTTGACTAAAATATCTTTGCATATCCCATAGAGCCTCACAATTGATTTGTCTGTCGATCGGATTGTCAAGGACGTCTTTGTTGGTTTATTCAATCCCACCTTTCAAAAGGTAGAGAGGGGCATGAGGTTTATGCTCACACCAGAGTCACATTGTGCTTGTTCGAAATGTATGTTGCCAATGGAATAAGGGGTGTAGAAACATCTTGGGTCCTTTCTCTTTGTTGGAATCCTTCCTAAATCATGGAACTAACCACTTCATCAACACGCAATACATAAGTATCTTTTATCTATCTTTTCTTGTTGATGATATCCTTCACAAATCTTCCATTTTTAGGGATATGTTCTATCACCTCCTTGAGGAGGGATGTTGATGTAGAGCTTTTAGAAGATGTCTAGAAATTTCTTAAATTAGTTTTCCTCCTTTCTTGGCTTTAGACATTTGGTAATGGCACATGTGGTTTCTTTGCACGCTTGTGAGGAGGTATGTATGGAACATTATAGATCTTCTCCCCTATGCTTGCATCAATGCCACCTCCTAGGATAGAATCTAGCACGTCTTTTGTGGACGGGGTGGCATGTGGTTGCTCCTTCTTGATTGTGGGTGCTCCTTGTTGAATGTGCTACTCCTGCAACATGAAGTAGAACCTTCACTTGTTCATGTTGCACGGGCACCTTTTCTAGAATTGGGAGTGTGGATATAGCCATGGTGGAACTGTGAAGTTCCTTGTCTAGCAAAAGTGATGTAGATGGGATGTCCTTGTTGCTTTTTGCAGACACTAAATTGACTGAGGTGCATGTGCTATAATGATGCACTAGCATTCTACATCCCCCTATGTTTTGTATAGGTTGTAGAGAAATGGAACTTTTAGCACATACACCCATTCCAGCTCTGGAGTATGTTGATATAGTGACTCCTTAGTAATGTTCTCTATTTCCTTGAAAATAGAGACAAAATTTACTTGATGATGTTGATGAACTGTCTCTATGTTCCCAAGAAATCCCTACTAAATAGGCTTCTTTATGGATGCCCCCTCCTTTGCAAATTGAGAGATTTGATTTTAAATATTGTGAATCTCAGCCCCTTGATTTTTTTGCACCCATTTGGATTGGTCAAGTAAGGCCTTATTCTGATTTACATATCTGTCCCCATGTCCTCAATCGTGTCTATTGTACTAGGACCCGTATCTTGTTGATCTTGCTGACACACATACATGCACTCCTCCTCTCCACCTCCAGATGAAGTGCCAGATTTATGATCAAGCATCCTTGTAAGCAACTCCATTTGACTCTTGATTTTTTATGGTGATTCTCTTTCTCCCCCCTAGGACTGATTCTTGGCCATGTTCTTCTAGATCTCATGGCATCTTGTAGCCTTGTTATTTAAGAAGAATCATGCCCCTGCACTATCTAGAGTAGTCCTCTCCCCCCTTCATGTAGGCTATAATAGAATGTCTTTGTCTACCCATATAGATCAATCCCATGATGAGGGACCTTCTTGAGCATATTGTGAAATCTCTTAAACTTCTGAATATGACTCCTCTGCATGTTGCTTAAAGTTATGGATTTTCCCCAGCAGTTCATTCATATTTAATAGAGGGAAATACCACTCGAGGAATGCATCTATCATCTCTTCCCTATTTTCCATAGACTATGGCAATAGACTGAGGAACCACACCTTGGATTTATTTGATAAAGAGTACAAAAATAACTTCTGATAAATCACTATTGTTGGAACCCTATCCAGCTTTAGTATGTTGTAGCTTTCCACAAAGCTATTTATGTGCACCATAGGGTATTCTATGCAATGGTCATAAAATGATTGTGAATCAATGCAACCAATCATGGATCTATCTTGTAGTTTCCAACATTCTTCTTGATGTTTTATCAGCCCTAACTGAGTTGTAGAAGATGATTCCTTTATCTTCTCCTAGATTGTTTGTTCCTCATGCCCTTCCTCAACATGATATTTGTCATTCTGGTCGATGTTTGTTGTCTACTCTTGCTCTGGGTATGGTGGTGGAGTTTGGATGAGCTTCTCAGTTGAGGCTCCAAACTCTCGGGCTTATGAAAAATCTCCTCCTGATCTACACTGGTTGGACTAGATTCTTTGTAATATGTGGTTCGAATGTGAACCATGAACTAGTACCTAAAAATGTGAAATGGGAATATGAGATACCGATGAATTGACAAAAGAAAAAACAATCATGCTCTTATTCAAATAAAATATTAAAATAAATAAAATAAGAAGAAATGGCCTATAGTGGTCGGTTGCAGCACTCGTAGTGTTGGTTTTGTCGTTTCCCTGACAACAGTGCCAAAATCTTGACACGCTAAAACTATGTGTGTAAAGTGCAAGTATATCGGTCATGTAATACATGCCTATGAGGCCTGACTGTCAAACTTAAGTAAACATTTACCAGAGACTATTACTAACTATAACCTAATCAGTTAGGACCAGAAAATATGGTTCATTGGTTGTTTTGCAACTAAGAGTAAGGAATTAAATCTAAACTAAATGATTGTAATCAAGAATGGATGTATTCCTCAAGACTGTTGTTTCACCATGGCACGCATTGCATACAAAATTGATTTCATTATAATTTTTAACCCTTGGTTCTGGACTAAAAACTTGTAGCAAGTATTACCCACTATTGTAGTGTAATACACTACCTAGACTAAAACAAACCCCAATAGCGGTTTAGGAATTAGCTATGTGTATTATCTATATCTCTATGTTGTTCTTTCATAGCCATAAGCCCTTTCCCAAGGTGTGATATGAGTTGTGTCAACCTATGATTTTTCCTACCCCAAATCCCTCTTCCAAAGAAAATATAGTATATTATATTGATTATGGTGATCAAGCAAAAACAATTCAATAAGAGGTCATAGATTCACATCCAAAATGAAGGAAATAATTTTTTTTTTCATAAAAATTGAATTCAAAGCAATATCGAGCTACTCTGAGGTCCTATGGAATATGGGGTTTAGCCCCACATGATTGCTATCATCATACAAAGAGAGAAAGAGGGATAAAATAGGATAGACATTAGAAAACCAATGTAAAACCCATGGAGAAGTCTTCTCAACAATCCCTTCTGGTAGACACCTTGATCTGCAGTGTTCTACCTGCAAATCTTCCCTCTAGAAGTGCCTAAAGAATTGTGTTTGTGGCTATTTTCTTCATCTCCTACTCTCCCATATTTGTGCTCTGTTGCAACGTGATAGAATGGGATGTAATCTTTTGGCTGCACTCCCCTTAGGTCATAAGTGGGCCTTTTGTTGTCCTTAAGTCACACCAGTTGGATCTAACATAATTTTCAATCTACAGTGATTGTGTAATATTGATACCACTGATAGGATGTCAGTGACACCAAATTGATGGGTGAATTGAAACCGCATAATGTGTTGGTACTACAACAGGTTTGTCGATAGCATCGAGTTGCTTTCTATGAGTTTTGCTGTGATTTGAGTGCTGAAGTTAGTACCACTAATAGGTGTGTCGATGGCACAAAGGGAATTAAACTCAATTATTGATGCTCTCTAGATGGTGAGTCAGTAGTACCTAGTTCTACATTCATTAGCATCAACTCCTTACTCGATATCACTGGGAGTTGTCTTGGTAGCATTGAGATTTCTAGATTTTCTTGTTGAAACTTCATGCCATGTTAGTACCACCTACACACTTATAAGTGCTTGATTTAACTAAAACAAGGGATAAATAACATGAATCTAAAGTATAAATGATAATTTAGCATTTTTTCAGTAGAAATATTCAATAATTGATGCAATAGTGATTCATAAGCTAATAATGACAAACAATACATAACATGTCTCAAAATAAACAAATATGCAATAAATGCATGGAAAATTTGCCTGTGAAAAGTGGCTGAAAATCAGTGTATCACCCACTAGAGGGAAAATGGATCCAGTGATATCCATCAGTTGTGCCTCCACATACTTATTATACACTTGTTGGCTTTGAGAATCTTCATGATAGTGTCTAGGTGACTTTGGTTGTTGAGGGTGGCCATGTTGTGCCAGCTCCCTTGCCCTAGTAGAAGTTAACATTGTTGGTTGTAGGGTTTCTATCCTAGATTGTAGCTATTTTGGTACTGCCATAATTGCAAGTGTTCTATTAATATTTTTGGTTTTGTTGGAAACCAGGAGGACCCCAAACTTGGTTTTTACTGGATCCTTGATTGAGCTCATTTGCATTCGCTACTCCATCTAGATTTCCATATTGGAAACCTAGATGGTTCCTCAATCTGTTGGGGTTATAGTAGCCATATATTGGAATTGATTTTACAGCATTAACTTCCTTGGTGAGGGGTTTTTTTGAACTAGGGATAGTTCATGTTCAATGTAGCTTCATAAAGATGGTTGTACTCCAGACTTATGTGCCCCTCCATACTACTAACTTGGTAGACCTCTTGGGTTGCGCTGGCTCAAAAAGATGGTGGGCCTCTCTACCCATACATCTGGAAAGAAAACTCAAGATTGTCTTTCTTGGGAGAGAGGGCCTTATTGGGTTTAGAAATTGCCTTGAGATCATAATTGTCCTCTGCCATGGAAATAATGAATACACCCTTTCTTGCTTGACGAACCCCAATTTGTCTGGTTCTCTGCTCCCCTATTGACGACCTTCCATGCGACGTTGAAGCTATGCCACATAAAGTATCCATTAGAAGCAACATCAAGGAACGTATTGATGTCTTCATTGACTCCCCTATAGAATTGATCTATAGGTTGTGAAGGGGGAACGCCACTATGATGGCATTTGCACATTAATTCCTTGAATCACTCCCAAGATTTAAAGTGAGTTTCTACCTAGATTTGTCAAAATTGTGTTGTTTATCCTATGATTTGATAAGTGAGTGAGGGTGGGAAGAACTTCTGATAAGTAGATATTCATCCCAATTTTAGAGGCATTTTTAGCCCAATTTTGCATCTAGATCTCTTAATTTTCACCTAATTAGCTTTGTTTTGATCTACCTAGATTTTATGATAATCTATATGAATTTGATATTTTCTTGACTCCCCTCTATAGGTTTTGAGTCTTGTCACTCTATAGGAATAATAGTTAAGGATTCTATCTCATGAAATAGATTTTGAGCACCTTTAGAATGCAGATTGATTAATAAATTTTACTCAAGACCATGATTTTCAAGGCCATCAACCTCAATGTCTGACAACCCATTGATCGATGGACCCATGCTTAGAAAGGCCAAAAAGTCATAATACCACCTTGTCAGTCTTCACTTTAATGCTTGGTGACGTCTCAGTAGTTGATATGCCCCAATGCCCGTTGAAATCTCGGTGCCCATTGAAACCCTGGTGTCTACCGAAACCTTGATGCCCGATGGCACTTCAGTGCCCAATGACACTTTGGATCTCATTTGACCACCAAGCTCGATGCTCACCTAGAGCCTATAAATACTCAACCCCCTCCTCCATTTGGAAGGATCTCTTCTGCTCTGTTACTCTAGGAGATTGTCACTTTTTGCCCAGCCAAGAAAGATGGTCCTCATCAACCTTCGCTCCATCTCCACCGCCATAGATGCCCCTGTGGTGTATTTGCTACATCATTAATCTACTACTCCTTCTCCGACAAACCAAAGTACAATAAGAGAGGAAAGAAGTGGAGAAAAAAATTATCCATGCCTGCCCTTGATGTTCTTCCCTTCCTCCTCTCTGTCAATCCCATTATTGGAGAAGATCACTGCTCCACCAAGCCACGATCAATTTCTTCACCATGACCGTTTTTTATTCTTCTGTCTCTCTTGTTTTTATTGTTTCTGTCATGTGGAGCAAGTAGTCCATCTCACTGGGGTGTAGGGACTGGCCCCAGTGTCTGTGCTTACATTTCCATATTTTTACATTCCATGGATTGTATATAACTTCCCATTTCAATGTTAATCATTTAATGCATGCTTTGTGGATTAATCACCTACCTTAAATGATTTATTATATTCCTATGTTGCGAGAACTTCAATACTCAGGACTTGAATATTAATTAACTTGGTTGATTCCCAAATGAGAACTTATGAAAGGACATCTTCAAAATAGTAGATGCATGACCCATGAGTGATGAGACATCGAGCTCAGGGGGATGTCTACTCGATTCCCACACCTAATGGTGGATCTTGCTTTTTCTCTATTTGAATAGTTACATCTATCCTGGGCATGTTATGTATGTGTTTGTGGGTGTAGCGGTGCTAAAACCCAATATCACCCAATGACCTTCATTGTTAATATAAATTATGTTTTAATTATGCTCTTTTACTTTCCTTGCAATTAGTTTAAATCAACCCACATCAAATCTTGGTTATAAATATTAGTCTTGGTTCAACTAAACATTATCCTTTGGGATTCTATCCTTGACTATACTATGATAACACCCATCTACTTGTGGGTGGTATTATTGCACGTTGTTTTGGTAAAACCTTAGGGAGTTTCAACCCTTAGGTGAAATAGTTAGTGCAGTAAAAACCATGTCAACTTCTCAAGGAACTGGTTCTAAAGTTCCTCTCAAGTTTTGATGCTATGATAGCTTTTTTGGTGAGTGAATTATAGAATAGCCTTAAATTAATGGCCTTTTCAGACACACCTCTTACTTTCTTAGTTCGTAGAGATTTATGAACTTCTGTCAGTGGTCATGCACATTCTCACTAGCTCGCCCCGCAAAATTATTGTTATGCATCATTGACGCCCATTGCATATTAATTTTGAAGTTATGAGCTTTGATGGTTGGTTGTATAATGGGTTGTGTATTGATGAGTTCATATTCATCCTAGTTTTAGCTGCATTTTTAATCTAGTTGTACACTCATTTCCATCATTTTAGCTTAGAACTAGATTGCAATTAGGTTTTCTTTATTTTATTATAATTTTTAATATTTCTATCCAAACTCTTGGTTTTCATGGTAGACTTGAACTTCACTGCATTGAGGAGAGTAGGAGACGGTGGCCCTGCTAATCGACTAGTGAACCTAATAAACTTTTGATAAAATGGATAAGATTTTCAAGGATCTGAGCCTTTTTTGGTTACATCATCGACCAACATTTAGTTAGTCAAAAGTCTCATTGACGCAGGCCTAACAACCCACATCAAAACACAACGATGGTGTTTGCTTCTCCAAGAAACCTCATTGATCTGATAGGAAGCCTGCTTGATGAAGATCCATTAATCGATAGCACTCTTGTTGCACAAGATTTCTGACCAACAACACTCATAAACCCATCGACTAATGGTAACCCACCTCGAAGAAGATTCGTCGACTCATGGGATTTTTGTGTTCATCGACCAACTAGATACCTACATCGCAGTCCAACGAGCACTCTACAAACCTACCTGAGGAAGATCCTACATATCCGCTCCCACCGGAATCTTGAGGGGTACAAGACCCTTCATCTACCTCTAGACACCAACCCCTTGTATCCATGGAGGTTATATGAAGCAGCTGGAAAGGGTCCTAAACCCTAGAACATGCCTAGAAATAAATGTCCATATACACTGAGGAAAGGATCTGTAACCATACCACCAGGATGCTAGTTTTGTTCCTAAAACTCCATTCTAGTCGCTTTTAACCTCCTCCATCACCCACACCTCATCGGTCAATACACCAAGGAGATACCATCATCCTTCATTGATCCACCATTATTCTCCACCTACTTTGGCCCCATGATAGAAAATCTAGTCTGCAAGGAAAGAGAGATCGATGGCCCAACATTTCACCTCTAACGAACATCCACGGGTTGTTTTTTTGTTGTTCGACATCTTTGCTCTAAATTTTGAAGAACTACTCCCACACACCACAGCTGCTATCCATTCTTCTATGAAGATGGCTTATTCTTCTCTAATTTCCTTTGTTGTACTTGTATTTTCTTCCATGAGTGAGTAGTCCTCTTGCTAGAGTGCAGGGAGTAACCCTGCTACCTGATTTTGTTCTCCTTAATGCATTTTCTATTTTATGGAACAATATATGTTTTGAATCAAACATTTTTATGCTTATGTCTTTGTCTGGTCATCAAGTTTATATGTAAATCGTATTTTGGGTGTATAGAACTTTGAACCTAGGATCTAGGACATCATTTGACTCATGTGAAACCCTTGATGGGAATTTTGGATGGATGCTTCCTGAGGCAATAGGTATGTGAACTCTAGGTAACGCAATGGAAAGCTTAGAGTGATATTTATCATGGTATTAATCCTAATACCCAAAGAGGAATTTTCCTAGCATCAGTATATATTTTCATACTTAATATGATGCAGTGAGAGAGAAAATGATAGGTTGTGGTGGTGAAACCCATCAGAAATCAACCCTTGTAATAAATACTAGTTCTCACTTAGTTACTTTGATCAGTTAATCCTTGAAAGTATTGTCCTTTTGGTTTGAACCTGAACTATACTGCAATAATGTCTGTTCACTTCCCGGTGGTGATAATTGTATGTTGGTAAAGGTAACCTCTACAGATTTTACCCCTAGTGAATTTGTCGTTGCAATATCACGCATGTCAAATTTTGGCACCCTTGCCGAGGAAAAACATAACTTTTTGATCATTTTAACCAACTTGGATTAGTTAGGATTTTTATTTTTTTTAGTTGATACCATTCAACATCATCTTGAGTCAAACTCGTCTTCCATCATCTGAACTTGGTTGTTGGCACTCCTCATAAATCATTTCTAGTACATGTGACACTCTTTTAGTGTCTGTCCAAGACCAAATTTTGATCATGAGATTAACTAAACCTACTAGAGGTTATCTCACAAAGGCCAACATAATAAGAGACCAATCCAAGATAGAAGAAAAAGAGATCAACTTCCAAATCAAAGATGCAGTTGCAACACAATGAGAGAGAGAGAGAGTTATAGTGTTGTAGTGCAAGCAAAACTACAAGCATTTAAGGAGGCAGAATGACACACAGAGCTATGAGAGTTCTCTATTCCCAAGGTTGCAGACATTTGTATCCACATCATCCAACTAGCCATTAACACCCAACTTGAAATCAAAACACAGTGGGTGACTATTGTGCAAAACAATAGTTTTGCAACAAGACCCGGTGAGGATGCACATGATCATCTTCAAAAGTCCACAAGTCTGTGTTGACTAATCAAGAATTCTAGTATCTCCGGTGAAGCCATGAAGCTACAACTATTATACTACTCCCTCACTGACTAGGATAGGGTGTGGTACAACTCTCTAGATGATCGTAGCATCCAGACATGGGAGGAAGTTTAGAACTAGTTCCTCAAAAAGTTATTTCCACCCTCACTCACCTACCAGATCTAAGGGAAAATCACTTAGTTTGAGCATCTCTCAGGAGAAACCCTCTTCAAATCCCGGAAATGATTTAAAGAGCTACTATATAAATGCCATCATCATGCCATCGGTATAAAGAGCAACTTTATGCCCCATATTGGTCCCTCCCTTTTGAGATCATGTTTGATGCCAGCAATTATTCCATAGGAGCAGTCATGGGGAAGCATGTCAACAAGAAATATAACACTATCTACTATGCGAGAAAAATGCTTGACGATGCAAAGAAGAACTATGAAACCATTGAGAAGGAGCTCCTTTCCATTGTCTCCACCTTTGACAAGTTTCAATCCTATTCAAAAGACTCACAAGTGATTGTATACATTGATTGTGTTGTTGTTAGATACTTCATGTCAAAGAAGGATGAAAAGCCCCGGCTGATCATATGGATCCTACTACTATAGGATTTCGGTCTGGAAATCAAGGATAAAAGGGAACTAAGAATGTTTTCGATGACCGTCTTAGTAGACTACATATTCAATATAGTGATACAGTCCCAATCAATAACTCTTTGCATGACAAGCACCTACTGAAGGTATCCACTTTCACACCATGGTATGTTGATCTTGTTAACTACCTAGTTGTGGGAGTCCTCCATCTAGAATGCATAGGGAATGAGAGGAAGAGGTTCATGTCAAACATTCACCATTAATATTGGTATGATCCTTATCTTTTCCAATTATGTTCTGACGGCCTCTAATATTGATACATCTCTAAAGAAGAAGAAGCTCCTCTTATCCTTGAACAGAGTCATTCAAGACCAACTAAAGGTCACATTAGCTCTAAAAAGTCAGCATTCAAAGTCCTCCAATGTGGATTGTTTTGGCCCTTTATTTTGAAGGATGCCCATAGATATGTTAAGTCATGCGACCAATGTCAATGATTCAGTAATATTTCTAAGACAAATGAGACAAAATTAAATCTTTGGAAAGAAGTTGAGATATTTGATATTTGAGGAGTGAACTACATGGGTCATTCCCCTCCTATTATTGCTTGTCCTAGATGCCCATAGTTGTTGATTAAATTTCTAAATGGATTGAATCCATCCCCACAAAGTCCAGCCACTCCAAGCCAATGATCAAACTATTCAAAGACATTATGTTCCCATGCTTTGGAGTCCCAACATTGTCATTTCTGATGGGGAATCACACTTTCTTGAACGCAGCTTTGAAGCACTCCTTCATAAATATGGTGTCTCTCACCGTGTGGCTACTCCATATCACCCTCAAATGAGTGGTCAGGTGGAGGTTTCCAACCGTCAGATCAAGGCCATCCTAGAGATGATAGTCGACAAGACAAGGCAAGATTGGGCTAACAAGCTAAGTGATGGACTCTAGGTGTATCAAACTGCATAAAAGACGCCCCTCGACACTACCCCTTTCTTTCTCATTTACATGTAATCTTGTTATTTGGTAGTGAATCTTGAACACAAAGATAAATGGGTGATCAAGAAACTCAAATTTGACCTAAGTGTAGCAAAACAAAATTGTCTACTTCAACTAAAATAGTTAAAAGATCTCAACCTATCAACTAATGAAAATGCACACATCTACAAGAAGCGGACAAAGATGTTGCATGATGGCCACTGAAGAGGAAAGATATGTAGGTCGGAGATCAAGTATAACTACACAACTCTCGTCTCCATCTCTTTTTGAGAAATCTAAAGATCTAATGGTCAGTTCCATTCATTATCAAGCATATCTTCCCTCATGGAGCTATTATAATTTGGAGTGAGAATGGTTAATTGAAAGTTAATGGCCAATGACTCAAATGCTTTTTCACTTTTGTTGATATGCAGGCCAACCAACCTCTCTCACTTCTTCATACAACAAACCATATTTGATTTTCAAGCATCCAGTCCTTGACATTAAACAAAGGTGCTTCTCACGAGGCAACCCAAGTTTCACTTTCATTTCTTTCCATTTGCTTTTACATTTTACTTCATATTGCACTTAGTTAGTTAGTGCACCTCATGATCATATCACTAGCTCTAAAAATTTTGATTGTAGGTGAATGACTTGTGCTGAATGGAGAGCAACCACGACTCATGGACCAACCAACAAAGTTATCCCCCTCCATCTTAAATTTGGTTTATACTTGGGGATGAGAAAATATCTAACTTTGGGGTGGAGGGTGGGTGTCACATATTCTACTCTCTACCCATACCTATTGGTTTGTAACATGTGACTTATCATTGCACTCATGCATTGCATTTAGATTACATGTTTCAATTTTGTTTTCTTTCTAGAGTTATCAAAGACATAATCTAGCCGAATTAGATTCAAATTCTTTTTTTTGTCCATGTATATCATAATCTTTCAACCCCCTTAATTGAATTAAAACCTCACATTCACCCATTTTTGAAACAACCTAGGCTAGAAATCACCTTATGAGGCCCAGGAACCCAGACATCATGTTTCCCTGGAAAAGATAGTAAGTCTTTGAGGAATTGAGAGGGATCAAACATATAGTTATTCTAACTGACTATTGAAAAAAATTCATGGAATCATCACTTTTTCCCTCATCGTGTCACTATTTGAGCATAGTGGGACTCGGAATATAATCTGGTGCGGTATAATGTATATCAAGTTGCATGTAAATCAGACCCCTCTTCTACACTTCTTTTGTCTTCTTCCCTTCCATCCATCAAATAGAAACTAAAGGCCCTAAAAAGTTCCAAACTCCAAGTTTGGGGTGGTACACCCTCTCCCTACCCTATCCAATTCTTCCATACCCCTCTCTATGTAATAGGGGTGTATTACCAAAAAGAAAAGAAGTCAATGTGCATAAAACAAAAAAAGTGTTGCAATATATTTATTTTGCACAAATAAAAGCAATCTCAAGTCAAATAGAGGAGAGATTTTCATCTTCCTACTGCAACCCCCCTCTCATTTTTTTTACCCAAAAACAAAATGAATGTCTCATTTTAATATAAGTGTCGAATTATATGCATATTTGTTATTTTGTAGGGTTCTCTGAACACTCATAAAAACTCTTTGTTGTGCCTGGTTTTGGGAATAGTAGCAAGGAAGTGTTTTTGGGAAGAAAAATTGGAAACAAAGACATGGATAGATGTGTTATGTGATCTCAAGAGCATCTTAAGCATAACAGGTGGTAGGGAAATGAGCATGATGTAAAGGTGAGGCAACCACACATGTTGAAAGTATTCATATAGTGACTCTTTTAAATTTTGTGTTACTCAAGGATGAGAAACATTTAAGTTTGGGGTCATTTGATGAATGTATATTCATCCTTGTTTTAGTCGCATTTTTAGTCTATTTTTACACCCATTTCCATCATTTAAGCTTAGAACTGGAGTGAATTTATATTTTCTCTATTTTATGATAATTATAAGGTTTTGATCTTACCTTTTGGTTTTCATGATAGGCTTGAACTTTAGTGTACATGAGGAGAGTAGGAGGAAGTGGTCTCGCCAACCGACTAGCAAGCCTAAGAAACTTTTCATAAAATGGACAAGATTTTTGAGTATTTAAGCCTTCGTTGGGCTACATCATCGACCAACATTTTGTCAGTTAGAAGTCTCATCAATTCAGGCCTAAGGACCCACTCAAGACCCCCCTGAGTGGGTTTTCTTCTCCCAGAAACCTTGTCGACCCAACGAGAAGTGTTCCCAATGAAGACCCATTGATCGATGGTACTCCTATTGATGGGATTCCTGACTGACGACACTCATGCACCCATTCACCAATGGTAGCCTGCCCTAACAAAGACCCATTGACTAAAAGGATTTATGTGTTTGTCACCGATGGGAGACTTGCACCCTAGCCCGACAGGTGCACTACTAATTTGCCCCAACAAAGATCATGCAGCCCCACTCTAATGGGAATCTTGAAGGGCATGAAGCCCTTCGTCTACCTTTAGCAGTCAACCCCTCATATCCATGGCATCTATACAAAGTGATTGGGAAGGGTCTGAAACCCTAGCACACCCTATAAATAGAAGAGAAGAGCCTCCATGAAAAGGATCTACAATAGGGTCGCCAGGCTTCTAGTTTTGTTCTGGAACCTCCATTCCAATCGCCTTCAACATCCACCATCGACCCCCTCCATCTATCGAAAAACCAAGGAGATACCTTCCTCCACCATCATTCTCCACCTACTTCACCCCCATAACGGCAGATTCACTCTGAAAGGAAAGAGAGATTGACGGTCTAGTAGTTCACCTCTGATGAATGTCTAGGAGCTATTTTTATTGCTATTTGACATCTTCACTCTAGAGTTTGAAGAAATGCTCCCATACACCACGGATGTAATCCATTCTTCTTTAGTGATGATGAATTCTTCTTCTCTTATTTCCTCTATTGTTCTTGTATTTTCTGCCATGAGTGAGTAGTCCTATCGCTAGAGTGCGGGGAGTAGCCCTGCTAGTCGATTTTGTTCTCCTTACTATATCTACTATTATATGGATTGATATATTTTTTGAACTAAATGTTTTTGTGCTTATATTCTTGCTTGATCATCAAGTTTATATGTAAATTAGATCTTGGGTGTAGAGAAATTTGAACCTAGGATCTAATATATTATTTGATTCATGAGAAACTCTTGATGAGAATTTAGGATAGGTGTTTCCCAAGGTGTGAACTTTAGGTAACGCTAGAGCGAGCTTAAGGTGATATTTGTTTGAGCAATAATCCCAATTCTGAAAGGGGGATTTTCCTAGCCTCAACATATATATTTCCATGCTTAATATGATATAGTGAGAGAGTGAATCATAGGTTGAAATACATTCTACCCTAGTGTTCCCATCCATTGATTTATCAACATTTATATTAGAGTTTCATTACCACAACTTTAGTATAATGAACAAACAACCCTTCTGATAGATACTAGTTCATGTTGATTTGATCAGTTAATCCTTAAAAACATTGTCCTTTATGTTTGATCATGAACTATGTTGCAATAAGATCTGTATGCTTGTGGGTGGTGATTATTGTATGTTGGTAAAGGTAAACTCTAGATATTTCACCCCTAGTGAATTTGCAGTGCAATATCATGCATGTCATGTATATTTATAGCTTTTTGTATAGATAAATCTCTTAGTTCTCTCTATATTCTACTCCTTCAGCTACTCGTAACTCTGCCTGCACTACATCTATAGCTTCTTCCACAAATGTGTCATGTTTCGTGAGTGTTGCTTCAACTCAGCAGTTGATCTCTTCTTTCACCATATGTTCTTTGAATTCTTAAAGGAGCCTACCGTAGGCTTTTTTTATCTTAGGTTTGAAGTATGTGATAGGTTTGACTCTAGAAGAACGTCACATGCACAATAGAGATCACCTAATAAGTGAAAATAGCCAAGTTCATATGGTTGGAGATGAGTTTGATTAAGGATGATTTTCAATAATATCAATTGTAAAATGAAAATCATAATTGTCCAAACGATGCCAAATTTTGATGTCTTGTTTATTGCATAAGAAAATTTCACTAGGGATGAAATCCCTAGAGTTTTCTAAAATTATAGTATGTAATCTCACCCACAAGTGGATATATCTTATCTTAGTTTATTTACAAGTGAGTCCAAAATACAACATATTTAATAATAGATTGATCAAAGAAATCGAGAAAAAACTATTACTTAACACAAAAATTGGATTGGTTGATTATATCAAACTTGCAAAATAAATGGGTTGAAATAAAGGTTGACTATCACAAAATTAAAATACTAGGGTGGAACAGGTTTCACCATCACGTGCAATAAGGTCACCCATAACACGACCGTCGGTCTTATTCAGCTAAGCAAGGATAGCGACCTCTGCTCTTTTCTGGGACTAACTGGCGAATCCCCCTTAGTTCTTCCAATCTGGTCATGCATTCTTTCCAAATAATCCCTCTTTAGGCGTTAGGATTAAAACTCGAACATATATCAATCCAATCTTATCGTCGTGTTACCTATATATCATACATTTGTTGCCTCAGAAAACACCTAATCAAAATTATCATCAAGGTTTTAATGGGAATAAGTTGATATCCAAGATCATAGGTTTAAATTTCTCTACATACAAGATCTAATAAACATGTAAACTTAATGATTGAGCAAGAATCAAGTGAAAAATTGATTGATTTAAAACATATATTAGTCCATACAATAGTAGCGCAATAAAGAGAACAAAATCTAGTAGTAATCCTACTCTTCATGCCCTGGCGAGAGGACTACTTTCTCATGGAAGCAATGATAAAGTTAATAGTAAAATAAGAGGAGAAGGTCATTGTCACAGTAGACAAGGAAGGAGCCACTACTACATTTTTGGCCAATAATGTCGCTGCCAAAAGCGTCACTTATATTAGAAAAACTGACCTAATAAGCTAAAACTGAAGCAACAAGTCATTAGGAAAAAATCCAGGTACCGATTGAGGTACAAGGTTAGTTATGTTAAAGATAATCGACGCTACAAAAGACCCGCGAAATCAAAAATTCACTACACGCATAAACATAGCATCGGTTTTATTTGAAAACCGACCCAACATGTTTCCCGCAGAGAAAATTGGCTTCATTTTGCCTTCGTGCGTCCACAAGTGTCGAGCTATAGGGTCGGTTTTTTCTAAATTACCGACCTAGGAGTGTACAAGAAAATTTGGGTACCACTTATATCTGTCGGGTCGGTTTTCTCAAATAACTGACCTTGCAGGTCACCTCTATGGTCGGTTTTGACCAATAACCATCCTTAGAAGTCGGGTCTATTGGGTCAGTTTTTTCAAATAGTCGACCTTAGAGCTTGGGACCTTGAGTACAACTTCTTAGGTTGGTTTTCTGCCAGAATCGACCTAGAAACATGGGACCTCTAGGGTCAGTTTTCCTATACAACCATCCTTATAGCTTGGATCTCAGGTTGGGTTTTTTGAGACCTATTGGGTCGGGGTTTTTTTTAAACCATCCTTACATCTCTGGATCGGTGTGACCTCTAGGGTCAGTTTTCCTAAAAAACTGTCCTTACATCTTGGATCTCTAGGGTCGGTTTTCTTATTTAACCGTCCTAGCAGGTGAAATTCAAGCACCGCTTGGTTGTTGGGTCGGTTTTCTCTTAATAACCAACCTTACAAGTTGACACTATCTAAGGCATGCCGTCCCATTGGTGAGGCCGCCCACACAACTGCCGAAAGCTGTTACTACGAAGGTGCTACTAGCTGATGTCTGAACCCTTCTCGTCGTCTTCCGTTTTTGCACTGTTGCCACCAAGCCAGCCGCCGCTTCCATGCCTGAGCCCAAGGAAGAGGCAAATCGTCGTCACGGCATGCCTGAGAGAAGGTCTCCATCTCGGCGTGCCCCCAAAGGTCGTCGTCGTGTCGTGTCTGAGAGAAGATTGTCGTCGCGGTGTGCCCCTGAAGAAGCTCGAACATTGTCGTCAAAGGTTGCTCTCGATTCTTGGCCTAGAAGGTAAGATTTTCTCTTTTACCTTAAAATTATTTCTGGTGTGAGCGAGCGCTGCTACCTTGGGGGTGTATGCGGCGGCGATGAGGAGGGTTTTGTGGCGGTGGAACCCTTGGGCATGGTTGTTCCTGAGGTCGGGGTGGCGGTAGTTTTTTTGGGTGACTGGGAAGGCGGGGTGGCACCGTCAGGTGGGGTGGGGACCGGTTGGGGGTAGTGGTGAATGGGGCGGGAGAGGTGGCGGTGGGTGGGGTGAGAGTAGTGAGAAGCTTGATGACCTTATACACTTGTATGTTGTAACTAGGTTTTGGATGACATGAATCTGAACCCTAGTTCTTACAAGCTCTACTTTTTGTGATAAGATTTTTTCTCTATTAATGGCTACTCTTTGGCATGACCTTTAGTTTATATTTGTCAAGAACACCTAATTGATTCTTCAATTCAGTGCATATAATGCATGCTTAACTATGAAAGTACTCTTGGTTTGCCCATATTATTCACGGCAGTCATCCTTTTACTTGCAGAAGCTCCGATGCTTGGTGGTCATTCTCTTACTCTTTGGCACCTGCACGCCTTTCACTGCCCATAGTCTTCTCTCATTTTCATCTCGACGGCTCAGGTCAGTTACATTGTTTTTCCATTTTATATGACTAGCTAGTAACCCAACCAATAATAAAAACATGTATTTTTTAATATCTACATTTTATTATCAGTCACATATGTAATCATTGTATAAATTCTAGGAATATGAGATGAGACATGTGTACTCCCAGATTGACACTTTAGGGTTTATAGATGAGATCATCGATGCATGATGTTTAACTGAATGTATAAATATGAAAATAATACATTTATATATTAACTTAGAAACCCATTACAAATGTACTCATTAGGAGTAAACCTTGGATAGTCCCCGGTCTGGGACTATTTTTGGATATTTAATCTCACTTAGAATGTAACTGTATAATGTATGTTTAGTTTTGAAGATAATTTCAGTATTTCAGTAGGATTTCCTCATTTGTTCTCTGGGTGCATATGTGAGTGGTTATTTGCCATTTACATCAGTGTACTTGGAGAACTTAGGGGAAATGTTGTGGAACAAAACTAAACATACATTATATAGTAACTAATGAGATTAAATATTCAAAAATGGGATAGGTGGTACACTTTAGTATAAAAGTAATTAACTTCCTATCAATAAAAACTTACAGCTTATAGTATCAATATTAAATTCTTAGTTTTATAATTAATTTTAATGTGATCTAAAAAATGGATCAAAGTCAGATGTCTATCAAGAACCGTTGCAGTCCAGAGTTTGCAAAGTTCTTGATGAATTTATCAAATTTGCTGAGGAACATAGGAAACTACCTACAGATAGGTTCTATTGTCCATGTAGAAATTGTGGTAACAATTTGAAAGTTGATATTGTTGAGGAAATTAAGAATCATGTCATATGCAATGGGATCATACAAGGTTATAATGAATGGTATTGGCATTGAGATAAATTTAATTATGGATCAGAAAATGTCGATACTAATAGTTGTGGCATAGAAGATATAGATAATGATGATAATGTCAATGATGAACCGATTCAGGATGATATGGTTGATGAGATACTACGTAGTTGTCGGGACAATGTCATTGATCCACCTTCTTTATTTGCAAACATTGTCCATGATGTTGAAAGACCATTATATAACGGTTGTGGGAACAAGTACATTTGTATATTTTATACAACATCGATGAAGTTAGTAGCTACATCACAGAACACAATGATCTTATCAAGATAAATCATCCACTATCCAGTTCAATGTGGCTTGAAAGAGAGCATAATCGAACATTTATTAGGTGGTTTGAAGATAAAGTCTTTAATCAACTATCTGAATCACTGAATAATGTTGTTGAGAACATAAAATGGCTAGCATTTAAGCTAGAAATGGATGTCATGTCATATGAAGGATATGACATAAACGGATTTTCTTACTACACAAAGCGTCAAGATGAAAGTAGTGTAGTCCAAAATAGTGGGGTCACTGTTCAAGCTTGTTCGTTGTATTTTTCTAGTGCCAAAGATAAAAGACCACACAAAGATGAGATGTCGTATTACAGCGTCATTGAGGACATATGGTAATTGGACTATACAAATTTCATAGCTCCTATCTTTAGATGTAATTGGGTTGATAACAACAAAGGATTTTAGTGGATGAGTTGGATTTCACATTGGGGAATTTTGAAAAGATTGGTGAGAAAGATGAGCCATTCATCATGGAAGACCAAGCAAAGCAAGTATTCTATATTGATGACCCAGCAAATAAAAATTGGTTTGTCGTTCTTCATGGAAAAAGATATTTTACTGTAGATCCTATAAATGAAGAAGAATACTATGAAAAGTATGATGATTCCAGCCCATTCTCAGTTGGTTTGCTAAGTGTAAATATTGAAGTTAACACCGATGAATACTATAAATGTCAAGACCATGATGAAGAAATTTTACTTGACTAACTACTCAACCAATACTAGAGGCATGTATTCTTTGAATTATACATTTTATTGTCATTCAAGCACGTAATCTTTTAAATATACATCATATCACCACTTGTGCTTTTATTATCACTTGTTTCTTTTATCATGTATACTTGTCGGTTGCTCTAAAATGGCAAGTGAAGATGAACATTCTAAGCATGAGCACCATGAGGATGGTAGTGGTGATGCTAAGAAATGTAGATGTCCCACACTGATGCATAGGCTACAGGAGCTCATAGCCAAAGGGGAGAAATTGCCAATCCAGTTTGATGTCACAGGAGCACCTATTGGGGAACATTCTAGTGCATTCAAGCATTACGTAGGGGAGACTGTACGCAATAAGATGGCAATAGATATAGAAAATTGGCATGATGTTTCTATTTCCTTAAAAGACCTCCTATCACTAGTACAGAAATGGGTTATAACGTCACTACCTATAGGGTCAGTTTTTCCAAATAACCGACCTTATATGTCTACAAAAATTGCGGGCACCACTTAAGACTTCTTGGGTCGGTTTTCTTAAAAAAATGGACCTTGTAGTGTAACTCTATAGGGTCGGTTTTCCAAATAACCGACCTTATATGTCTATAAAAAACACGGGCACCACTTAAGACCACTTGAGTCGCTTTTCTTAAAATAACCGACCTTGTAGTCTATCTCTATAGGGTCGGTTTTCATTAAATAAGCAACCTTATAGACAATCGGATTAGAAAGCCAAATACAGTTTCCCGCGGCAAAAATTTTCTCAATTTTGGCTTCACGCCTCGATCTATAGGGTCGGTTTTTCCAAATAACCGACTGTTATAACCCCAATTTTTGGGATCATCTGGTGAGAAATGTAATTTCTCATATTAAAGATAATTGATCAAAGAATGGTATAATTTGTTTTTGAATGCATGGATTTCATTTACAATAGCCTTGATGTTTGTGTTGTGGGCTTTATTGGCTATTAGGCCCAATAACAAGGAAATAACAAAGAAAATTCAATTAGCAATTGAATAATTGAATAATTGAGAAAAGGAAAATATGGAAACCTCTAGAAGGCACATACAAAGAGGATTTCGTGTCTCTTGGGTTCCTTGGGTTCCAAGGAAGTCCAAAGTTGCAAAAGAAAGCAATAAGAAAAGAAAAGATTAATTAAGTATTTCTTTATTAAGAAATAAATTGAAAATAATGATAAAATGTGGAAAATGAGTGGAAAGAGGCATAAATGAGATTCCTTGGTGAAATTTCGTATACATGAGGTTGCTAATATTAAAAGGGATGCCAATGAGGAAAATAAAAGAGAAATAAAAGAGAAATAAAAGAGAAATCCTCAAAAAGAGATATTTTAATGAGAAATAAACAAGATAATGTGAAATAATGAATAAAGATGCATCTAGAAGGATAATAAGTATCTAATAAAAAGAATTTCGAAATAGTGGAGTGTCTTGGGATCCAAGGAGTCCCAATAAAGAGGAAAGAAAGAGGAAATACTAAAAAGGCAAAATAAGAGGATAATGTGTTGCATTATTAATGAATTATGTGGTATTATTTAAAAGGATGATATTTTCTATTAAAAGAAAATAGAATTTCGTGACCTTTGATTAAAAGGCAAGTAAAGAGAGAGTGAAAGAAATAATACTTGCTTTTCTAAGTGTCCATGAGATAAGGAATATCAAGGAAGTAAGTAGGAGAGAGAAGAACTACTTCTCCATGAAGGAATAAGAATCCTATTGGGAATAGAACCTTTTGTCACATAGATGGTCATGTTAGGGCGTGGATAGCCACCCCTATATAAGGGGGGAGAGGATATGGCTCAAGTTTTAGGGAATTCCACGGAAACTCTCTCTCTCCCTTCTTCATATTCTTAATCTTCATCGAGAAAACCCTAGCCATGAAGTGGGGTTATCCCTGGAGCTATGGGAACGGCGGAGTATACTGATGGAAGGCAAGAGTTTCCTCGACCACCATGGGTGGAACAACCGTCTTCCCGCGCCCCTCAGCCTTGTGCAAAAGCTGCAGCACGGCTGCAAAGAATGGTCACGTGAGAAGACCTGACCAGCGGCTTCGGCCGTGAGATCGAGGCAACCAGGGGCTGGGGATTCGTCTGGTTGGAGGTAGGAATCTTCCACGACAACCAAGGAGGGGCTGGAGATCGCACCCGCGCCCTGAACGTCGAGCAGCTCTGTCCGTGAGTCTGCAAGTCTGCTGCAAAAGCAGCAGCAACCGCCGACAATTTCCGCTCAAGAACGGCCATGTGGGCCACAACCTGGAGATGGTTTGAGTGCGCCCAGGTGGGGCGGAGGCAGGGCAATGATCGGAGTGGAGCTTCGGGCCCCAAGGATGAGAGGAGAAGGGTCGCGGACAGCCATAGGCGCGCGTAGCTAGGGCAGCACAGAGGAGGAAGAAGACCCCAATCATTTGACGTGTTTACCCCTCAGCGGGCTGAAACACCCTTCACTTACACAGGGGTATTTTCGTCTTTCAGTTAGGATTCCAAAACACAAGGCACATTGCATGGAGCGGGGTGACGTGGTGCTCCCGGATTGGTCAAGTAAGTGGATTAATATAAAAATCATATCTTTTTATCTGTAACTCCGATGGTAGCAAATAATATATGCGTTTTGCTCAGAAAAATGAGAGGAATCCAATAAAAATATAGTTAGAAGTTGATTCCTCTTTCTATTCGAAAAGTAGTGTAAATTATCATCTTTAATGAATTAAAGATTAAGAAACCCTATTTTGAAATGAATAAGGTGTTTAATAGGGTTTAATGGATCATTAAAGTTGATAATAACCTGTTAATTATAAATAGGTACATTAAGATAAAAAAGGGTTAACTTTGCATGCAATTAGTTTAACTTAGAGATTATGTGCATAAATATGCTTGAAATTCAAAAGTACATAAAGTTACCATCTTTAATGCTTTAATTAAGGGAAAACCCTTAGATTTGTTGATAGATGGACTTAATGATGTTATTTGGATAATTCAAGATGATATTAATCTGTTGTTAATAAAAGAGAAAATAGGATCTAAAAAGATGATCTTTTATATAATTGGCTTAATTTAGGGTTTCGTGCATGATTATGCATTAATGAGCTTGAAAACCCTAATTTAGGTGAATATGTCTTTTAATTGTTTTAATTGTTCAAATCCATGAGTAAATAGGGATGTGATGATCCTAAGTCAATTTGGGTATAAAAGATTATTAAAATGGATAGTTGAGCAATTAAGGTTCATATAAATGGAAAAGGATATTTTAGGGTTGTTAACCTAAAAGGGATTGAGTTTGAGAAACTGATCTAAGAAACCCTAATGAATATTAATGAAACCTTAATGCGGATTAGAAACCCTAGAAAGTGAATCCAAGTCAATAAAGCAGATTCTTGATAAAGTGTGTAATAAATAGAGTACATATTCTTTTCAAGAATTATGTGATGATTGAATTACTTGCTTGGATCTGTTGATTGGCTTGATTGTATATACAAGAAGTATATGTTGAATAATCTGCATGACTCATCAAATCAGGTATGTGGTTACGATTATGAATAATCGCTCTAAGTCTCACGGCGATTCTCGAAGTTTTAATCGGTTGCTTGAAAATAACTGTTGGATGTTTATTTATTTCATGCAACTATAAAGTGACTACGATTATCACTATACATGTGTGTATATAACTAACTAGATCCGGGTCCACCTCTATTGCTTTGAAAAGGCTAAGAAAAAAGGGGTAATCCTAGAGCAAGGTCTAGGTTACCGAGAGTTAGAAACTGGGCTACCTACGTGTAGTGCCATGAGACTCACTAGCCTGCCATGAGTTAAGGAGTGGGCTACTTACGAGTAGTGCCACGTGACTCAACCCTAGAAATTGGTTCACTTATAGGTGGACCATGAGGGGTTTAATGGGGACAACATAGAGGATAGGGTACTCTTGGATCGCGGAGTTATATTTAAAATGTAATCTTGATTGTTAAATGATTAATTGAATGATTACATTGTTATCATAGTTGCACGTTTATTATTTCCCCCACATACCAGCTTCGGCTGACCGACGTTTTATTTGTCGATGTTTTAGGTACAAGCCAAAAGGACAAACAGTAAATCGTCATATTGTGAAATACATTAAGTAAAATACAAGGAGGATTAGTTAGAGTAGAATCCTTAAGTGGATAGAAGTTTAGAGATCCAAGTTTTCAAAAAGGTATGCAAAAATTTATTTTCTTACAGCTTTTTAGTATAGTCTGTTAAAATTTGATAATTATTTGTGGTTAATTGTCGAACCTTTGATCCGGAAGTTATGGGTGCGGCTTCGACCTCTCGGACTCCCTTAATTGGGGGTTATCGGGAGATGGGGTCGTAACATTTGGTATCAGAGCCAGGTTCAAGACTAGTTTGATATCAGGATGTCTGTGATGTAGAGACATATGTGGCACATTGCAACTTAGATGTAAAGGTGTATTGGTAAGGTGGGATCTACCATCTCTACTCTTGGAACAAGAAGAACTCTATATTTGGACTACAGCCAAATGCTTATTTCCTCTTGTTATGAGAGTGAGAGACAGGACATTACGCATGCCACACACCAAGGATAAGAGATGATGTAGGTTGGAACGTTGCCACGAGAAATGGGGATAGAGAAGATAACCTATCCTGGTAAAGTGAACGATACATGGATGGTTTGCAAACACTAAGAGGAATGAGGTAGTCACCTTATGAGGAAGTTTTCATCATGAGCTATGTAGAACTTACAAGTTATACCAGGTTTAGTTTGATGATGAAATCAGAGAGTGTTCTTAATGAAGATAGACATGGAGTTAGAGGTGAGATGATAAGTGAAATAAATGGGAGTGTATGTCTTCAATGTTACCTAATACCTAAGGATGTGAAATGGTAATGGATGCTCTGGTTGAGATACATCTAAATTGTTTGACTAGAAGCTAGAAGAGGTTGTTTGGCTAACCCTAAGTTTGAAAAGGAGAGGTGTTTGGATAGCACTTAGATGTTACAAGATGCATTGAAAAGTTAAGGGTTGTTTGGTTAGCCAGTCTAGTCCTCGATACGATGAAAGGGTGGTGGTAGAACCTCAGATGCACTTCTTTGGAAAGGAAGGAGATGAAACCCCGACTAGAGTGGTTTAGGGTTTCGAAGGAATCGATCTTGAGGAACCATGACGTCCAGGAAATCATGATTGAAGATCACCATACACCATGGTACTACCAAGATAATAAGTGACAGTAGTACTTTAGATGCCTAAGATGAGGCTGCATGAGGTATGTTGCCATGCATGTTAGGAGGTGAAGGATGAGCACCGGTAACCTAGTGCATGGATATAAAGGATAAGGAGTCCCTGAAAGGGAAGGGGAGTTCATCTCTATGGACGTTGTAAGTATCCTCAGGACCAAGGAAGGTCGAGATGCAATATGGGTTATGGTAGATCTCTTTTCCTAGATGACATGAGAAAGAAAGAGTTATGTCAAGGGACAGATTGGGTTGAGCTACATATGAGAGAGATGGTTCAACTACACCATGATGCGAGTTCAAAAGTTCATGAGTATGACTTAAAGGTTGACTACCATAAGGTGAAAATAGGTACATGAAGAACTCGATGATAGTACAGTTTATCACCCCTAACTAATGGTTAGTATAATCCAGACTAAAGGGTCTGATGAGAGCATGAGTGCTCGTACAGGGTGATATCTAAAGACAGTTCTTATCCTATGAAAGATGTGACAATGACCACCATAGCCAGTATCGGGTTTTATAAGAAGCTCTGTAAGGGAGGTTGTGTCGGTCACCACTTCAGTGAGGTGATGTTGGTGAAAGGACCACATGATGGATAGAAAAGGACCACATTGAGTGTAGATGAAGTCGCTTGAATCGTGCAATGGCTGAAAGGAGCCTAGAAATGATGAAAGTCATGAGCAGATGCAAAGTAGACTGACATACAGTTCACTGTGGGAATGTGTGACATGAAAATCCGACCCCTCTGAGTTATGACGAAGAGAGCTGAGTCCCCGATGCATGGGTTCTTTTGACATGGTTTGGTGGAGAAGGTTAAGTTTGACCTTACCCCTCCGGATAAAGTAATGTGTAATGAGTTCCATGTGTCTAGTTTAGAGCACTATGTGAGGTACCCGACCATGTGCTGAGCAATGAACCTAATGAGCCCCAAGGGAGGTTGACATGGCCTGAGTCACCTGTGCAATTTATAGACGTCGGGATGAAAGAACTCAGAGAAAAGAATATATGATGATAAAGGTTCTATGGAAGCGCAATGAGTACGGTAAAGCCACATAGGGGCCAATGATGGACATGGAAAAATCTTATCCTAAATTGTTTATTTGTTTGTTTGTTTGATCGATAGAATTTTGAGGACAAAATTCCTATAAGAGGGGAAGGATGTTACAACCCCAATTTTTGGGATCATCTGGTGAGAAATGTAATTTCTCATATTAAAGATAAGTGATCAAAGAATGGTATAATTTGTTTTGAATACATGGATTTCGTTTACAATAGCCTTGATGTTTGTGTTGTGGGCTTTATTGGCTATTGGGCCCAATAACAAGGAAATAACAAAGAAAATTCAATTGGCAATTGAATAATTGAGAAAAGGAAAATATGGAAACCTCTAGAAGGCACATCCAAAGAGGATTTCGTGCCTTTGGGTTCCTTGGGTTCCAAGGAAGTCCAAAGTTGCAAAAGAAAGCAATAAGAAAAGAAAAGATTAATTAAGTATTTCTTTATTAAGAAATAAATTGAAAATAATGATAAAATGTGGAAAATGAGTGGAAAGAGGCATAAATGAGATTCCTTGGTGAAATTTCGTATCCATGAGGTTGCTAATATTAAAAGGTATGCCAATGAGGAAAATAAAAGAGAAATAAAGAGAAATCCTCAAAAATAGATATTTTAATGAGAAATAAACAAGATAATGTGAAATAATGAATAAAGATGCATCTAGAAGGATAATAAGTATCCAATAAAATGAATTTCGAAATAGTGGAGTGTCTTGGGATCCAAGGAGTCCCAATAAAGAGGAAAGAAAGAGGAAATACTAAAAAGGAAAAATAAGAGGATAATGTGTTGCATTATTAATTAATTATGTGGTATTGTTTAAAAGGATGATTTTTCTATTAAAAGAAAATAGAATTTCGTGACCTTTGATTAAAAGGCAAGTAAAGAGAGAGTGAAAGAAATAATTCTTGGTTTTCTAAGTGTCCATGAGATAAGGAATATCAAGGAAGTAAGTAGGAGAGAGAAGAACTAATTCTCCATGAAGGAATAAGAATCCTATTGGGAATAGAACCTTTTGTCACATAGATGGTCATGTTAGGGCGTGGATAGCCACCCCTATATAAGGGGGGAGAGGATATGGCTCGAGTTTTAGGGAATTCCATGGAAACTCTCTCTCTCTCCCTTCTTCATCTTCTTCATCTTCATCGAGAAAACCCTAGCCATGAAGTGGGGTTATCCCTGGAGCTATGGGAACGGCGGAGGTATACTGATGGAAGGCAAGAGTTTCCTCGACCACCATGGGTGGAACAACCGTCTTCCCGCACCCCTCAGCCTTGCGCAAAAGCTGCAGCACGGCTGTAAAGAATGGTCACGTGAGAAGACCTGACCAGCGGCTTCGGCTATGAGATCGAGGCAACCAGGGGCTGGGGATTCATCTGGTTGGAGGTAGGAATCTTCCACGACAACCAAGGAGGGGCTGGAGATCGCACCGGTGCCCTAAACGTCGAGCAGCTCTGTCCGGGAGTCTGCAAGTCTACTGCAAAAGCGGCAGCAACCGTCGACAATTTCTGCTCAAGAACGGTCGTGTGGGCCACGACCTGGAGATGGTTTGAGTGTGCCCAGGTGGGACGGAGGCAGGGCAACGACCGGAGTGGAGCTTCGGGCCCCAGGGATGAGAGGAGAAGGGTCGTGGACAGCCATAGGCGCGCGCAGCTAGGGCAGCGCGGAGGAGGAAGAAGACCCCGATCATTGGATGTGTTTACCCCTCAGTGGGCTGAAACACCCTTCACTTACGCGGGGGTATTTTCATCTTTCAGTTATGATTCCAAAACACAAGGCACATTGCATGGAGCGGGGTGACGTGGCGCTCCCAGATTGGTCAAGTAAGTGGATTAATATAAAAATCATATCTTTTTATCTGTAACTCCGATGGTAGCAAATAATATATGCGTCTTGCTCAGAAAAATGAGAGGAATCCAATAAAAATATAGTTAGAAGTTGATTCCTCTTGCTATTTGAAAAGTAGTGTAAATTATCATCTTTAATGAATTAAAGATTAAGAAACCCTATTTTGAAATGAATAAAGTGTTTAATAGGGTTTAATGGATCATTAAAGTTGATAATAACTTGTTAATTATAAAAGGTACATTAAGATTGAAAAGGGTTAACTTTGCATGCAATTAGTTTAACTTAGAGATTATGTGCATAAATATGCTTGAAATTCAAAAGTACATAAAGTTACCATCTTTAATGCTTTAATTAAGGGAAAACCCTTAGATTTGTTGATAGATGGACTTAATGATGTTATTTGGATAATTCAAGCTGATATTAACCTGTTGTTAATAAAAGAGAAAATAGGATCTAAAAAGATGATCTTTTTATATAATTGGCTTAATTTAGGGTTTCGTGCATGATTATGCATTAATGAGCTTGAA
Source organism: Alisma plantago-aquatica (assembly GCA_963693085.1). Classification (NCBI taxonomy): domain Eukaryota; kingdom Viridiplantae; phylum Streptophyta; class Magnoliopsida; order Alismatales; family Alismataceae; genus Alisma; species Alisma plantago-aquatica. The sequence goes on from OY856412.1 coordinate 945,842,282, forward strand.
AACCCTAATTTAGGTGAATATGTCTTTTAATTGTTTTAATTGTTCAAATCCATGAGTAAATAGGGATGTGATGATCCTAAGTCAATTTGGGTATAAAAGACTATTAAAATGGATAGTTGAGCAATTAAGGTTCATATAAATGGAAAAGGATATTTTAGGGTTGTTAACCTAAAAGGGATTGAGTTTGAGAAATTGATCTAAGAAATCCTAATGAATATTAATGAAACCTTAATGCGGATTAGAAACCCTAGAAAGTGAATCCAAGTCAATAAAGTAGATTCTTGATAAAGTGTGTAATAAATAAAGTACATATTCTTTTCAGGAATTATGTGATGATTGAATTACTTGCTTGGATCTGTTGATTGGCTTGATTGTATATACAAGAAGTATATGTTGAATAATTTGCATGACTCATCAAATCAGGTATGTGGTTACGATTATGAATAATCGCTCTAAGTCTCACGGCGATTCCCGAAGTTTTAATCGGTTGCTTGAAAATAATTGTTGGATGTTTATTTATTTCATGCAACTATAAAGTGACTACGATTATCACTATACATGTGCGTATATAACTAACTAGATCTGGGTCCACCTCTATTGCTTTGAAAAGGCTAAGAAAAAAGGGGTAATCCTAGAGCAAGGTCTAGGTTACTGAGAGTTAGAAACTGGGCTACCTACGTGTAGTGCCATGAGACTCACTAGTCTGCCATGAGTTAAGGAGTGGGCTATTTACGAGTAGTGCCACGTGACTCAACCCTAGAAATTGATTCACTTATAGGTGGACCATGAGGGGTTTAATGGGGACAACATAGAGGATAGTGTACTCTTGGACTGTTGAGTTATATTTAAAATGTAATCTTGATTGTTAAATGATTAATTGAATGATTACATTGTTATCATAGTTGCATGTTTATTGTTTCCCCCACATACCAGCTTCGGCTGACCGACGTTTTGTTTGTCAGCATTTTAGGTACAAGCCAAAAGGACAAACAGTGTATCGTCATATTGTGAAATACATGAAGTAAAATACAAGGAGGATTAGTTAGAGTAGAATCCTTAAGTGGATAGAAGTTTAGAGATCCAAGTTTTCAAAAAGGTATGCAAAAATTTATTTTCTTACAGCTTTTCAGTATAGTCTGTTAAAATTTGATAATTATTCTTGGTTAATTGCCGAACCTTTGATCCGAAAGTTATGGGTGCGGCTTCGACCTCTCGAACTCCCTTAATTGGGGGTTATCGGGAGGTGGGGTCGTAACACTGACCTTATATGTCTACAAAAAATGTGGGAGACATCTTGGATCCAGTTTGCCTTCACGCATGTATAAGCATCTCTAGGGTCGGTTTTTTTCTTATAACCGACTCTAGAGGTCCCCTCGGTCGACAATATTGTCGACTGAGTTGAATTTTGGATCCAATTTAGTTCACGCATGTATAAGCACCTCTAGCATCGATTTTTTCCTTTTAACCAACTCTAGAGATCTGTTCGGTCGACGAATTTGTCGACCGAGTTGATTATAGTATCCAGTTTGCCTTCGTCGTGTATAAGCACCTTTAGCGTCGGTTTTTTCCCTATAACCGACCCTAGAGGTTCCATCGGTCGACAATATTGTCGACCGAGATGAATTTTGGATCTCACGCATGTATAGCACCTCTAGTGTCAGTTTTTTACTTTTAACCGACCCTAGAGCTCCTCTCGGTCGATGAATTTGTCGACCGAGATCCTTTCGGTTGACAAATTTGTCAACCAAGAAGGAGTTTGTTGTTTAGGGTTTTAGATCCAAATTTCCTTTGTGCATGTATAAGCAACTGTAGGGTCGGTTTTTACCTTATAACCGACCCTAGAGGTCCCTCGGTCGACAATATTGTCGACCGAGATGAATTTTGGATCAAGTTTAGTTCACACATGTATAAGCACCTCTAGCGTCAGTTTTTTACTTTTAACCGACCCTAGAGATCCTCTTGGTCGATGAATTTATCGATCAAGATCCTTTCGGTCGACAAATTTGTCGACCAAGAAAAAGTTTGGTGTTTAGGGTTTTAGATCCAAATTTCCTTCATGCGTGTATAAGCAACTATAGGGTCGGTTTTTACCTTATAATCGACCCTAGAGGTCCCTTGGTCGACAATATTGTCGACTGAGATGAATTTTGGATCAAGTTTAGTTCACACGTGTATAAGCACCTCTAGCATCATTTTTTACTTTTAACCGACCCTAGAGATCCCCTCGGTCGACGAATTTCTCGACCGAGGATCCTTGGGTCGAGAAATTTGTCGACCGAGAATGAGTTTGAGTATTTTTAAATAGCCTGACATGGGCACCGCTTATCTCTAGCGTCGGTTTTTGGTTTTAACCGACGCTATAGGTCGGGCCCGGGGCTTGAAGTGGCCGAAACCTAGTCTTTCTCTCCCACAAAACATAAATTTCATTCTCTTTTTCTCTCCCGCGGCACCGATACCTTTTCTTCTTTCTCTCCTTGTGTCATTCTGCCACTGATACCTTCTCTTCCTTCTCTCTCGCGTCATCACCTTTTCTTCCTTCTCTCCCGCGGCGCCGATACCTGCTTGTCGTCGTGTTCGAAGGGGATCGTGGTGTCCTTGAAGCCCTTGCCACCTATCCGCGCCGCCAAAGCCCTTGCCTCCTCTCTGTGAAGAGAGCTTGTCGCCGCCGCCTCTCCACACTTCCACGAAGGTCGCCGCCCCTCCGTGAAGGTTGTCACATCCTCCACGAAGGTCATCGCCATTTCAAAGTAAGGTCGCCGCTTCCCTCGTTGCCGAGTTCATTCCCGCCGCCACGGTAGCATTCAGGTTCACTCTCAGTCGACAATATTGTTGACCGAGAGTCCACCTATGATCAAAGTAAGTACATACTCTCTATCTAGTTATAGAAGTCATACAGATTGATACTCTATAATGGTCTCTTATCTTCTTCCATGAAACCATTAGTAACCAACAATTTCTTTGAGAATATAGAAAGAATGATTGATCTGATCTTCTTTGGGGACCTCCAATATTTCCAGGTCCTTCTCTAGCTCTATGATCCATATATTAATGTTTTCCAAATGTATTATACCAATATACTATGTCTCACCAATCTGACCATACATTCAAAGGACTTGCCTAGACCATGGGAGGTTTTGACATCTTGAGGTGATAAATGGGTGATGGAATATGAGTCTAATCAGTCAAATGCACAAAAACGTAGACTAGTGATTGGAACATTGCATGTCCCATTGATAGATAAAGCATTTTCTAATAGACAAGACTATGCAAGAAAAATATTTTAAACTATGTAATTCCATGTTAAGTGAATAGTAATTGCAAGCATATCAAAAAAGAAACAATAATAATTATGCTTTAAAGAAACTGTAAAGTAACATTTAATAGATAATATAAGTATTTTACTTATTATTCTATAGGTAATTTGGGATGTACCATCCAAAGTAGAATGTAAAGGCTAGTAATTCACATAGCCCATGGAAAAGTATTTTCGTATTTATAAACTTACTAAGTTCTCATCATGCCTTGGTCAATATCAATATAATAAGTAGGAGTTCATTGTTGGTATCCATCTCACAAAACCTCATCATCTCATGTGTAAACTTTCATCATTGCTATCATTTTCCATCATATTAGTAGGAGTGTATGTACAATTATTTATTTTATTATCATTCAAGCAAGTAATCTTTTAAATATACATCATATATCATGTGTACTTTATCACTTGTGCTTTTATTATCATTTTTTTTTATCATGTATACTTACAGGTTCTAAAATGGTGAGTGAAGATGAACATTCTGAGCATGAGCATGAGCACCATGAGGATGGCAGTGGTGATGCTAAGCACTCCCAATGACCCACCACAACAATCTGCAGTAAGTTTTTTCTGAGCATGAGCATGAGCATGAGCACCACGAGTGAATATGTTTTTTTATCTATTGATTCTAATTTAGTTTGCTTGGAATTAATGTGTAGAAGGTCATGGGAGCACTCCCAATGACCCACCACAACAATCTGTAGTAAGTTTTTGTTCTATATGTTGTGTTATTAGTATGATATATATATAATAATATATATAGTTGTAACAGGTATTTGTTCTACTGCTTCTTATATAACTTATATTATTTCAATCTAGGTTGGTATGAACTGTAAACTTGTAGTGGAGGTACATTGCATTGCCAACAAATTACTGATGACATTTGTCGTGTGTCAATGACAAGGTATACCTTATTTGGTTATCAATGACAAGGTATACCTTATTTCTACCATATTTTTCATATTTGACTGCATTCAAGTATTTTGCTAGTGACAGGAAGGAAATTATCCTAATTCCTTTTAACATCCAGTAAGTATTATTATTCAATATAATTTTAATAATGAATAAAATTATTTATTTTAATATTTGTTTTATTCTTACTCAGAGCTAGACATTGGGAATTAGTGGTGATTGCCCCAAAATTGATGACTCTTTATTATCTTGACAAAGGGTCACAAACTAAAATTGTCAGCTATGGAGTAAGCATAAATTTAGTAAATGCTTCAACATGATATTTCTATTTAGAATTTCTATTTTACCAACTATCGTTTAATTGATAGGGGTATAAAGGCTTTTCGTGAAGCTAGAGGACAAATACCCACAAAATTAAAGACATTGACTTTGAAAAATGTCAAGGTAGCTACTTTGACAACTGCTTAGTCTTATATGTATTAATTTTCAACTCTTATATGTCAACTCTTATAGTCTTATCTCAACTGCTGTTTATAGTAGTTTACTAACATTAAGTATAATTCGTTATTTGTAGTGTCCTATGCAAAATAATGACTGGGCTTGTGGCTACTATGTAATGAAATATATGCAAACTATTGTCAAACAAGCATCACATGACATTCAGACTATAAGTCAGGTAATAAAGAATAACATCATAAATTTACAAGTGATTGTAGTCATTTTATAAAATATTAGCATGTGCATTTTCTGTTACATATCTTTACAACTTAGCCTTACACACGTGTGGACTTGAATGAATTATGAGAAGAGTGGTCAGATGCTTTTCTAAATGAAGTTAATATAGCATTGGATTAAATATGTCAACTCCATTTATGTATGTGGTTTGAGTACTCTTTCATATTTACTTTTTTATCTGACATTTAATATCATCTCAGACTTGCAATCTATCATTTTGTAAATTATGATGTGATTATGAATCATTGTTTTTATGAATGTGTGGTTTTGAATGGTGACGATTGAGCATCAATGCTCCCCTCTCCTAGAATATATGAATCTTCTTGTTCTTCTGTTCTATTTCAGTTTCTGCATAAATTTTAAAAAAAATGTAACTTTTAGCGTCGGTTTTTTTAAATAACCTATCTTAAAGATTGAATAACCGACCCTAACTTCTAGCCTCGGTTTTTGTAAAAAACCAACCCTAAAGGTACTCTATAAGGTCGGATATTTATAAAAACTGACCCTAAAGATTGAAAAAACTACCCCTCGGTGGACAATTTTGTCGACCGAAATATTTTCGGTCGACAATTTTCTCGATCGAGGGGTACAGTGAAATGTTTATTCAATTTTAGGGTCGGTTATTTCAATAAAACCGACCCTATAAACTCTCTCGGTCGAGAAAATTTTCGATCAAAATATTTTCGGTCGACAATTTTCTCGACCGAGGGGTATACAGGAATGTTTATTCTATTTTTAGGGTCGGTTATTCCAAAAAAACCGACCATGTAAACTCTCTCGGTCGAGAAAATTGTCGGCCGAAAATATTTTCGGTCGACAATTTTCTCAACCGAGAGAGTTTACAGGGTCGTTTTTTTGGAATAACTGACGCTACATGCTCCTTTTTTCTCGCCTGGTCAGATTTTTTACAACCTTTTGCGTCAATATTTACTCTATAAGGTCGGTTTTGTTTGGTCAAAAAAACTGACGCTATAGAGCAAATTCTATAGCGACAGCCACTTAGGAGTCAGTTATAAAGTGACGCTACAGGCTTAAAAAAACCGATGTTACAGACCATTCCTGTACTAGTGTATGGAAAGATATATCTGTGAATTGAAGTGATATTATATTAATATGTTTTTTGTTTATTGATTCTAATTTAGTTTGCTTAGAAAGACATATCCTTTTTGAAATAACATTATTGCTTCTTTTGTATGTATTGGGTGTTTTTCATCTAAATGAAAAAGATCACAAGAAAAAAGTGCTACAACGTTGTGGTGTACGATGGAGGGCTTTTAAGACCTATCTCAAAAGGGATTATATAGATAATCCTAATCAAAAGAAGAAAGCAACTGATTAATATGTTTTCATAGATCCTGAGGTGTGGGAAAGATTTGTTGCATCTAGGAAATTGGAAGAGTTTCAGGAATAAAGATTGTGATGTATTGCATGAATATTTTTATAAAATTAATGTATATATATATATATGTATGTATATGTTTGCCAAGTCTAAATTGCAATACCTCATTTTAAATGATCAGGCTATTCACGAGGCCCAAAAGGAAAGATGGGCCAAAAATGTGCATGACCATCACTTGGGGCCCGGTGGTTATGCCTTCCGCCGCCAACTATAAGAGAAGCAACTCTCTTCTGGAGAAAAGTCCAGTACAACTCAAGTCGAGCGTCCACCCCATCACTTGTAGTGGATTGATGCTAGAAAAAATTGAGTAGGTGAAATTCCCAACCCCGCAACTAAGGAGGTGGAACAAAAGATGGTAAGTTCATCCCAACTAAGTAAAGAATAACTCACACAAACTTTGATTTATTTATATCTAATTGATTGTGATTTAATATTTTTATTAACTATATATATGATTAGATTGATCTCCATGAGCAAAGAAAAGAAGGAAAGTTCATGCCAATTGGATGCATGGATGAACTACCAGTTGCTCTTGGTACGAAGGAGAATCTTGGCCGTGTTAGGGCATTAGGAGTTGGCATAGGATTCAAGTCTTATTTTGGCCCTTCACAATCTAGTCACTAGTCAAGTCAAGTGGATTCTTAGTTCCTTCAGTCACTAGTCAAGTGGAGACACATATTGAGGATGTGAATGAGTATCTCTCTACCGCATTCAAATATTTTGCTAGTGTGGGAAAAGAAATTATTCTAATTCCTTTTAACGTCTAGTAAGTATTATTATTCAATATAATTTTTATATTGACTAAATTTCTTTATTTTAATGTTTTTTTATTCTGACTCAGATCTAGACATTGGGAATTAGTGGTGTTTGTCCCAAAATAGATGACTTTTTATTATCTTGACCCAATGGGAAAAACAACAAGGGGGCACAAACTGAAATTGCCAACAATGGAGTAAGCATAAATTTCATCTCTACTACATCAATTGTTATGCTTCAACATGATATTTCTACTTAGAATTTCTATTTTGACAACTATTGTAATCATTTAATTGATAGGGGTATAAAGGCTTTTCGTGAAGGTGGAGGACGAATACCCACAAAATTAAAGACATTAAGTTTGAACAATGTTAAGGTAACTACTTTGACATATTAGTCTTATATGTACAACTCTTATAGTAATGTATTAATGTCAACTCTTATAGTCTTATCTCAACTCTGTTTATAGTAGTTTACTAACATTAAGTATAATTCTTTATTTGTAGTGTCCTATACAAAATAATGACGGGGCTTGTGGCTACTATGTAATGAAATATATGCAAGCTATTGTCAAAAGAGCATCACATGACATTCAGACTATAGATCAGGTGATAAAGAATAACATCATAAATTTACAAGTGAGATGTAGTCATTTTATAAAATATTAGCATGTGCATTTTCTGTTGCAGATCTTTACAACTCATCCTTACACATCTGATGATTTAAATGAATTCTGAGAAGAGTGGTCAGATATTTTTCTAAATGAAGTCACTATTGCAATAGATTGAAGGCATGGTTTCATTTGTGTATGTAGTTTTGAAACTCTTTCAATTTTACTTTTGTATCTGACATGAATTTTAATATCATCTTATACTTGCAATCTATCATTTTGTGGATGTTAGTGATAACCTCCCATTTTGTGATGTTATCTTACTAGTTTTTCTTAGTTTTCTATAGTCTTTCTCAGATAAATTAGATAGAATACTTAACCTTCTAGTTTTATTATGAATATGCCAATAGACTGATATTTCTCCTTTTCTTCTAATAAAAAAACCCAAAAAATTGCAAAAGTCCCAACCAAAACGGTCCCAAGACCGTGAAGGTCCAACCGATCCTAAGATCGTGAGGACCCAAATGATCCAAAGAATGATGCATCTCCTATCGGTCCCAAGACCGAGTGAAAGCATACCGGTCCCAAGACTGAGTGGGGGCCTACTGGTCCCAAGACCGAGTGGGGGCCTACCGGTCGCAAGACCGAGTGAAGGTTTACCAGTCCCAAGACCGAGCATCCTAAGACCGAGTGAAGGCCTGTCGGTCCCAAGACCGAGTGAATTCCCATCGATCCCAAGACCGTGTAAAGGCTTATCGGTCCCAAGACCGTGTGAAGGCTACGAGTCCCAAGACCATGAGGACCCAAACGGTCTCCAGACTCCAACCGATCCTGAGACCGTTCAAGGCCCCCTTGGAGCCTATAAATAAGACCCAAGGGGTCCTCATTTGACATCAAGTCTAAGACGCTGAAAGGCTACCTCCATCGTTCTAGAGCTACTTCATCCTCCATCCTTCGTCCCAAGGTTGCCAGTCTAAAATCCACACTCCATCCATAAGCCTACTCTCTCTCTTATTGACATAGAAGGAGAGAAGTTAAAGATTCATCACCAAAGCAACCACATAGTGTGAAGATAGTCATTCTCTACTCCAAGGGGTCAAGCTTCCTCCCTCCTACATGGAGATGATGTTCTCCTTCTCTTCTTCTGTCTCCTTCTTTGTTCTTGCCATGAGTGAGTAGTTCTATACACTAGGGTGCAGGGAGTAGTCCCGCTACCCATGTTTTCATTCCATGCACTGTAATCTATTTCGGTATCTAGGAGCATTTTTCAAGGAGTGGAGTAAACTCACCTTCATCATTGTACTTTCATACTATGAAATGGAATCAGTTAACGTATGAAAGTACAACTTTGATAGGTCGAGGAACACACTTTGTGAAGGGATTGATGCAAAGTAAGTGACCATTCGTTCGGGGATGGCTGGCATTGCAATACTCCCACATTTCTCGTAGTTAGCTATCCAAAAGGAAGCTAAATCTATAAAGATACTAACTATTTAGACTCTCATTGCAAGCCATGTTATTATGATGTATGTTATGATCCATGCATAGTGGTGGTGAAATTCGATCACATCCTAGTAGTTTTCAAATATTGTTTACAACCTTAAGTTTACTTTCCTACCATTTAATTTACATTTGCATATTAGTTTAATCATCAAATAAACTCTTCGATCTAGATATCAACTCTTGAGAAGATAAGTAGAATTATAACATTTTCCATCTTGTTAATCCTTAATAAGGTCGTTGTCTCATGTATTCGACCCTCAAATGTACTACGATAAGACGTCCACGTACCTTAGTGTATGTGGGTGGAGATCTTATTATAGCACACGCAAGGCTAAACTTAGAGATTTACTATCTCTAGGATTTTTAGTGGTGCATGCAACTTCACACGAGTGGAGGCTCCATCAAAAATTGGCACCGTTGCCGAGGACAATGGAACGTTTTAATTTCATTTATCAACTTGCTAGTTCATATCTTTTTTATTCCATCATTTTTCCACACCATCTAAAGTGTGATTTTTCTTCTACTCAGGTAGAAAATTTATATGCAAACTTCTCATAACCGTGGATTCTCCCCTGAACCAGAGTACGACTTTGAGGTAGAACAAAACTTCCACCGACGCATAAGACTCAACTACCAACGAGCCAGACAGATGGCTGAAGAATAACGCCAAGCATCCTTGATACTGGAAAGAGTCAACGCAGCTATAACAGCTCAGAGAGCAAAACTCATCGATGATACACATGCTCAAGTCCAAGCTGAAGTTCGAGTTGTAGAGCAAGCTCACATCCAAGCTAAAAATGAGGTAGCTACAACAGCTGCTCAGTTATTGATAAGGAACAAGTAGCTTTGAGACTACGTTGTTCCTAAGAATGCTGAGGATACTCACCCAGTTCAGCCTCCACTCATTAATGTTCCTAACTTTGAGATTCGAACACAATGGATCCAAATCATGCAAGGCATCTCATTCTCTGGAAGCATTGGACATGGACCATCTGAAGTGATTCAAGGCAATCTGCCGATTGGCACCACAAGTCAGAGCTGCATTCGATGCAATCATGCTCCGACTTTTCAACTTCACTCTGTCTGGAAAGGCACTAAGCTAGTATAACTCTTTAGATGGCGAACCAATCACCACATGGGTTCCCTTGGAAGAAAATTTTTTGGAGAATTTCTTTCCTCCCTCGTTGACTTACCAGATTAGGGGACAGATTAACCAGTTCCTCCAACTTCCTGGAGAGTCACTAGCATAATCATGGGAAAGATTTAAGGAACTTTTGAGAAATGCCCACATCATAGAATATCACAAAACCAGCTCATAGAAACATTCTATAGAGGGGTAAGCGATGAAATAAAGAAGTTTTTGGATTCCTCATCTGGAGGAAATTTCATGAGATAGAATTATGAGGATGCCTGGAAGATTGTTACGCTCGGAGCTGAGAACCAATCTAATTGGGGAAGGCCATCTATAGGAGGAGTCCTAAAAGTCTACAAAGTTGAAGAATCTGTAGAAATGAAAGCCATTGATAAAGCTCTAAAAAACATATTTCATAAGCAGCAAGCCCTTAAAACAGTGTTTGGAGAATATGACAAGAAGAAGAACTCCCAAGTTCAACAAGTCAAAGCAGATACTGAGACTTGTAAAGCTTGTCATGCATCGGATCACCCCACATTATCATGTGGTCTCTTATACGATGTGATGATGAATTTGTAGACACCTCAACCACAATATGAACCAATCATTGAACGACCTGAGGATCAGCTACCAGAGCAGGTTAATTCTATCTACACCATACCAGGTCAAGCATACTATAATCTGGATCAACCCAGAAACCACCCTGGGTTTTAGTATGGGAATCCCATAGGAACTGCCAACCCACAACACCAAACACAAGGTGGGTCTTCTGATGCAGCCCTATTTTAGGGCTTCATCTTGTGTTATATTGCTCTTCAATCACATCCATACCTGTTAGATTGCATGTCATTCCCCCTAATATGCTTATTTGTATAAAATGCACTTATGGATGGTTTTTGCATGTTTTATAGGTACTTTGGCCACTACTTGATGGATTGGAAAGAAGATGGTTGAATTTAGGGTTTCCCTAGGCTTGGAGGAGCCCAAAATGAGGCCGAAACCACGCCCAACCTACCCCAAGTGGTCAAAGAAGGTTTTGAATCAATACCCTCCATGGATGGCCAAGTTCAACACTCAAATGCAGGGGAAGGATCCCAACACGGCCGTGCTACCCTGGAATGGCCGTGCTGGGACATGCCCCAAGCAGCAGAATCATCAAAAATTGACCCAGTTGGCCAGAACGGCCGTGTTACCAAGAATGGCCGTTTTGGCAGTTCCCAGCACAGCCGTGCCACCAGCCCCAGAAACTCAAAATTCCCCTATTCAATCCATTTTCTCACCACGGTCGTTCCCATCCACCACGGCTGTGCTACCCATTGCCCAACACGGCCGTGCAGCCCAGCACGGCCGTGCTACACATAATTTTACCCGATTTTTCCACTGTTTTCCCCATTTTACCCCTAACTTAACCCTAGACCCCCTAGACACCTATATATACCTAGGTGGCGGTTGGGGCACAAGGTTGGCTACCTTCCACCCCCTCCTAACTCCCCAAATCGCCACCCACTCCATTCCACTCCATATCCACTTCAAATCCACTCCATTTCACCATTTCCACCACATAACCCCCCATATCTAAGCCTTCCATCCACTTCCCACCACCATTTTACACCATTCCATCCAAGAAGAAGGAGGAGGACGTCCCTGCAGCTGCTGGAGAGGAGGACTTCTTCATCTACACCGAGCTCCATGGCTTCTTCTACCTCTTTCTCCTCTCTTTTTGTATTTTTCTTTGTTATGAGTAGCTAGGCCCCTTGGGTGGGATGTTTGGGGGAAAATATGTTACTTTGATACCATGTTGGGGGAAAATGGCATGTAAACTTTGTAATTTCATTTGTTAATGATTATATTCTATTTTCATCTCTTTCTCCATGGATTGCTTGTTGGTTTGTGTGTGAAATCACCTAGGAATTTAGGCAAATTGCTTATATGTGTGAATTTTGGGATTTGCCCCTAGGTCCAATTCTTGGATCCCTAGGTTGCCTCCCATCTTCCTACATCTTAATCAATCTCCCTAAACCTAAGTGAGAGATCTAAGTAGCTAGATTAGATAATTCTAGTGCAATTAGCATGGTGCCTTCTCAAGGCTAGAATGTGGGGGAATTGGGGTCCAAAACCCTAATCTCACCTCCCCATTACTACCCTCGGCCCCTAATTGCCCTAGGAATGCCTAATCTAGAAACCTAGACTTGATTAGACTCTAATTGAATTGAACCTAATCCCTAACCCAATTGAGCCTCGTAAGGGTAGTAGGGGGTGTTAGGGACTAGTTCCCCTATACACAACCTAGCATATCCATGGCCAGTTAGTAGCTTAGGTTAATCCATTAGACTCTAACTTGTTGTTTGGTTTGGATAATCTAAATGGAATCATAATGTTCACATGTTACCCCCCCCAACTTAAGTGATAAGTTCATACCCCTAAACAGCCCACACATCTCTTTACTGCTTAAAATCCTAGTTCTGTGCTTGCTTAGCTTAGTTAGTTCTTTTCTTGCTTAGTTAGCTTCTTGCCTTGCTCTTGCCTTGTTTATGCTAGTTTAGTTCTTTAATTACTCTTTTGCTTTTCTCTTGCTTGCCTTAGCATAATTTGTCTTTTCATACCTAGCTTAGTCCTTTCTTTCCTGCTTAGTCTTAATCTAGTCTAGGGTTAACGTAGATTTCATTCTTGCCTTTAAATTGCGGGTTTATCCTTAGTTAACAATCAAAATCAACCTTCAAACCCTTAACCCTAGTCTCCGCAGTAGGAACCTAGCCAAACTAGCCTAGCTCTAGCGCCCCCTCTTTTCCCTGTGGATCGACCCTTTACTTGCCACCTTCCTATACTACAACACGACCCCGTGCGCTTGCGGGTGTAGTGTTTTAGTAGACGTAGGTAGCTAGTTTAGGCTTATAAATTTCGAAAGCAAACCCCCATCCACGTGCGCTCCGACCTCGTGGGGTGTAAAAGCACCACTAGCGGAGACGCATCAAGCTTTCTGGCGTCGTTGCCGGGGATTAGAGGCGCTCGGCCTAGCTAGTTAGTTTTTCTTTGACTTTTCCTACTGCCCTCATCATTGCTATTCTTTATTCATCATTCTTTGCATTATTTGTGTATATTGGTTTACTAACTTGTTCTCTTTTGTTTGGTTGTGCTTTGTGCATGTGACAAGCCATTCAAGGAAGACAAGATGGAAGGCCAAGATGCACAAACCCATCCATTTTCTCCACTACCCTACCTCCAAGGCTATCCTAAGCCTTACACACCACCACCACCTCCATTGCCACAACCCTCCCACCAATTCACCTTCCAACCTCAATTCATTCTACCACCTCCATCACCACAACCCTCCCACCAATTCACCTTCCAACCTCAATGCCATCCTCCACCTAAAGTCTAAGAGCCATCAACACCGATGCCACCACCACAACTATCACATGCTCCCCCTACTTCCCATGAGCAAATGGATATGATTGAGACCCCTCTCTTTGGTGCCTATGAAGACCCGTTCCTCAAGAGAGAGAAAACCTATGGCATGAGATTTCTGAGGATCTTAAGGCTTATTAAGATCTATGATGATGATCCCCAAGGAGAGAGAATTGCTGAAAAAGACTTACGAAGCTCACATGACCCTTGGGAGGAAGATCAATCAAGGAAAGCATTTGAGAGGATTTCTTATGATGGGGGTGCAAACATTTTGTTTTTGGACCATGGTTGATGGTGAAAGAACAACAAGCCTGGCTGAAGGCATGAAACTTAGCGCTTGTGGGAGGCAACCCACCTAGGTTTGGGAATTTTGACCCAACCTTCACTTTTTGATATAATTGCTTTGCTTTTACACTTTCCAAGAAAACACACACACACACACTTGTGTTTAATAGTTTTTGTCTAGTTTTAAGATGTGCAGGTAGTAACAGGGTGAAATGAAGGAAATTTGAGTACAATTGAGAGAAGGATTCAAAGAAAAATCACTTTGGGTCAAGTTTTTGAGTGTTTGATGTTCCTCATTTTGAGAGTAGCAGCTACAGGGACCACCACGGCCGTGGCACATCAATATGACCGTGGTCATTTGCATGAAAAACACACCAAGTCCTTGAATTCAGAAACAAAATTGAGAAAAACTGTCAAAGGACTGCACCACAGCCGTGCCAGGCAGCACGGCCGTGCAACCGGAAGCCACCACGGCCATGCTACGCAGCACGGCCGTGCAGTAGACCAATTTCAGCCACTCAAGGCAGATTAGTGGGGCAGCTACTACGCATATCCTCCACCACAGGGAGGAACACCGCCAGAGCCTTGAGAGAACCATGATCGTTTACCCTATCATCCTAAACTCTAGGATCATGCTGAGGACAACATGATTCAAAAGTTTGGGGTGGTAGGGCAGGTATTCCCTAGTTGCACTTTGCATTTCACCTGCTACATCCACTTTTGTTTTCTTGCTTTTGCTATCTACCTTAGTCATCTTTACTGCTTTGCATACCTGCATGCCATGTCGTTTACTTTCTTGTCATTTTTGCGTAATTTTCAAAAAATTTGCTCTTTTTGCCATGCATTTCATATCATGTAGATTTTTGGTAATTTCTGCATGCTTTAGCTAGGATTTGCTTGTTTGCTATTTTAAGTTCAATAATATAAGCTAAGATGTGATTGGAGGCAACTTGGCACCGTTTTGGCCAATTTTGCCCAAATTTGGAATTTCTTGTCTAAAAAGTGTGTTTTGACCCAATCTCTACTGTTTTGAATTAAAATGTTGACATTTGACAAATGCAAGTGAATCACCATTGTTTGTTGCTAAGTGTTATCAATGTTTGACTTTTTACGTGTGCATCACCTCTCTTAGGATTGTGATTGAATTGGTTGAATTGTGAAATTGAGCAAGCTTTGAACGCTTAGTGTTTGTGGAATTACTTGTTTGATATATCAATTTCATTTTGTTCATTCATGTGGTATGATATCTTGGATGAAGTGTTGGATTAATTCTCATGCAGGATGTCTTATGTGGAAAATCATACCAATGACCCCTCTTTGACCCGACTATTCTTCCACCATCTTCATACCCCTCCGCCTCATAAAAAGATGCCCTAGTGCACATAATCAGCCTTGGCCACCTCCAAAAGTTTGGGGTGGCCACATCTTTATCTCCCCGCTTCACTCTATCCACCATATGCCCTATCTACACCAAGGGCAAGAAAAAGAAAAGAAAAGAAAAGAAAAAGAAAAACAAAATAAAATAAAAGGATGCTCATGTTTAAGAGCATTCAAATAAAGAAAAGATGAGTGTGTAAAAACACTCCAAAAATCTTACCGCAACCCTTTCTTCCAATTTCATACCTATTGAGCTAAGAAACATCAAACTTAGCTCATTTTACCCTTTTCCGCAGCCACGTGGGTCATTTGGTATGATTTGAGATATAAGATTGAATGCATGAATGTGAAACAGCACTCCTAATCATTCTTGATTAACGCCACCATGAAACGGTTTGCCCAGAACTTAATGGAAGAAATATGGATAACTTGTGTATTCTATGCACTATATTTGAAGTTCAGATGCTTTGTGCTCTTTTCATGATTGGATTGTGAAAGAAGGAGAGGAAAGAGGTGAAATGCATGTACTTAGTCATCTTTGATCCCATTCAGCAACAATCGTCTTTTATATTGCATTTGTCATTTCTTTTTGTGAAAGTTTGTAGAGAGGTTGAGTTGGAGCATACTTGAGGACAAGTATGTTTTAAGTTTGGGGTGGTGATGCAGCCCTATTTTAGGGCTTCATCTTGTGTTATATTGCTCTTCAATCACATCTATACCTGTTAGATTGCATGTCATTCCCCCTAATATGCTTATTTGTATAAAATGCACTTATGGATGGTTTTTGCATGTTTTATAGGTACTTTGGCCACTACTTGATGGATTGGAAAGAAGATGGTTGAATTTAGGGTTTCCCTAGGCTTGGAGGAGCCCAAAATGAGGCTGAAACCACACCCAACCTACCCCAAGTGGTCAAAGAAGGTTTTGAAGCAATACCCTCCATGGATGGCCAAGTTCAACACTCAAATGCAGGGGAAGGACCCCAACACGGCCGTGCTACCATGGAATGGCCGTGCTGGGACATGCCCCAAGCAGCAGAATCATCAAAAATTGACCCAATTGGCCAGAACGGCCGTGTTACCAAGAATGGCCGTTTTGGCAGTTCACAGCACGGTCGTGCTGGCCAGCACGGCCGTGCCACCAGCCCCAGAAACTCAAAATTCCCCTGTTCAATCCATTTTCTCACCACGGACATTCCCATCCACCACGGCCGTGCTACCCATTACCCAACACGGCCGTGCATCCCAGCACGGCCGTGCTACACATAATTTTACCCGATTTTTTCACTATTTTCCCCATTTTACCCCTAACTTAACCCTAGACCCCCTAGACAACTATATATACCTAGGTGGCGGCTGGGGCATGAGGCTGGCTACCTTCCACCCCCTCCTAGCTCCCCAAATCACCACCCACTCCATTCCACTCCATATCCACTTCAAATCCACTCCATTTCACCATTTCCACCACATAACCCCCCATATCTAAGCCTTCCATCCACTTCCCACCACCATTTTACACCATTCCATCCAAGAAGAAGGAGGAGGACGTCCCTGCAGCTGCTGGAGAGGAGGACTTCTTCATCTACACCGAGCTCCATGGCTTCTTCTACCTCTTTCTCCTCTCTTTTTGTATTATGCTTTGTTATGAGTATCTAGGCCCCTTGGGTGGGCTGTTTGGGGGAAAATATGTTACTTTGATACCATGTTGGGGGAAAATGGCATGTAAACTTTGTAATTTCATTTGTTAATGATTATATTCTATTTTCATCTCTTTCTCCATGGATTGCTTGTTGGTTTGTGTGTGAAATCACCTAGGAATTTAGGCAAATTGCTTATATGTGTGAATTTTGGGATTTGCCCCTAGGTCCAATTCTTGGATCCCTAGGTTGCCTCCCATCTTCCTACATCTTAATCAATCTCCCTAAACCTAAGTGAGAGATCTAAGTAGCTAGATTAGATAATTCTAGTGCAATTAGCATGGTGCCTTCTCAAGGCTAGAATGTGGGGGAATTTGGGTCCAAAACCCTAATCTCACCTCCCCATTACTACCCTCGGCCCCTAATTGCCCTAGGAATGCCTAATCTAGAAACCTAGACTTGATTAGACTCTAATTGAATTGAACCTAATCCCTAACCCAATTGAGCCTCGTAAGGGTAGTAGGGGGTGTTAGGGACTAGTTCCCCTATACACAACCTAGCATATCCATGGCCAGTTAGTAGCTTAGGTTAATCCATTAGACTCTAACTTGTTGTTTGGTTTGGATAATCTAAATGGAATCATAATGTTCACATGTCACCCCCCAACTTAAGTGATAAGTTCATACCCCTAAACAGCCCACACATCTCTTTACTGCTTAAAATCCTAGTTCTGTGCTTGCTTAGCTTAGTTAGTTCTTTTCTTGCTTAGTTAGCTTCTTGCCTTCCTCTTGCCTTGTTTATGCTAGTTTAGTTCTTTAATTGCTCTTTTGCTTTTCTCTTGCTTGCCTTAGCATAATTTGTCTTTTCATACCTAGCTTAGTCCTTTCTTTCCTGCTTAGTCTTAATCTAGTCTAGGGTTAACGTAGATTTCATTCTTGCCTTTAAATTGCGGGTTTATCCTTAGTTAACAATCAAAATCAACCTTCAAACCCTTAACCCTAGTCTCCGCAGTAGGAACCTAGCCAAACTAGCCTAGCTCTAGTGCCCCCTCTTTTCCCTGTGGATCGACCCTTTACTTGCCACCTTCTTATACTACAACACGACCCCGTGCGCTTGCGGGTGTAGTGTTTTAGTAGACGTAGGTAGCTAGTTTAGGTTTATAGATTTCAAAAGAAAACCCCCATCCACCATGCGCTCCGACCTCGTGGGGTGTAAAAGCACCACTAGCGGAGATGCATCATCTTCTAACAAACCACCACCTAGATTCTAGAGCAATTATAACCGAAACCAAGGAAACTATAGAGGTGGGTTTCAAAGATTTGTCTACCCAAGAAATTTTTCTTCATACTATCAATACTCTCACCCTCCGTCGCACCCACAATTGCAACAACCTCAGCTACAACATCCACAAATTCAGCAACCTCAGTTGCCAGCACCTCAACAGCAACAACCTCAAGGATAGCAACAAATTACACAGTATCAACATAAGAATGCTTCGCCTTCATCAACAGATGAGTTGTCTTTGATAAGGCAAATGTTCCAATCTCAACAGACCATGCTTGCCAACCAGGAGGCTCAACAGAAAGCTCTAGAGACCCAATTGGCATAAATTGCATCTCAGTTGAAACCTCCGGTGGGTACTTTTGCTGGTCAGTCAGAAATAGATCTGAGACATGATCAACACATACCAGAACAATTGAATGCAGTTACCACAAGGTCTGGTCATGTTCTTACTAAAGCTACCAAAGTCATTCAGGAAGATGAAGATACTGCTAAAATCATCCCAACTATAAGCATAAATCAAGAAACTGAAAAATCGATTGAGGTCGAGAAAGAGAGGGAAAAAGAACTAGTTTCTAAAGAACCAGAATTCCACCATACAAGCCCAGGATACCCTATCCAGGAAGATTGAGAGAGACTAAACTAGATACTAGATTCCTAAAGTTCAAGGAAGCAATGAAGAAGCTATATGTTGATATCTCATTCCTTGACGCTCTCTCTGAAATCCCATCTTGGTCTAAATATATGAAGACTTTGCTATCAAAGAAATACATGACTGAAGAACACGAGACCATCAAATTAGCTCAGACTACTTTTGATATCATCCTCAATAGAATGTCGAAAAAATAGAAGGACCTTGGCTCCTTCAGCATCCAATGTTATATCGAAAACACCTCTTGCAAGAAAGGATTAGCTTATTTGGGGGCCAATATATCTATTATGCCCTTTTCTATGTGTAAAAGATTGTGCTTCACCGATTTGCTACCCACAACAATGACAATCCAGTTGGTTGATTCTACAATTACTGCACCTTCAGGTTTTATTGAAGATATCCCAATGAGAGTAGGAAGAGACTCTTACGTCCCTTGTGATTTTATTGTCATGGACATAAAAGAAGATCTGAGATATCCAATAATATTCGGCAGACCTTTCCTTGTGACAGCCAGAGCACTAATTGATGTCGAAGCAGGCACAATTACCTTAAGGCTGGGGAAGGAAATTGTTCAATTCAGAGTCTTTGATATCCTAAAAAGTCCTAGCATCCACGAAGAAGTCTTTCTTCTTAAGGCAATTGATAAAATGTCCCAGCTGAAGCAAGAAACTCCTGAACCATCTGATGCTCTAAAGACTACCTTGAAAAATCCAGAAGCCGAATCTTCGATCAAAGAACTAGTTCAACAATGTCTGCAATATCTAGAACAAGCCGAAGAAGACCCGGAAGCTACCTTTGGGAAGTTGAAATCTGTCACCACTCTGGAGACTACTGAAGTGCCCAAGGCCCCTGAAATGAAAGTCCTACCAGCTGGAATCAAACACATCTTTCTAGATGAAGAAAAACTATGTCCGGTCATTATCAGATCCACTTTGATAGATGACCAGGAAGAAAAACACCTTGTTGAATTAAGAAAGCACAAGAAAGTCATTGGATATAAGATGACCGATCTAACCGATGTAAATCCAGCTTTGTGCATGCACAGATTACCTATGGTGGAAGAGTTTAAACCATCACGGGAGCACCAGAGGAAGCTAAACCTGAACCTCAAAGAGGTAGTTCGCCTCGAGGTTCTAAAACTTCTAAAGGCTGGTATTATCTATCTAATTTCTGACTCCCAATGGGTAATTCCAGTTCAAGTGGTTCCTAAAAAGGGGGGACCACTGTTGTTTTGAATGATAAAAATGAACCGGTACCCACCCAGACTGTTACCGGGTAGAGGATGTGCATCAACTATAGAAAATTGAACAAGGCAACAAGGAAAGACCACTTTCCTTTACCTTTTCTTAATGAAGTCCTTGAACGTCTAGCTCACCAGAAATTATTTTGCTATCTTGATGGCTACTCAGGATTTTATCAAATTCTGATACACCCTGAAGATCAAGAAAAGACAATTTTTACCTGCCCTTTTGGAACTTATGCCTTCAGGAGGATGCCCTTTGGGCTATGTAATGCACCCGCAACATTCTAGAGGTGTATGTCCACCATATTTGCATGTTTAACTGAATCTATCATGGAGGTATTCATGGACGACTTCTCAGTCTATAGAGATTCCTTCGATAATTGTCTACTTAATCTCAGTAAAGTACTACAAAGATGCAAGGAAACAAATTTCATCCTTAATTGAGAAAAATGTCACTTTATAGTGACATAAGGTGTTTTCCTCGGACATCGCGTAAGTGAACGAGGGATTGAAGTAGACAAAGCAAAAATAGATGTCATTTCAAAGTTGTCACCACCAAAAGACATCATAGGAGTACGAGTTTTCTTGGGACATGTCGGATTTTATCGAAGATTCATCCAAGACTTTTCAAAAATAGCAAAGCCCATGACTCACCTGTTAACTAAAAATGTGGACTTAAATTTTGATGAAGAATGTTTACACAGCTTCATGACTCTAAAGAACGCTTTAGTCTCTACGCCTATACTAAGAGCTCCTAATTGGTCACAGCCTTTTGAGATAATGTGTGACGCCAGTGACTACGATATAGGAGCATTACTAGGGAAGAGGATAGATAAGAAACCCTACATGATATATTACGCATCAAAGACGCTTGATGAGACCCAAAAGAACTATACAACTATAGAAAAAGATTTCGTGGCAGTCATTTATGCTTTTAAGAAATTCCAATCTTACTTGGTCGGATCAAAGGTTACAGTTTACACAGATCATTCAACAATAAAATATCTGATTCAGAAACAAGACACCAAACCTAGACTTATTTGCTGGGTGTTGATGCTTTAAGAGTTCTACTTGGAAATAAAGGACAAAATTGGGGTAGAAAATATTGTCGCCAATCACTTGAGCCAAATTGAGGCTCAAGATGAAGATAATATACCTATCCATGACTCTCTACCTAATGACCAACTCATGAAGGTCACCATTGGATTTCCCTGGTATGCCGACATAGTAAACTATTTGGCTACAGGAATTGTCCATCCTTCTACTTCCTATCACGACATGAAGATATTTTTCCATGAAGTCAAGTAGTACTTCTGGGACAAACCATACCTCTTTCGCCTATGCGTAGATGGATTATTCCGTCATTTCCTTCCTGAAGAATAGATCATCCCAGTCTTGGAACACTGTCATTCTAGCCCCACTGGGGGCACATGAGTTCAAAGAAGACTGCTCTTAAAGTCTTACAGTCAGGTTTCTTCTGGCCGAAAATAGCAAAGGATGCACATGAATTTGTATAATCATGTGATAAATGTCAGCTTTCTAGAAGGATATCCAAACAGAACGAAATGCCACTAACTCTGTGGTAGGAGATTGAACTCTTCGATGTATGGGGAGTGGACTATATGGTTCCATTTCCCTCATCATATGGATTCTCCTATATATTAGTCATTGTAGATTATGTATCCAAATGAGTAGAAGCTATACCCACTGTATCTTGTAACTCCAAGCTAGTTATAAAGTTCTTCAAGGACATTATATTTCCTAGATTCAGAGTTCCTAGAACAGTCATATCTGACGGAGGGTCACATTTCTTGGAATGAAGCTTCGAAGCCCTTTTGAGAAAATACGGAGTAAAACACAAGGTCATCATGCCTTATCATCGGTAGACAAGCAGTCAAGTTGAAGTCTCAAACAGACAATTGAAAGCTATTTTAGAGAAAACTGTCAACAGGAACCGCACAGATTGGTCCACCAAGCTTCCTGATGCTCTCTGGGCATATCTTACTGCTTACAAGACACCAATAGGAACAACTCTGTTCCGTTTGGCGTATGGAAAGTCTTGCCATCATCCAGTTGAACTGGAACACAAGGCTTGGTGGGCTATTAAATAGTTGAATTTCAATTTCAAAAGTGTTGGCGAATATAGACAGCTTCAATTACAAGAACTTGAGGAACTAAGAATTTATGCTTACCAGAGCACCAAGATTTACAAAGAGAAAACTAAGATGTGGCATGATGGTCACATTAAATGTAAGGATATTATAGTCAGAGATAAAGTCCTCCTTTTCAACTCCAGGCTCAAAATGTTTCCCAGTAAACTTCGCACTAAGTTGTTTGGGTCCTTCACTATCAAGCACATCTACCCAACTGGAGCTGTCATCATCTTGGATGATAATGGAGGAGAAAGGACAGTCAATGGTCACGGACTGAAGAGATATTATACTCCAGCTGATAAAAATCCAAGACAAACCATTGACATTCATGACCCCGCTGTATCAACCTGATTGAGCCAGAATCTCATTGAGCCAGTGACGTAAAACCAAAGTGCTACTTGGGAGGCAACCCAAGGATTGAGTATCACCATTCTATCTCTTTTAATTTCTTTAGTTTCTTTCATTAATTTCTAGCTCAATTTTGATTAATTCACTAGATTTATCAATTTCTTGCATAGATAGCATTTTCATTACTTAGTCATTTTTCTTCCATACATATTGTTTAGAAAAGTTAAAAAATAATATAAACAACCATACAAATATAAAAATATCAAAATCAATAACCAAAATAATCTTCGGCCAAACTGTCCTAAAACCATTTGGGCCCTCACGGTCTTGAAACCGTTTGGATCCAAACGGTCATGAAACCGTTTGGATCCAAATGGTCCTGAAACCATTTGGAACCTCATGGTCTTGAAACTGTTTGGATCCAAATGGTCCTGAGACTGTTTGCTCTAAGAGAATATGAGCAGCTCTCCCCTTTTTTATAAATATAACCCTACCCCCTCCCATTTCATTTCTTCAGCTCTCGATCCTCTCTTGCACGACCCTATTTCTTCTTCCTTGCTCTCGTGTGACCCAAACCCCACTCATCTCGCTGACACTTCCGTCGCCACCACCTCCCATCTATCGCATCCCTCCTGCAGTAGTTATTGTGTCATACAACCGCCCCCTTTCATTCACATTCGTAGAAGTCGCTTCTTCCTTCTCTCTACTGTTAGCCTCACGGCAAGGTAGAGCGACACTCTCAGCTACCACCATCACTCCCATCATCATCACCACCACCGTAGTGTGATTTCTCTTCTTCGCCATCGCCGCACCTCCGACCATAACCGCATGACCCTTGCGGTTTCACCCCCCATGGTTTTACCCCATATGGTTTCATCCCTCATGGTTTTTCTCCTCACGGTCTTGAAACTGCATAACCCCCACGGTTTTACCCCTCGCAGTTTCATCCCATACGGTTTCGCTCCTCGCGGTCTTGAAACCACATGACTTTTTCACGGTTTTGAAACCGTGTGACTCTTGTCACAGTCCTGAGACCGCGAGCCCTTTTTCATGGTTTTGAAACTATGTGACCCATGTCACGGTCCAGAGACCGCAAGGCCTCTTCACGGTCTTAAGACCGTGATGCTTGAACCAATTTGCACACTCCTCACCATTCATACAACAATTCTATTAGCACTAAAATTTCTAATATATGATTTCTTGTTAACATATTACAGGATGGCCTCACCTGCAAAGGAAGTCACTGAAACAAGCCACTGGACCGGAGAATAGTTATTAGAGCACCGAAATAGGCTCCAATGCATCGTTGATATATGCGCAAAGACAGGAAAATCTCCAACTCAAATGCCCAAGGTCATTCACGACCTTGAGCGCGTCAACAAATGTCTGGTTGATGACCCATTTGAGAACTTCATAGATCCTTCCTCAACTGATGAAGGCTCTGACTACGTACCAAATTCTGATGAGGAATCTCCAGCCACCAAGTCAAAGAGGAAGAGGAAGGCCCAGGAGGCTACACAGGAACGACCGCCCAAAAGACGGGTAAGGAAGCAAGTCCAGCCCACAACCTCCAGGGAACTGATCCTGACAGGACAAACTACTTTGCTTGCCGAACAAGCCACAGTCGCAGTAGGACCAACTGATCTTCAAATTCAACACCTGGAGGCTGGTGACAAAATTTTGCGGCCAACAAAGTATATCTTCTCCAACATACTAAAGAAGATGGGAGTCTACAATAGAGTTCTTGCCTTTCTCAATGAGGTGAACCTCTCCAAGCTTTGCTTTGTAGCCGAGAATTCTTACCTCGATCCCACACTAGAATTATTTACTTACCTTACCAAACAACCAGTGGAAGCCAAAGACAAACCAAGAGACGGGGGTGAATGCAAGCTCATAATCTCGCTTTTCGAAAAATAGGTTACACTGACTGAAAACTTGTTAAACAAAATCTTTATTGATAACCCTGACCAGCTGGAGAAGGCGGTGGAAGTAGGTATGGATCACTCACAGTTCAACAGGCATACATTCTGGAAGTCCCTGACTGGAATCTCCAATTACGATTCCAAGACATGTAAAGCCTCCAACATTCACTCTGGTCTAGTGCAAACACTACACATGATTATAATATGTGAAGTATTCCTTAGAACAGAGAGTGGGAATGTTCTCATCTCTGACCTCTTCCTTCTCTGGTCCATCTTAAAGGGGCAGCCGGTCAATATCGGACGGCAATTGATACATAAACACACATCTTATGCCCCCGAGAGGGAAATCTGCATGGGTGGTCACGTGACTACAATCCTGAAGTACCTCAAGATGGACATAGCACTACAAAACTGTACATTGATAAAGGGTGATGACCTAACCAATGAGCAGTATCTAAAAAAACACATATATCATCAAAGAGAAGGACAAAAAGCTCCACTATGTTTTCTGCCCCACTGTCAAAGAAATAGGGATGTTGTTACCACTTCCCGAGCTCGTCGGTTACGATAAAGATAAGTATCTCTTCACTGAAGAAGAGCTTGCTACCCTACTAGCCTCTGTAAAAGGGAAAGGGAAACAAGTAAAAGAAGGGCAAACGGAGCATAGTGTTACTGCCCCCGCAACTAGGACAAAGAAAGTACCGGTGACACGGCCGTCCAAACTGCAAATACATAAACAACAGCAGTCAGAGATGCCCACCTCCAAGATCACCCCAAGGACAGAGCACCCCCACAATGAACACAACATCGTGATTCCGACATCAGACTCCTTCATATTGGGTCTGGATGTTGGGACCACCTCTACATCCGCCCCCGCCATCCTAGGGATATAGGGGTCGAGAACTCTATCTTCCACCACTCCTATATCTTCCACCACTCCACACCACACCACTCTTCCACCATTTTCAACAATACTATCCACCAACATTCCATTCTCCACAACCACAACTTCTTTCACATCTTCTGATTCACTTCTTTTCTCAACGGGCGAGCCCGTTTTCACCTCAACGCCCAATCTTACCTTCACCTCCACCACCTTCCCTCTTCCATACTCATTTCTACCTTTCATATCTGGGATGTCGCCACCACTCTCATCCGCCACCACCCCGATACTGCTAGTGACTCCCTCTATAGTCGCCATGCATTTCGCGGGTCCATCGATGGTGCCTCTCTCGCAAGACACCATCGCCCTTCCACCTAGACCCCAGCCACCTCACCCATCCTCCACTGGGGTCCCATTTTCATAAGTCAGAGAGGCATTCGAACGTCAATTTGATGCTATTTGAACCCTCCTCTCCGATCCTTCTAACATCTTACACTTTATTTTTTCTTATGTGTAGGGGCTTACTATGTAGGTATCCAAAATCGACAAGCGGACTCACACCTTACCGGACCTTCTCACAAGCATTCAACAATGACAGCAAGCAACGGTCCAGTAAGTCAACCTCGTTGACGATCACTTATGTACCCTGCCAGAGCTTATGCTTAGCATGAAAGCCCAGCAAGAAACGATAGTCAAGCAAGTCGACCGTGTCACCAAGCAAACACAACCTCTGCCTATGATCCTTCTTGAGCTTCGGCAGCAACAGGTTGCAATGAGCACGTGCATGGAATGCATGGAAAGAAGCCTCACACAACTCATCTGCCGCCAGGAGGAGCATTCAAATGAAGCATTAGATCAGCTACAAATAAAAGTGACCGATCTAACCGCACGACTCATCTCCACTGAAGCACGCTACACAGATCTCAAGGAAAGCCATGAAGCACTGCTCGAATCCCACAGGCACGTGCAAGTGGCCCTCGAAGAATTACAAGCACTCCATAGGTGATGCAAGAAAGCATCGACTAAAAAGAACAAAGATAAGGCGGTGGATGATGAAGATGATGAAGAAGACGATGGTGATTCTGACTCCTCGGCTGACTCCAATGCCGACAGCTCCTCTTCATACGGACAACTAGACAACCCAAGCAACGTTGGGGAGGGCACCAGTCGAAGAGCAGATAACACAGAAAGGGGAGACAGTGGAGACCACCAGAAGGGTGGTAGCAAAGACCACCGTACTTCCGACAACAACGATAATGTGACAATGTCCTATGCATACCAATTCTTCAATTTTTTTTTGCTATGCGCTCTCTGGGGGACACATCCAAAGACGCAGCCTTTGTTGAGTTTCAACAATGCATCTTGGAAACCAGCACTAGCCCGCTCGCAGCAGCTACCACTTCTCAAGAACCATCTTCTCTGGAGCAACCTGCAATCATTCCCCCAGAACAGGAGGATTCTGACAGAGTGAGTCTCGACACCGATGATAGACTCGATTCCGACTCTGATGAGAATGAAGATCTAACACAATATTTTGATGATGATGAACATACCTCCCTTCCTCCTCCAGAAGACCTTCCCCCGCTGTCACCTCTACCTCACAAGATGCACGACTTAGATATGGAGGCCATTTCTACATTAGATGTTCAAGACATCTTCATCCTGAACACTATTGTAGATGATGCCAAGGATGGGGGGACATCCTCTATAATAATAAGAAAACAAAGCGCAAGTTGACACATGAAGATTTATGTGTTCTTATACAACCTCATTTGGCAGTGAAGATGGCCATATTCTATGTCCTGCTTGCCAATTCTATAGAGGAATTTGGGAACCTGAAGAAAAACTAGCCAGTTTTTAATGCTTCACTAGCTTTAGCATTACGCTTGCTGGATAAGGACTTACAGGAAAGGTTCATCAAGCGGCTATAAATGAGTCTTGAAAGAAAGTCACACTACATCACGATGCCTTTTAAAGTCTTCGGCCACTGGATCCTTATGATTGTTGACACCGAGTCCCACGATGCCAAGGTGTACAATTTCTGCGCCAGTGAGCTTAAGGCGGGAAACATTAATTTCATTGGTTCATAAGCTGGAGAAGCATGATGCATTCCCTTTCGATTTCTCAAAGTCATATGGGCTGCCTTCCCATCTCTTGCACATGGCTAGAACCAACCATGGTTCAAAATCATAAACCCAACCGTTCAGATGCTAGAGAGTTCAGGGGACTGCGCTCTCTGCACAATCAGATTCACTGAGACGCTCAACAGACACATCCCATTTACTGAGCTAGCTAAGGAGGATATGCATGCTTTATGGGGATGATACGCCATGGATCTCATTTGTGACATACGATTCTTCAAGGACCCGACAATGGCGTGTGATGACGTACCCCGCTATTTATTCTCTGCTATCCAACGTCCTCAAAAGAAACCATTCAGACAAGTTCTAAAGGAGTTGGAACAACAAAAACAATAGACCGCCATGGTCCCAGAAAAATGACAATGGGACCCCTACACTTTTGATATTATGGAAGATAAGGAGGACATAGATCTGCTAACAGGAGCTACCATTAATAGATCCTCCAATAATATCATGCATGTATCTGATATACCATCGATATTCCCGAACTTTGACCTTGCTACATGCAAGAGTCTTTCAGATAATGAACTCAGACTCATCATGTCTCAGCTATATGCAGAGAATGATGAGCTTGTTTTCCATCAAGGGAATATTCTTGTAATGGTCGATGCACTATGTGAGACTGTACAAGTGAAAGGTTCAATGTCCGTGAGCGTGATGGCTGCTTACCAATATCTTCTAGCACGAGACTTACCTACGGTCTACATGGCGTCAGCATACCTGAAGGATGATTTACTAAGCACAAAGGAAGTCCTTATCTTGTATCTTAAACATACGACTCCAAAGTTCCTTTTGCTTCCATTCCTTCACTCTGAGCATTGGATGATGCTGGCAACGAACCTACATAATGGAACTACAATTATCTACAATAGTTCCAATAACCAGACCAATCTAAACCAGAGAGAGTATGACATCATAGCAAACATGCCCACAGAGGAAGTGGTGAAGGATTGTGTCGAACAACTACACGACCTTCTCAGTGAACACACAAAGGCGTACAACAGAGAACATTTCAAACGCCCAGCCTTCTGCCACAGATGTCCCCAGCAAATTAAAGAATCAAACAATTGTGGATTCCACATCCTTTACTAGATGTATACCCTTACCGTTCTTGGCGAACGCGTTGAGGACATGAAGGACGTCGACTATCACGCATTACGGGGGAAGTTCACTGCCAATCTTCTCCATTCTCATGAAGCCAACAAGGGTTTAACAGAACCTTGACACCCTTGCCCATGTACTTCTCAACCTATAACCTTGACACTCTGGGGACAGAGTGAGTGATAAGTTGGGGGGTACACTGGGCAAGGGAAGAGGTATTATATTCAAACCTTTTCTTCCCTCTCCCTTTTTCATTTACCTTTGTTTTTCGCATAGATTATTCTTTTTGACGTTTAGATTTTCTGATAATTTCTTTGATAGAATAATTTTTGTACATAAGACAACATTCGCTTTGGTAAGGGGACACCCCTAGCTAAGTTAGAGACAAAGTAGTCCTAAGAAGCACTTACATAGTAGCATTTAGTCACGTAATGGCAAATTAATAAATCACCTCCACACTCGATATCCATGCATTTGCTTCAGTTCTATATTAGACTCTCCACAGGTGGAAACCACAGCCAAAACAAGCCAAACGCTTTCAAGGACGGGAGGGAACCAGGTGAAATCCAAATCAAGGAACCTTGTAAGTGGACCGCCGAGTACAAAATCAGAACAAGTGCATGTCGAGAAACTCTAGGGAACAATTTTCTTCTTTTCAAAACGAGGCTTGGCAGCCCAAATAAAATCCCTAAATACCCAATTCCTAAGCCGGTGACCATATGAATAAAAGCCTGAGTGTTGAATAAAAACATGAGAGTTGTGCCATGCATAAGGACTTATATGAAGAGCCAATAAAGGTCTTGCCCGGCTGATACATTCATCTTCCCTCACAAAGGCAGTTGTGTCACGCCTGGTAGTGAGATCCTAAGGTCTCCAAATATATGAAAAACTAACAAAGGTCTTGCCCGGTCGGTACATTAAGCTGCCCTAACAAAGGAAGATGTGTCGCGCTCGGTAGTGAGACCCTAAAATTTAGATAGCCCCTCCTCCCCCTTCAAAGGGGTAGTTACACGGCAGCCTTCAGCCAACCCTCATACATATTTTAGCTTCCGATAGGAATTTCAAAGAAGTATAAAACTACTTAGAGTCGAAGACATGCACAGAGTATAGTCAAGGAAAAGGTGGTCCCAATGTGAGTTATGCGACACAGAAGAAACCTGAGGGCCACACAACTCCCGATACCTAAAAGAGTCAGAGTAAGCAGAAGCCTCGATAAAAACCCAAACGAAATCTCTGCTATAGAACTGAAGCAAGAGTATGGAAATCTTCACTAAATAAAATCACCTCGCCACTACGTGCCTTAGCTCTATCCAGCTTGAGGACAAGCTAGACTCTAAGTTAGGGGGGTGATAACCTCCCATTTTGTGATGTTATCTTACTAGTTTTTCTTAGTTTTCCATACTCTTTCTTAGATAAATTAGATAGAATACTTAACCTTCTAGTTTTATTATGAATATACCAATAGACTGGTATTTCTCCTTTTCTTCTTATAGAAAAACTCAAAACAATTGCAAAAGTCCCAACCAAAATGGTCCCAAGACCGTGAAGGTCCAACCAGTCCCAAGACTGTGAGGACCCAAATGATCCAAAGAACGATGCATCTCCCATTGGTCCTAAGACCGAGTGAAAGCCTACTGGTCGCAAGACCGAGTGAAGGCCTATCGGTCCCAAGATCGAGTGAATGTCCATCGATCCCAAGACTGTGTAAAGGATTATCGGTCCCAAGACCGTGTGAAGGCTATGGGTCCCAAGACCATGAGGATCCAAACGGTCTCCAAACCGTGAAGATCCAAACGATCCCGAGACCGTTTAAGGCCCCTTGGAGCCTATAAATAAGACCCAAGGGGTCCTCATTTGACATCAAGTCTGAGACACCGAAAGGCTATCTCCATCGTTCTAGAGCTACTTCATCCTCCATTATTCATCCCAAGTCTGCCGATCTAAAATCCACACTCCATCCATAAGCCTACTGTCTCTCTCTCATCGACATAGAAGGAGGGGAGTTAAAGATTCATCACCAAAGCAGCCACGTAGTGTGAAGATATTCGTTCTCTACTCCAAGGGGTCGACCTTCCTCCCTCCTACGTGGATATGATGTTCTCTTTTTCTTCTCTTGTCCCCTTCTTTGTTCTTGCCATGAGCGAGTAGTTCTATACATTAGGGTGTGGGGAGTAGCCCCGCTACCCATGTTTTCATTCCATGCACTATAATTCATGAGTTTGCAATAAAAAATTACTATCTTTTCAATTCAACATCAATCGTTTAATGAATGCTAGTTGCTTGATCACCAACCTGCGTTACTTATTATCTGCTAGTATGAATTGTCTATGTTTGTGCTTTTAGGTTCGATTATCGACTGAATGTTGGTTCTTGATGTATGTAATCACCATATATCTGTTTCGGTATCTAGGAGCGCTTTTCAAGGAGTGGAGTAAACTCACCTTCATCGTTGTACTTTCATACTATGAAATGGAATCAGTTGACATATGAAAGTACAACTTTGATAGGCCAAGGAACACACTTTGCAAAGGGAGTGATGCAAAGTAAGTGACCATTCGTTCGGGGATGGCTGGCATTGCTATACTCCCACATTTCTCGTAGTTAGCTATCTGAAAGGAAGCTAAATCTACAAACATACTAACTGTTTAGACTCTTATTGCAAGCCATGTTATTATGATGTATGTTATGATCCATGCATAGTGGTGGTGAAACTCGATCACATCCTAGTAGTTTCCAAATATTGTTTACAACCTTAAGTTTACTTTCCTGTCATTTAATTTACATTTGCATATTAGTTTAATCATCAAATCAACTCTTCGATCTAGATATCAACTCTTGAGAAGATAAGTAGAATTATAACATTTTCCATCTTGTTAATCCTTAACAAGGTCGTTGTCTCGTGGATTTGACCCTCAACTGTACTATGATAAGACTTCCACGTAACTTAGTGTATGTGGGTGGAGATCTTATTATAGCACACGCAAGGCTAAACTTAGAGATTTACTATCTCTAGGATTTTTAGTGGTGCATGCAACTTCACGCGAGTGGAGGCTCCATCAGTTAGTATGTGTTATGTTATGAATATGTCTCAACTTAATATGTGAATTATCGTTGCTATGAATGTGTGTGGTTTGGAAATTGATACATCAATTCAAAAAGGATTTGGACATAAAAGCTAGTAAATGGCTTTGGAATGAATTTTTGGCTGGCTTTGGAATGAATTTTTGGCTTGCATGATTGCATTTGCAAGTCTACTTTCTATTGCATATTTTGAACTTTGTAAAGCAGATTTCTATTCTGCAGGTTTCTGTTCTGAAGATTTCAGTTCTGCAGAATTTTTCTTTAAATAAAAATGTAAACTCTAGGGTCAGTTTTTTAAAATAACTGACCTTATAGACCTACTGGGTTGGTTTTTTAAAATAACCGACATAATAGCCTCATTGCAAATTTCTTCAGGTCTTTGTACCACTGTTGGGTCAGTTTTCTTCATATAACCGACCTTGTAGACCTCTAGGGTCAGTTTTTTAAAAATACCTGACCCTATAGACTCTAGGATCAACTTTATTGGGTCTATTGGGTTGGTTTTTACATAAGCTCGATCTTAGAGACCTCTAGGGTCAGTTTTTTAAAATAACCAACCTAATAGCCCCAATGCAAATTAAAACTCTAGGTCTTTGTACTACTTTGGGTCAGTTTTATTCACATAACCGACCTTGTAGACTTCTAGGGTCAGTTTTTTATAAATACCCAACCTTATAGCCTTTAGGATCAGCTGTCTATTGGGTCTTTTGGGTTGGTTTTTACATATGCCCGACCTTATAGACCTCTAGGGTTGGGTTTTTTGTAAATAACTGACCTTAGAGATATCGGGATCAGCAGCTCATTTTTTGTACAACTGTTGGGTTAGTTTTTTGCTTATAACTGACCTTAGAGACCTCTAGAGTCAGATTTTTTAAATATAACTGACCTTACAGCCTCAGGGGTGAGTTTCTTCATGTTGGTTTTTATAGACCTCTAGGGTCGGGTTTTTATATAACCGACCTTAGAGACCTCTACGGTCAGCAGTTTTTGTACCTACTTCTGGGTCAGTTTTCTACATATAACTGACCTTATAGACTTCTAGGGTCGGATTTTTTGTATATAACCGACCTTAGAGACATCGGGGTCAGAGGCCAGTTTTTGTACCTCTCTTGGGTCGGTTTTATTTTGATATAAGTGATGTAGCAGTGCAGATATTGCCTCAGGTTTTAGTTTGTGCCAACCCGATGCTACCTTCTAAGGTCAGTTTTCTTTGGTTTAAAAAACTGACCCTATAGAGCAAATTCTATAGTGACGGCCACTTAGGTGTCAGTTAAAATGTGACGTTATAGGCTTAAAAAAACCGAACCTACAGGACATTACTGTACTAGTGTGCAATCATGGTGTCTGGATGCTGGTCTTTGGGGTCGAGGGAGATGAGAGTTGGCACAACAGTAAGTTTTCTCGTTAACTTTCATTAGGAAGAGACTTGGTAGTGTCATCTTCGTTCACCGAGATCACATCTAATGATTGTAAGGAGGGATGACAAAGGCAAAGGTTGTCAACCAACGGAAACAAGTGTCATGGAACAAGCCTCTGTTAAGGTCTAAACCTTGGAACCTTGATGGTAGTAGAGGTAGAAGTATCCTTGGTTTACATTCATCAAATGATGAAAATGGTTGAAAGTTTCTAGAGGTGGGTGTTCAAGAATGAAAGTGGTTTCTTGGTAGCATTAATGGTGGATCCTTTTTCTAGATGTGAAGGCCTTGTATTTGTAGGTAGACGTTTGGGTTTTGAAACCCCCCAACCGCCATGGAGTTAGGTCTTCAGCCACCATGGAGGTGAAGGGATAGTGGTGGCTAAAGGAAGATGAAGTGACATTGACATGTAAAACCTTTTATAGTAGGTGAAAAGTCAAGACGACCATCAGTAGCTGAAGTTTTAGAAGGATCGTCGATGGTTGTTGACTACAGAATTTCCTTTAGAAGGTTCAATAAGAGATGTGGCTGTTGTTGCACGTAGGAGTTCCATCATAAGGTGGAAGTAGTACTTCCTTCATAAGAGAACCATCAATATATAGGTGTTGGGATACCCTCTAAACATGGAGTCAAAACAACCTTCACAAGGTGGAAGTCGTACTTCCATCGGAAGGGGACTGTAGGATTTCAGTCAGTTGTGGAGTGCAGGACTCACCCATTATAAGGAGACCACCAAAAAGTGGATGCCAAACTTCCATCAAAAGATGAGTGATGGAAGACCATTAGAAGGTGAATCCAGAGTACCACCAAAAGGCATGAGCACAGAACATCCATCAGAAGGTGACCATCGGTAGGTGCCTTGTCCTTCATTTGGTTGTCAACTAATGGATAGGTATAGCGATGAAAAGTGATGGTTTGGTAGATGTAATGCAAGTCGATGGTTTGAAAGATGTAACACAAATAGATGGTTCGAATGATGTGATACAAACTGCTGGTTTGACATATGTAAGTCCACTATGGGGGCTATTGTCACGTGTCATAGAATATGCACCTATGAAGCATCAATTGATAGAAATGTTAACCGATGAATGGATGGATTATTGGATATTTGGTCTTTTTTTATCAAAATTATTGGGACCACTAGATGGTTAGTGTGACCACCATATCCTTCACTGATGCATGAGATGTGGAGTTTAAACCTTCTAAGAAAAATAGAGATTGCATTATAAATCATACAAA
Organism: Alisma plantago-aquatica; assembly: GCA_963693085.1. Taxonomy (NCBI): domain Eukaryota; kingdom Viridiplantae; phylum Streptophyta; class Magnoliopsida; order Alismatales; family Alismataceae; genus Alisma; species Alisma plantago-aquatica. The sequence continues at coordinate 945,876,804 of OY856412.1, forward strand.
ATTAATGTAAATCAAGAAAACCTCAAAGTAAGCTAGTTCTAAAGTAGAATGGTGTAAATGAATGCAAAACTAGACCTAAAATGCAACTAAAACTAGGATGAATATGCATTTACCAACCATGTACACTGATCTCATATGGAGGATCATATTTCTCAAAGAGAAAATTTGAAAATTTGCTAAAGAAATACAGAGTTTACTACAGGGTGACCATTCCATAGCATCCGCATACCAATGACCAGGTAGAAGTTTCAAATAGACATATAAAGGCCATACTTAAGAATACTATTGGAAGTTCAAGGAAAGACGGGGCAATGAAGCTAAGCTATGCTCTCTAGACATATAGGATAGATTTTAAAATACCCTTGGGCACAATGCCATTTTGGTTAATATATGTGAAGTCATGCCATCTTTTGGTTGAAATGGAACACAAGGCTAGTTGGACAATAAAGATTCTAAAATTTGATATGTCACTTGTTGGGGAGAAGTGATTACTCTAATTGCATGATTTGGAGGAACTGAGAATGTCTAATTATGAGAATGCATAATATATGAAGAGAGGACCAAAATGTGGAACGACATCCACTTGAATAGAAAGGACATCAAAGTAGGAGATTAGGTGCCAGTTTACAACTCTAGATTGAGATTATTCCCAGGGAAACTAAAGTCTTGATGGTATGGTTCATATTTGATGAAGCACACCTACCCTCATGGTCTGTCATATTGTAAGAAAAGATAAAGGGCAAGTTGGTGGTCAATGGACAATGACTTAAGCATTATTATACTACTAAAGATCCCATTGCAAGAGAGGCACATCCTCTCCCTCTCTTGGATCCAAGTGCAAGCTAAATTATAAGCATCGAGCCAACAACACAAAACAAGGTGCTCGTTGGGAGGAAACCTAGTAGTCATTTTAGTTAGATTCAACTTTTGTATTATGAGTAGTTAGACTGCATTTCAATTGTGCTATTTCATCTTGTTTAACATACATTGCATAGTTGAACATTAAGTTGAGACAAATTTTTGTTTATAATTTACTATAGAATGAAGTTCAATATGATTCAAAGCTTGTCAAGAACCCAATCATATGGTTGGATTGTTCATTGGCTGACTGGGGGTCACTTTTAATAAAAGTAAGGGCATCAATGGATCCAGCTGATGGGTGTTACCATTTGGGCGACCCACATGTAGCAGAGAAGTTTCCTATATTTTGGGTTGGTTGATTCATCAACCCAATCATGTGAGTAGTGGGTACTGGATGATCCAATATCATACTAGATTCCACAAATTCTCACCAACTAACTGACTCATCTAATGCATTAGTTGATCAGCCTAGGATCTCTCTCACACACAAATATGTCCAGTCAACTGACTTGGATTATTGTCTGAGCTACAATTCCCAGTTGACCGACTCAACCCAAGCTATTCATGCGACTCACAATAATCTTCAATGCAGAATAAGGATGTCATCTACATGACTCAAACCTAGTGAGTTGGATGACTTGAACGCAGTGAGATGGTTGAGTGGTCGTCTACTGCCCATATAAGCAACCTTAGGGCAAGGGAATCGACACTTAGTTCATCTCCTCCCTTTGTCTTAACAAGAGTCTCCATCCCTTCAAGTTGCCACCACCGCTATCCTAGTTGAGAGACTTACTTGTCAGCATTGACTGATGAAGCAATGACCTAACGGGAGACCGGGCTACCCATTTTCGATTGATTCATCTCCATCAGGCAACATGCCTCAAACAGTTGATGGCTAGCCCCCTCCCCTCATGAAGCAGTGTGTATCACCCCTTTTTTATGGACGGTGGCCCACATCAAGTGACGTTCATCTTACCTGACTCCTAAAGAGCTATTCTATTTGAGTGGCAGAGGCAACCCCATGTTTGTCAATCCACCTCTTCTCTCAATACTGCTTCACATAAATTTGACCGACTCACATCTAGTGAATCAAGCGACATGTTACCACACCATTGTAGTCTAGTTGCCCAATGCCACATGAACTGGTCAGTTGACTAGTCATTTCTAGTAGTTTCACCCTACATGTGAGACTACCAACTCTCTCAATCAGTCTTCTTGCTCCACTACACTAGCATTGTGACCATCCCCTCTATTCGACTTACTCAAATAGCTAGTCAGTCGATTGATACCCCTACAAGAGAGCATAATGTTGCACACTACGTAGGGTGATTATGACCGCATGTCCGGCAGTTCTGGTTGCAATTTTGTGTAAAAAACTGCTTCAGATCCAAGAAGGGTAAAGGTAAGGATCAAGTGAAACAAGACTCTCCCTCCCTCTCTTAGTTTCAACCGACCCGCCCTGCTGACACTGATGGCATTCTCTTTAGGGAGAGGCAAGTTGGGGGTGATTTTGATATGCCACATGTGACATATGGAGATGATTCCTACTCTGCCAAGGTTAAGGAAAATATACAACTATTATCGAGTAGCTCATCAAGGATAGTCTTGAAAGCTACTACTTCTTCTTATCAGCACACACAACCTTTGTCATCTAATGGCAACATGTTGGCTTGACCGCCTACTCATCCCACCTGTGTCACCCCTCTATCTAGAAAGTACAAGCCATTGGTCACGGAAGCACTTGGAGTGTAGCTTCCTAGATGTGTGTGTCCTATCACGCTCAAGGCACTTGGCATCTACGAGGCTGTGGAACTTTTGCCTCATCATTCTTACATCACTCTCTTCCATTTTAGTGTGAAACTAGTCTTCAAAGAGCTCACTATTGAGTTTTTGGCAATTATTTGAAGCACTTTTTCACTGACCATAAGTACATATGCTCTTTCTGCATTATTGGAGAGGATCACTCCTTAGACTACACTAATCTCACTGCCATTATCCTAGATGTCGATGAGGAATGCATGGAGAAGTGTGGTTTAGAAAATCATACAACAAGAAGTATGTTTTTATCGAGATCATTGACCAAGTTTTGACCTTTCCAACTAGAGCAGAGACATCCTTCATCCACAACCCAGTGATCCAATTTCTACATCACATTCTCTCCCACACCATTTTTAGTTGGGGTGGTACACTAGGCATTGGTACCACCACCAATCTACACTGCATGAGGAACATCTGAACAATAATCCATTGAATCGGCAAAGTGTGTTTACTGAGCATTTACACCTCCAAAAGTTGCACAACACCAGTTCTCGATTCAGCTAAAGCAGGGTAGTTACATCGATCTTTGCTTACCTTGGCTACAACCACACATCGTTTAAGGAGTACAATACATCGAGGCCAAATCACTTGATTGATATCAAGTATTTCGTGAGTTTGGCATTCATAAAGATAGCCAAGGAGGATGGCATCTAGTACTTGTTATTTCGAGATAGCCCAGCCATGCTCACGCTACCTACTCATGCTATTTTATGGAAGCAAACATCGTCTATGACCTTTCAAAAGATAAATGTGCATATCCAACATCATCCAAGGGAGAAACCTCCCAATTAAGGGTGAGATTCCTAAGCCCGCGTTGGGATGATGTAGTGCTTCCATGGCAACAAATGACTAGGAGACTGGGCGTTTACCACCACCTTCTAGACATCACATGAAGCAATGTAACATACCTGATTTTAGGTATGTTTTCTATATTTGTCATACATGCATAATCCCTTAGTTTCATGTTCAAAGTTTGTATATAAACTTAATGAGGCATCTAAGACAATAGTTTCACTTCAATGTCTAACTTCTAGGTCTTTAAAAGAAACTTAAGGTTTAAAAGGGGTTAGTATGCAATATGGGGAAATTGAGTTGTGGGTCATTGATATTTGTCCCTCAAAACAGATATGTATATTGGTGACTAATTTCAGGAGTTGATTTTGAAAATGAAAATCACACATGATAATTTTAGTGCCCTAAATGATAATAATGATGAAAAACTCCAAATCCTAGAAATCATAAAAAGATAATTTTAAAATATGAATTAAATTTCATAATTGGATTCTATAAGGAGTGGGATCCCATAGGGGATCAACTCCCTACTAAAATAAAAAGGCATCATCCCATGTAACCAAACACCAACATAAATTTTTCGTGAAAGAGACGATAACCAATTCATTCAACATGCAAGTATCATAACACCAAAAATAACAATGGAATTTATATAGTATTCTAACCATTACAAGCTTGTTATCATCACTAGCCTTCACCATGCAGGCTGAGATAAAAGGAAAAAAAACTAACTAAACACAGGACTAGCTGAGGATCACCTAACTACTTCAATAAAGTATCCCACAAGGTTTCAATTAAACTTGATGAGTTCATGGTCCAACTTGGTTGTCTCCTCCTTGACCTATACCTGGGGTTGGAAGCGTAACCCACAAAAGGAAAATAGAAGATGACATCAGCAAAAAGCCAGTATGTGCTTACTAAATTGGAATTGAGCAATATAATGAAATAAAGGACATCAAGGATTCCCATAGAAAAAGGTAAGGACTACCCAATCAGGTATAAAAAAATAAGAATTCAATAAAATAAGAGCAAAGCATCCATGTGTTTCACCTGTGAACAATATTAACATGTTGGTAGGAAATAACACATCTATTATAAATGTGAGGTGAGTAGGAACATATACACATCTACTCTAAATATGGGGTGAGTAGTAACACATAGACATCTACTTTCAGTAGGACAGGATACACATATGCTCTAAAAATATCTATTGCAGGAATTGTCACCTCTGCATTTTCAATTTTGTGGGAATTTACTCATCCACATAAAATAATACATGTAATATTATACTAGCAGTCACCACATGATGCATAACAAAAGAGTAAGAAAGAATAACCCAAATTATGAGGGATGAGAACATCTAACAGATATAATGTGGGATCAGAGGATCCATATAGAATTCCCATCATATAAATGTGCAATATAAACATCCACCACAAAAGTGGGAAATTTATGAATTCATCGAGAATAAAGGAATAAGTTGGAATAAAAAGGAAGTCTAATAAAATAGGATGATCATAATATCAAAATCAAGTAGATTATATCTCATGGAATTAGATTCTCAAAAGAGAGACATTGTGTGGGCTATCAAAAGAGTAATAAATTAGGTTTATTTCTCATATGATGAGTATGTGATGCAAACATACCTTAATCCTGAGTCTTAGAAACACTCTTCACCAATCTAGTTGTTTCTAAGGTCTCCTTTGCCTAATTTCAAGTTATTCACATGTATTAGGGTTTTATAAAGCATAATGTGTAAAGAAACCCTAATTTTTGACCTTTTTGGAAAACCTCAGATTTTGGACTAAAAACCTAGACCAATTGATTTATTAGTTCCTCCTTATCAAGAAAACATATTTATTTACTTAATTGGACTTTATATGAATTAGTTACAATTTTTATGGCTTTTATATAATTAATTAGACTTCTTTGAAACATTAAAATCAGATTTTAGTGCAATTTTTATTAGAAAGATCACATTTTTTCAACTCTAAATCATATTTATTTATAATTTTTGGACAAGTAGATTAAAAGATGTGATTTTCACAATGTTGGCCAATCAGAAAATCCCAAAATTCCATATAGACGAAGAAAAAGTGAAAGAGAGAGACAAAGAAGGGTTGGGCCCGCGTGACTTGGTCCAATCATAGGCAATCAAGTTATAGGTCAGCGCCCGTGTGGTCGCGTCCAAGCGAGAAACAAAAACAACTAAAAAGTCGAGAATACCCTTGTGCAATAAAATGAAGAAAGTAGTGAAACGAGGAGGATAGATCAAGGAAAAAGCATCGGGGAATCATCCCCTAGCTTGCATAACATCATGGAATTGAACATCAAGTAGGTGTTTGCTTTGATTTTAGGAAAAACTGTGAATCATGATCATTGATCAAATCGAAGGCGAAGAAATATAGCATAGGGTAACATGAACTCGTCTAACCCAACAATTTGAGTGCTGAAGCAATCACAAACCCTAGGTCATTGTTGCAAGGTCAAGTTGAAGAACTAGATTGTGGTGAATGTGCAAGGAATCTCTGAGAAAATTGATGTGAGGGAATAATCACTTAGGTGCTAATGGATATAGAGGCACCTCTATTTATAGGTGAGGGGGTGCATACAAACAATAGCCAAGAGGGACCGAGAAGCTTGTGGCCCAAGATTTGGGTGTTCCTCAAAAACTCAATGAATCGGCACAAGTTTAGGATCAAAAGATGTGAAGTCTTATTTGGAATCTGTTGGTGAAGAAACAATGAAAAAAGATGGAAAAATGAGCGAGATATCCAGATTTGAAAATCAAGCTTATTCTGTGCATACTTCCTCTTCAACCTTGAGCTAGAAGACGACTGGGAACCATTGGATCACGGATCCAACAGTCTAGATCGCATGTACAAAACTTATAGGTGTGACATTAAATGTTATTCCTAATCAATTTCGAATAAATTTTTATTTAAATTATTTTTATTTTCCTCTCTCCTCATTCGAGGGTGCAAACAAACTCCAAATTATTTGAAATTTTACACCTAGCCTATTTTGAACATGTAGAATGCACTTACCCAATTTTCCAAAAAAAACATGTAGAATGTGAATATGGTATTAGTTTCACTTTTGAGGACTTTTATTATTTATTTAATTCTCTTAAAATAAATCATATTTTCTCTTTCTTAATGCATTAGAGACTTCTAGAGTTATCCAATTAATGTGAAACTTCACCCACAAGCAAACTTAAACATGTTGGAGACAAATTAGCCATTAATTTTATCCTGTGAAGTTATTTTTCATATTATTTAATATGTTTGGCTTTATTTATACTTTCTCTCTCCTAAACACATTAGACATTACAGATTGTCCAAATTAGTTGAAAATTCACACATAGCCTTGTTTTTAACATGTAGATTTTAAATCTAAGATTAGTTTTCTCTTTTGGAGTCGTTAAATATTTTGTTTCTTATTTTGGAGGAAATCACACTTTTCATTTCTAAATAAAATAGATATACTTATTATTATCCCAAAATCATGAAACTTGGCCTCCAAGCCAAAACATATTTAAAGAAAACAAATATGAAGTTATTCTTATCCAATTAGTATTTCTTTTATGAGTTTTAAATAATGAACATGTGTGGCCCATTATTATTTTAGTTAACATATTATTTCATCATTATTATTATCATTCTTCCAATTGTGTCTCATATCTTCACATTACAACTAAAAGGATTATATATTATTATTTTGCACGAAATTATTTATGTTTATTATTTAACTCATTAAATTCATCAATTCCTTATTTATTTGAATTGTGTCAATATTCTCAAGGATGGACATCTAGTCCTTTTATGCACATTGTTTCTCTTAACCTCATACCCTAATCAACATTATCACATGTGATATGTTTTATTGGTCTAAAGATTATTATGAGAGCATTGGGTCATAATTGTTTTCATGCATATATGTTAGGGTGATTTAATCATGTATTACATATTAGGGTTACAATTAACTACTATTAGGTATATCCTCATCCTTGTTTGGCTAATCCCAAAGAACTAAGGTCTCTAATTTCTTAACCTTGAAATAGGAAAAGGTTCTAGAGTTCGGTATGTTACAACATACCACCCCTTAAAGAGATTTCATCTTGGAAATCTAAAAATAAACTATTTACCACTCCTTAAAATATTCATCTTAAAAAGAAAACCATCTCTATAGGTACAAGGATAACCTCAAACACTTCCTTGCATTCATCCACAAAGGTATCATGCAAAAAGCAAACATAACTTTAAAGTTTAACTATGGGACTATGGATTACCTTCATTATGATCATCATCATAGACTTCCTAGCCATCCAAAGCAAAGATCCTTCCAACATATCTTTCCACAGGTCTTCTTCCATTATTATTGCCATTATTCTGAGGAGGTACATGAGGCTGTTGTTGTCCTGGTGATTGTCCCATAAGAATATAGGGGCATCTAGGGCAAATATGTCCAAGTTCATTACAATGATGACATATTGATTGTCTATCCATCCTCTGTGCAATGGGGTCCTCAGGTCGACGACGTCTTTCACACTCATGATCACCTTCAGAGTGCTTCCTTTTGTTATTATTCTCTTTGTGTGCCAAGGTATGGAAACCAGGATATGAATCAACACTAAGGCCTTATCCACCATTTGTTGAAAATCCAAGGGAAGTTGTGGAATAAGAGAATGACCCACATTGTAGTTAAGTCCTTGCAGGAATAGGTTAGCTCTATGATCCTCACTTACCCCAAAAGCATAACACTCAAGCAATGAAAACTTTTGCACATAAGTAGAAACATATGGGGAACCTTGCTTCAAACTATAGAATTATGCTTCCTTCTTCTTTAGGGAAGCAGTGTAGATGTACTTCCCACAAAAAATCACCAAAACCATCTCCCATGTTAGGGTAGAGATATCACGAGTCCTTGTTATCCCATTCCACCAAACTTGAGGTGGTCCATCTAGCACATACGAAGCAAACCTAACCTTCTAGTGTGAAGGACATGCCATACCATTAAAAGTACGCTCTATGGCCTACACCCAGTCATCAACTTTATCGACCATCTCTAGTTCACCTTCACCCTTGAAGTAGGGTGGTTGCATCTTCACGAATTCCATTATTGTGTACTCCTTACGCTTATTAGGCACATGTGGGTTGTTCAACTTCCCTACCATAGAGGTGGTAAGAAGTTGTCGAAGAATGACTAAATATTGCTCAGGACAGATTACTATACCAGCATTAGCAGTAGTAGAGGTTGGGGTTTCCTGACCTACTGATGGTCCACTTCCAGTTGGAGGAGTAACTTGAGTTACCAGATGGGTAATGGGAGGATCCATCGTTGGCATCCCAAACCTAGGGTTCTGGGGTGTCTCATAACCAAATTGGTTGTCATAGACGAGTTATCTCCCGCCATGAGGGTTTTACCTGCACAAGGCATAGGTACTAGGTCTATGAAAAAGGTAAACATCCTAAGAGAGACAAGATTTAAGGAGTTAGATAATCAAAAGCCCCTATGTCTGATACCATATTGTAAGGATTGGGATCCCATAGGGTATCCACTCCCTACTAAAATAAAAGGGCATCATCTCATATAACCAAACACCAACATAATTTTTTTGCAAAAGGGATGATAAACAATTCATTCAACATGTAAGTATCATAACACCAAAAGTAGCAGTGTAATTTATATAGTATTCCAACCATTAGAAGCATGCTATTATCACTAGCCTACACCATGTAGGTTGAGATAAAAGAAAAAACTAAATAAACATAGGACTAGTTGAGGATCACCTAACCACTTCAAGAAAGTCTCCCACAATGTTTCACTTAAACTTGATGAGGTCCTAGTCCAGCTTGGTTGTCTTCTTCTTGACCTATACTTGGGGTTGGAAGCGTACCCACAAAAGAAAAAGAGAAGATGACATCAACAAAAGGCTAATATGTTCTTACTAAATTGGAATTGAGCAATATAATGAAATAAAGGACATCAAAGTGAACATGGCTTTCCATAGAAAAAGGAAAGGACTAACCAATCAGGCATAAAAGAAATAGGAACATAAAATAAGAGCAAGGCATCCATTTTTTCACCTATGACAATAATAGAACAATATAAACATGTTGGTAGGAAATAACACATATACCATAAACATGGGGTGAGTAGGAAAATATACACATCTACTCTTAATATGGGATGAGCATGAACATATATACACATCTACTCTGAGAAGGACATGATATACATCTTCTTTAATAATATCTATTGTATGATTATCAACTCTGCATTTTCAAATTTGTGGGAATCTACATAGCCACATAAAATAACACATGTAATATTATACTAGTAGTCACCACATGACATATAATAAAAGAGTAAGCAATAATAAATCAAAGTATGAGGGATGAGAACATCTAACAGATATAATATGGGATTAAAGGATCCATATAAAATTCCCATCACATAAATGTGCAATATAAATGTCCACCACTAAAGTGGGCAATTTAGGGATTCATCAAGAATAAAGGCATAAGCTGGAGTAAAAAGGAAGTCTAACAAAATAGGATGATCATAATATCATAATCAAGTAGAATATTTCTCATGGAATTAAATTCTCAAAAGAGAGATGTTGTATGAACTATCAAAAAGTGATAAATTAGGTATCTTGCTCATATGAATAATATGTGATGTAAACATACCTTAATCCTGAGTCCTAGAAACACTCTTCACCAATCTAGTTGTTTCTAAGGTCTCCTTTGTCTACTTTCAAGTTATTCACATGTATTAGGGTTTTATATAGCATAATGTGTAAAGAAACCCTAATTTTAGACCTCTTTGGAAAATCTCAAATTTTGGACTCAAAACCTAGACCAATCAATTTATTAGTTTCTCATGATCAAGAAAACATATTTATTTACTTAATTTGGAGTTTATATGAATTCATTACAATGTTTAGGGATTTTATATAATTAATTAGACTTCCAAAAATCATCCTTCAAAAACATGGAAATCAGACTTTGGAACTATTTTTATTATAAAGATCCCATTTTTTCGATTCCAAATCATATTTATTTATAATTTTTGGACAAGTAGATTAAAAGATATGATTTTTACAATGTAGGCCAATTAGAAAATCCCAAAATTCCACATAGGCAAAGAAAAAGCAAAAGAGAGGCAGAAAGAAGAGTCGGTCCCACGTGACTTGGCCCAATCACAGGTGTCTAGGTCATGGGTCAATGCTGGTGTGGCTGTGTCAAAGTGAGAAATAAAAATAGGTAAAAAGTTGAGAATGCCCTTGCGCGATAAAATGAAGAAAGCAGTGAAACGGGGAGGGTAGATCATGGAAAATGCATCGGGGAATCATTCCCTAGCTCGCTCTGCATCATGGTGTCGAACGACAAGCAAGTGCTTGCTTCAATTTTGGGCAAAACCACAAATCATGATCATTGATCAAATCGCAGGCTAAGAAAGATAGCAGAGGGTAACTTGAACTCACCTAACCCAACAATTGGAGTGTTGACACAATCACAAACCCTAGGTCATTGTCACAAAGTTAGATTGAAGAACTAGATTGTGGTGGATGTGCGAGGAATCTACGAGCAAATTGATGTGAGGGAACAATCTCTTAGGTGCTAACGGAGATAGAGGCACCCCTATTTATAGGTGAGAGGGTCTATACGGGCAAAAGCCAAGAGGGGCCGAGAAGCTTGTGGCCCAAGATTTAGGCATTTCTCACAAACTCAATGAATTGGTGCAAGTTTAGGATCAAAAAATGTGAAATCTTATTTGGAAGTTGTTGGCGAAGAAATCGTGGACAAAGATGAAAAAATGAGCGAGATATCCGAATTTGAAAATCAAGCTTGGTTGGTGTCAGCTTCCTCTTCAAGCTTGAGCTAGAAGATGACTGGGAGCCATTGGATTGTGAATCCAATGGTCCAGATCATGCTCCTGAAACTTGTAGGCATGACACTAAATGTTATTCCTAATTGATTTCGAATAAATTTTTATTCAGATTATTTTTCTTTTCCTCTCTCCTCATTTGAGGGTGCAAACAAACTCCAAATTAATTGAAATTTTACACCTAGCCTATTTTGAACATGTAGAATCTAAATATGGAATTAGTTTTTTCTTTTGAGGACTTTGATTATTTTATATAATTTTTTTTAAAATCATATTTTCTCTTTCTTAATGCATTAAAGACTTCTAGAATTACCCAATTAATGTGAAACTTCACCCACAAGCAAATGTAAACATTTTGGACACCAATTGGCCATTAATTTTGTCCTTTGAAGTTATTTATCATATTATTTAATATTTTAGGTTTTATTTACACTTTCTCTCTCCTAAACATGTTAGAATATTAAAGATTGTCCAAATTAGTTGAAAATTCACACATGGCCTTATTTTAACATGTACTTTTGAGTCAAATATTAGTTTTATCTTTTGGAGTCGTGAAATGTATTATTTCTTATTTTGGAGGAAATCACCTTTTTATTTTCTAAATAATATAGATGTAGTTATTATTATCCCAAAATCATCAAATTTGGCCTCCAAGCCAAAACATATATCTAAAGAAAATGAATCTAAAGGTATTCTTATCCAATTAGTCTTGCTTTTATGAGTTTTACATAATTAACAATTGTGGCCCATTATTATTTTAGTTAACATATTATTTCATCATTATCATTATCATTCTTCCAATTGTGTCCCATATCATCACATTACAACCAAAAGGATTCATCATCATTATCATCATCTAAGGTTCAGTCCCAACTATGTTGGGGTCAACTGCATGGATCTTTCATTTCCATTCAGCTCTATCATGGGCCATATTCTAGTTGAGATGTAGAGATTCAAAATCTCTCTTTATAAGCTCATCCCATGTTAATTTAGTCTTCCTCTTCTTCTATTTATTGTGCTTAGCTCAATAGCATTGCTTCCTATAGGTGTATTAGTTGATCTGTGTTGTTCATGTCTATACCATCTGAGTCGGCCCTCGCACAACTTGTCCTCAATGCTCGCCACCCCCACTTTATTCCTGATATAATCATTTTTCAAGCGATATTTTCTTATCTTCCCACACATACATCTCAGCATATGCATTTTAACCACGTTCATCTTGTTGAGACCTTGTTTCTTCACCGCCCAACATTCACTCCCATAGAGCATGGATGGTTGTATAGTTGTTCTATAAAACTTACTTTTTAACCTGAGAGGGATCTTCCGATCACATAATACTCCAGTTGCACTCCTCCATTTCAACCATCCTACAATGATCCTATGACAAACATCATTTTGGACATCCCCATCTATTTGAATAATATGACCCAAGCAATGAAATTTATCACATTTTGGTAGATCTACTCCGTCTAACTTGGCTCCATCATTCCCACTGTGGGATTGGCTAAAATTGCAATGCATATACTCAATTTTGCTGTTGCTGATCATCAATCCATTTGATTCCAGTGCCTCTCTCCACCGTTCAACTTTATCATTTAATCAATCGTTAGTTTTGTCAATCAAAACAATATCATCAGCAAATAACATACACCAATTAATATCATCTTGAAAATTCTTTGTCAGCTCATCCATAACAAGAACGAATAGATACGGGCTGAGTGTGGATCCCTGGTGTACCCCAACTGTGATAGGAAAAGTCGGTGTCTCTCCTCTAGGAGTCTTCACACTTTTAATAGAGCTATCATGCACATCTTTGATCAAGTCAATGTATTGGATTGGCACACCCTTTTTGTTCAAAACCATCCACAACACTTCTCTGGGTACTCAGTCATAAGCCTTTTCCAAATCAATAAACACCATATGGAGATCGCTTTTTCTTTCTCTATACTTATTCATAAGCCTCCTTATTAGAAAACTAGCATTTGTTGTTGATCTTCCAGGCATGAAACCAAATTGTTGTTTGATATGTGCGTTATAGATCTTAACCTCTGCTCAATAATCCTCTCCCAAAGCTTCATTGTGTGACTCATCAAATTGATACCTCTCTAGTTTATGCAACCTTAAACATCACCTTTGTTCTTGTATATGGGGAATATAGTACTATTTCTCCACTCATCCAACATCTTCTTGGTCTTCATGATCTTGTTAAAAAGCTTTGTTAACCACATAACTCCTTTATCCCCCATACTCTTCCATACATCAATGGGAATATTGTCTGGTCCACATGGATTTTTCATTTTCATCTTCTTCAAAGCATTCTTGACCTCAAATGGTGAAACTCGTCGTATGTAAATGATACCTCTTGTATTCATGTCATAGAAGTCTCTAACATTATTTGCAATGTCTCCATTGAAAAGCTTATAGAAGTAATTTCTCCACTGGTTCTTGATATCATCGTCCTTCACCACCACCCTACCATCTTCATTCTTGATGGATTTCACTTGACTCAAGTCTCTTCCTTTCCTTTCTCTCATACGAGCCATTTTATATATATCTTTTTCCCCTTCTCTTGTGTCTAGCTTCTTATAAATATCATCAAAGTATCTAGACCTTGCCTCCTGAACAACCTTTTTAGCTTCTTTCTTTATTTGCTTGTATCTTTGGAATGTTGCATCATCTCGATATTTGGGCAAGCTCCTATAGATCTCCATTTTCAGTTTAATAGCCTTTTGTACGTCATCATTCCACCACCAAGTTTATTTTTGTGGAGGCCTACAACCTTTGGACTCCCCCAAAGCTTCTTTGGAAATTTTTGTTATGCAGGAGCTCATTTTATGCCACATAGTGTTAACATCAGACTCCAAGTTCCAAGTTCCCTCCTTGCTGAGTTTATCACAAAAAGTCAATTTATTTTCTCCTTTAAGATTCCACCACTTGGTTTCTATTATGCTTGCCTTTATTGATCTTCATGTTAATATCCAAAACTAGCAACTTATGTTGGGTCGTGAGTTCTTGGCCAGGAATCACTTTACAATCCTTGTATATATAATGATCCACCCGCATCGTAAGGAGATAATCAATTTGTCTACAATTTTACCCACTCTTGAAAGTAATCTTATGGAATTATCTTTTCTTGAAATGGGTGTTTACCAAAATCATATCATATGCAACAATAAAATCTAAGATCCTCTCTCCTTCTCTATCTCTGCTTCCATATCTAAAACCACTATGAACTCTCTTATATCCAACATTTCTACTCCACACATGGCCATTTAAATCACTCCCAATAATAATCTTCTCCTATGTCGGTATCCCCCGCATCAATTCATCCATGTCATCCCAAAATTCCTTCTTAGCCTCCTCACTAAGGCCAACTTGGGGGGCATAGCGCTAATAATGTTAAAAATATTTTTCCCAAGAACAAACTCAATAGCTATGATTATATCGCCCAACCTTGTGATCTTTACAACATCATCCTTCAACATATTATCAACACTAATACCTACACCATTTCTATGTTTATCAATACCTATATACCAGATTTTGTATCATGTGTCTCCAATCTCTCTACAACGTTCCCTTGTCCACTTGGTTTCCTGTAAGAAAGCTATATTGACTTTTCTTCTCATCATGGTATCCACAATCTCCAAAGATTTCCATGTCAGATAGCCAATATTCCAAGATCCAACTCTAATCCTTTTTTGTTGAACTTGCTTCTTTACCTGCCTTCTTCAAAAATGTTGCCCTTGCAATTTTTTCATTACATTTGGGAAATGGTGCGGCGGGACTAGATTCTTTACCCACACCCATCCAGGATGTGGAAACCCTTGCACATTTTTTGCTTCATCCCGACGATCATGCAGCAGGACTAGCTTCTTTACCCACACCCATCCAAGATGTGGAAACTGTTGTCTATCCTTCAACACAACCAGGCACCGTTGTGTCAAAACCCCTTGCATATTTATCACTGAACCCGGGTGCCGATGCAGTGCGTCTCTATGTAGGGACACTCCAATGGAATTTTTTTAAGGATCCATGTCATAGAAAGAGTGATAACGTTTTTATGGATAGCTGTCAACCTTCCACCAACCCTCCTCCTTTACCCAGGCTTGGGACCGACTATATTTGCACAAAATGTATGAAAACATAGGCAGAGTTATTACAACCAATATGATTATATATTATTATTTTGCACCAAATTCTTTGTGTTTATTATTTAACTCATTAAATTCATCAATTCCTTATTTATTTGAATTATGTGTCAATATTCTCAATGATGGACACCTAGTCCTTCTATGAACATTATTTCTCTTAACATCATACCATAATCAACATTATCACATGTGACATGTTTTATTGGTCTAAAGATTATTATGAGAGCATTAGGTCATAATTATTTTCATGCATATATGTTAGGCTGATTTAATCATGTATTACATATTAGGGTTACAACTAACTGCTATTAGGTATATCCCCATCCTTGTTTGGCTAATCCCATCCTCTTAACCTTGGAATAGGATAAGGTTCTAGAGTTTGGTATGTTATAGATTCTACATGGTCGAACTAGGTAGGGTGTCTAATTTCAATGGGTTTAGATAATGTTTAAGGACTAAATTGGATAAAATTAAGAGAAAACCTTAAAATCTAATGATAATGTCAATAGGAATAGGGCTTAGCTGATTTATACAATGATTTAATTGAATAAATGTGACCTAAGTCATGGTGCCATGTGGCGCTTGAGACCTACCTTATGCGGCCCATGATGTGAGCTATTGGATGAAGATCCATGTGATTTTGTTCATCTTCCACCTTGGTACAAAGTCCTAGTTCACATAATCACTGTGTGGGATCTCATCCTCATGACCCTCTCACATTGAACTCCTCCTCAGGCCATGATTTTGATGTCTTATCATCCTCACAATCCTCTGAGATGAATAGACCCAAATTTGCTAGGGATTGGTGGAGTGAAGAGCTCAGGTGAGCTTTGCCTACTCGGCATGGCCCCTATCCCTCTCCACTCCAACGTATCGCTAACCTTTTATCCAAAATTTTACAAATAACCCCTCTCAAACCCTCAACGCATCCACCAAAATCATTCTAGCACTCCCAACCTTGTCCAATTTTTCTATTGCCTGGCTGACAACTCCGACGGCATGTGCTCAACTTTTCAAGGTCGTCTGTGAGGTCTAATGTCCCACGTCTATGCGTGAAGTTTCCATTCAATTCCAGTAGCTATGAGGGAGCTCCTCTTGATTTCAATTTCTCCATTTAAGGTGCGACTCCTTTTTCCCTCTTCTGATGTTTTGGCTGCCTATACAAATTTGATTTCGTGTTTTGATTTCCAATCACCAACGCTACTTGTTCTTCATACCTTTGGGATTATGGTGATGTGTTGAACCCTTCAAACCTCATTTCTTGCCCATGCTTACTCACTCTTCTCCTTCCCTTGTGGAGCTTCATGGTCATGGCCATGGTAGAGGTAGTCCAGGCAATCTGGCCACTGCCTAACCCTCTTTTTGGGTTCCCTAGCATCAGGTTTCCATGAGGATTGATTCTCAAGGGTGTATCATTAGCATTGGGATTAAAATCACAATGGATCAATGCCTGGAGCTTCTGAGTTACTTCTTCTCACGAGATATGACAAAATGATGAAGAAGATGACCATTGTTGGTTTCTCTGTAATAGCCATGATTTCATTTTATTTTGTCACCTTATCTTATGGACAATCTGGCCTTTTCACTTTGTGTATGATTCATATCGTTCCCCCGGTGTATGATAGGCATTGCCCCGATCACGTATAAAGTTTGGATGAGTGATGTGGAGGAATTGCATTCATGTTACAATTATAATCTTTTTCTAGTAAATTAATTAATATTTGAAAATTCATAGTAATTAATTTGTAGGCCAAAAAAATATAAAACATATTTTGGATTTCTAAGAACAAGACTTACTAATTTGTTTGGTTTCCAGAGAGTGAATGATTGTTTTGTAGGAGTCTATATTTAGGGTTTCATCATTTAGTAATTATAATTAACCCAAAATCTACCAATATGTTGTGATAGGTCCTTGAGAGTCTGAAATCCAAATTAGGCATGTTGAGTAACAATTAGGGTTTCCATTTAAAGTATGTTGCTAACCCCTTATTTAAATTGTATAATTATCTTATGACTATAAAAGCGATTTTCCCATCGACGAGGCTAATCTCTTGATATTAAATGTATGCTTCTAGAATCCTCTTTGATAAATCTTTTATTTAATTTGGCAACCAATAGTATGAATCTATCATTTTGATCTTGATTGTCTCTTTAATCATTATATTGATTGACTATGTTATAAACGATACCTAAATCATGATTCGATTGAACTGGACTATCTTTCCATTTCCTTTTCTTAAGCATGTTAGTTTTATTTTACTAGTTATCTAGTGCAGTCGTACATTATGGGGTTGGATCCCATTATAAAACTTTATGTATATGGTTGATGGTGCCCTCACCTAACTGTAGGTGCTCTCACATGTGTTATGCACTTTATACAGAGGATTGGGGTGCTCTCACCTCCTTCCTAAGCACAAGATGTGGAAGTGGCATGGTCCTGCACATATGTAGACTAGTCAAGTTGTAATATGCATGTGAATTTAATAATTGTGCTTTGACATTACATAAGGAAATAATCATTATTGTGATTACATGTTATTTCTTTCTATGCCTCATCACTCTTGAACTTATACACTCTTTTGTATACTTTATCTTATACTTGTATTCCCTCTTTGAATGGGAACAACTTTTATGATTGACGTTAATCAATATTGTCCAATGTTTACTTTCATAGCACATACCAGTTTTATACTAATAAGCTTCTCCATTGCTTCTCCAATTTGGGTGTAGTTCCCAACAACTAAGGTGCAAGTGATCTATAGGAGAGAAATTATGAGGAGTCAGTTCCAAATCTAAAGACATTCAAATATCTTTGAAATGGCTAGGTTGCTCCATCCTTTGGTCTTCATAGTTTATTTTCATTTAAATTCCTAGTTAGGACGCCCAAGTGAGTGTAAAACTTATTTGATGAAATTATGTAATAGTTAGATTTATTTTATTTTGTTACAATGTTAAGACTCGATATTTTTCGTTTAGTTTACATCTTTCTCAACATCTTGTAAGGAACTCACATACGCAGGTGTTTGCTTGCTTCGATGTGTTATTTAATATATGTCATGACTTTTCCTCAAAAAAAATGTGCATGCTTGAGATTGGTTACTTTCCTGTTATGTTACTTTTATATTATTTTTTGGATGGGAGGTGTGTTAGTTCTTAATGTAATTACTAGATCCATCCCATCATATCCCTCTCATTACAAGTATGGTATCAGAGCCAGGTTGTAGATGGTAACACTGACTATTTCTAGATATCCATTTAGATTCTCACCCATATCCATCTTGCATAGACATGGTGACTCTTTGAGGATATTAAAGGTGACTGTTTTGAGTCCCCTAATGTTTTATTTGATGTACAACCTCCCAAGAATCAAAAGTACGGGATGCCCCCATGAATCCTCCTCTCACCACCCCAGCGCCACATGCCACTCATACAATGGTGTCTCAATTTATTGTGGTCCATACTCCTAGTGATTCTTGTGGCCATCTTATGGGAATCTCTCTAGACCAAGAGTTGGTCTTCCTTAGACAGTTGCTATCTAATGTAATGATGGGGAGGGCGGATACAGTTCCACCAGTTGTAAAGACAAAGGAGTACTCTTTGACTGAGTTTCTAAAGATGTAGTCACCCTACTTCAAGGGTTAGAACAAACTCAACATTTCGAATGAGGTAGATGATTGGGTGATTTCTATGGAGCGTGCCTTTGAGGGAATGGCTTGTCCTGAGTAGTAGAAGGTCAGATTTGTTACGCATGTGCTGGATGGACCTGATCGACATTGGTGGAATCGCATTGCAAAGAGCCAAGACATTTCTTCCATGTTCTGGGAGCAGTTCTCGGTGATATTCCACGAGAAGTACATCTCCTATGTGGCATTGCGGAAGAAGGAAGTAGAATTCTACAACCTGAAGCAACATTTCTTATATGTGATGGACTATGTTCAAAAGTTCCTTCTACTAGAGAGATATGGCAAGGGCATGGCAGAAGAGAGGTGTGCCAACATGTTCCTAGAAGGCCTCAACTACAACATTATGTGTGGTTTGATTCCATAGCTCCCTCTAACATTCCAGAAGATGGTAGATAAGGCCATGGTCATTGAGGCGTATCCTAGTTTCAGCCCCAAATACAAAGTAAGAAGAGGAAATATCCTACTAAAGATCAGAAGAAGTTCAAGTTTCTAAGTGTTATGACTTGTCATCAGTGTGGATAGGTGGGTCATATCAAGCCCAACTGCCCTCAGTTGTAGTGAGTGTAGGCAGCAGCCCCAGCACAACCTACATAGCAACAAAAACAACAAAAATAGAAGACCAATGGAAAGGTGTGCATGACACATCTTTGCTATAATGTTGAAGAAGTAGATGGGGATAATGAAGTCATTGAAGGTACCATACATTAAAATCTCTATCCATATAAAGCTCTTTTTTATTATGGTTCCTCAACACTTTCATCTATGTTGCTCTAGTATACATGCTTGGTTTAGAAACCACGTACATAGGATATTTTTATATGTTCAAACCGCTAGAGGTAGGATGCGGTCTTCTCATATAAGGGTTCCTTTTGCTCAATTGTCTATTTATGGGAAGTTGTTTGAAACTAGTATCATTTTATTGAACATGTCTATTTTGATATCATTTTGGTATGGAGTGGTTAAAAATCTATGATGTGGTCCCTTTATGTGGGAAGAAGGTTGTTAGTATCTAGCATCTTGATGGGAAGCGTTTCATTTTGCGTGGAATAAAAGGTGATGATGATCAATTTAGTATCCATACTTTTAAGGTCAAGAAGTTTGTTACTTATGGGTGTAGAGCTTATCTTGCACTAGTGATGATGAATTCTACACCACCTAAGCTTGAAGACATAGACGTGGTATATGGCTTCCCTAATGTGTTCCCTAAGGTACTTCCTGGACTCCCTCCTTCTCAAGATGTCAAGTTCTCTATTGATATTGTACCTAGTATGAATCCTATCTCCAAGGCCTCGTACCTTATGGCCCTTGTTGAGTTGGTTGGGTTGAAGAAACAACTTTAGGAGCTCCTTGATATGGGATATATACGCCTTAGCATCTCTCCATGGGATCTCCTATCTTGTTTCTTAAAAAGAAGAATGGCTTGATGCGTATGTACATTTCCTATATCATGATTAACTAGGTGACAATAAAGAATCATTATCATCTACCTTACATTGATGATTTATATGATCAATTATAGTTTGCCTCGATCTTCTCCAAGATTGATCTAAGAAACAACTATGATCAGATGCATGTAAATGATGATGGCATACTAAAGACTGCCTTTTGTTCTCGATATGGGCATTATGAGTTTTTAGTCATGCTTTTCTCTTTGACTAATACCTCAGTTGCTTTCATGGACTTGATGGATTGAGTCTTTCAGCCCTATTTTTACAGCTTTGTGGTAGTGTTCATTGACAATGTGCTCATCTACTCCAAGTCTATGGAGTAACAATAGGAACACTTGAGGGTTGTTCTACAGATATTGTGAGACCATAAGCTCTATAATATGTTTTCAAAATGTGAGTTGTTGCTCATCAAAGTTATGTTCCTTAGCTATTTGATCATTTTTTTGTCACATTTTAGTTTATCCCGCTAAAGTATAAGAGGTGATGAAGTGGAAAGCTCTAAAGAATCCTTCAGAGATACACAACTTTTTGGGACTTGCCAACTATTGCAGATGTTTCATAAAAAGACTTCTCCAAGTTGGTTTCACCTCTTACCAAGTTAATTCACAAGGAAGTCAAGTTTGTGTGGACTCAAGAGTGTGAACCTAGTTTTCGAGAGCTGAAGAAAGACCTCATAAACGCACCTAGGCTTTCCTTGCCAGTCGATGGCAAACCATGTGTCATCTATAGTGATGCCTATAGATAATGGTTTGGATGTTATTTTAATGCAGGATGGTAAAGGGACCGCCTGGGCATCTCACCAGTTGAATCCTGATGAAAGATATTGGCCAACTCACAATATGGAATTGGCTACTATTGTATATTCATTAAAGATCTAGCGACATTCTCTATATAAAGTTCAATTTGAAGTGATTTCTGACCATAAGAGCCTCCATTATCTATTGAACCAAAAAAATCTTAATTTTTGTTAAAGGAGGTGGATGGAATACTTGAAGGACTATGATTTTACCATTACCTATCATTCGATAAGGCTATCGCAGTAGCTGACGCTCTAAGCAGCAAAAAGGACTTTGTGTATGTTGCGGTTAGGTGCTCAGTATGGAAAGAATTGCATTATCTCTCTAGCTGAAAATGGTGTGTACTTGAGGTTGACAATGACGAAGATGAAGGATTGTGTGTGCAAATGGCTAGTCTGATTATAACTCCTTCATGGATTTAGAGGCGATATTCACACATCTATCAAGCCCCAAGCTGGAAGACATGAAGAAGGTGGAAGAAAATATATAGTGACAGTTTACTTTTGGGATAGATGGAGCAATATGCTTCTAACATCGATTGTGGATTTCTGATGTTGGTGATTTACAACAAATTATTCTTAGTGAAGATCATGAGTCAAAAAATATAGTACATCTAGGTACAACTATATTGTACAATGACCTTCAAAGAAGTTTGTGGTAGAAGAGTATGAAGAATGAGATTAGTGCATTTGTAGCAAAGTGTTTGATGTGCCAATAGTTTAATATCGAGCACCAACAACTCGATGGTCTTCTTCATCCTCTTAAAATACCTTAGTGGAAGTGGGAAAAGATAACAATTAACTTTGTGACTAGTATTACGAGAACTAAGAGTGGGTATGATGCATTTTGGGTGGGCATTCATCGGTTGACCGAATTTGTGCACTTCCTTCCATCCAAGTCTAATTACAAGTAGCTGACATGGTAGAGATTTATGTGAGTTGTATTGTACGGTTGCGTGGAGTACCCAAAGTGATTGTGTCATATCCAAATCCGAAGTTTACATCCCAACTGTGGAAATAGTTTCGGGACAAGATGGGTATTGATCTTCACTTCAACACGGCGTACCATCCTCAGACCAGTGAATAATATGAGCAGACAGTGTAGATCCTGGAGGACTTGCTTTGTGCCTATGTAATGGATTGGGGAGGCTCTTAGGATATAGGTATTTTCCCCTAGATGAGTTTTTGTATAACAATAATTACCAAGCCAATATTGGGATGATGCCTTTTAAGGCAGTGTATGGTTGGCCTTGTCGTTCTGTGTTGCATTGAGATGGTGTTGGAGAACATATGTTGGTGAAACGTGATGACATGCAAATGAGGTTTGAGAAGTTACAACTAATTAAGAAGAGAATTAATGCTGGTCAAGATAGACTGAAGGCATAAGCTAATAAAAAGAGAACATGTGTGGGCTTTCTAGTGGGTGATTATGTATTCTTCAATATTAAGTCGATCGGGTTTATAGCAAGGTCCAAGGTGAAAGCAAAGCTCAGTCCAAGGTATGTGGGACCATTTGAGGTTGTTGTTATCATCTTCACTATCCCCTGAGACAAACATACTCAATTTTGTTAGGCATTGGTGGAGTGAATAGTTTGAATAAGTTTTGCCTTCTTGACACTGCCCATATCCTTCTCCACTCCAACCTATAGCTAACCTTGTATCCTAAAACCTATAAATAACCCATTCTAAACCCTCAATGCATCCACTAAAACCATTCTATAGATCCCAACCTTGTCCAATTTTTGTGTTGCTAAGCTCCCAACTCTGGTGGCCTATGCTCAGTTTTTTAAGGTCGTCCATGAGGTTCAGGGTTCTACAACTATGTGTGAAGGTTTAGTTTGATTCTAGTAGCCGCAAGGAAGCTCCTCTCAGTTTCAATTTCTCTATTTAAATTGTGACTCCTTTTTCACTCTTTTTAGGTTTTGGTTGCATGTACCAATTCATTGACATGTTTTGATGTTTGGTTTCCAACGTTACATTTTTCCATACCTCTAGGCTTAAGGTGATGTGTTGAACCCTTTGAACCTTTGGGTCTCACCCTTAATTACTCAGTCTTCTCCTTCCCCTTGTGGAGCTTCACGGTCGTGGCGATGGTAGAGGTGGTTCAGGCAATCTGGGCCACTCCCTAACCCTCTTTTTGGGTTCCATAGCATTGGGTTGCCCTTGAGGATTGATTCTTAAGGGTGTATCATTGGTGTTGGGATGGACATCGGAATATGTATCAATCCCTAGAGCGGATGAGTTTCTTCTTTGCATGAGAGATGACAAAATTAAGAAGAAGATGGTCATTGTTGGTTTCTTTGTAATAGCCTTGATTCCATTTGATTTTGTCACTCTTCCTCAAGGGAAATCTAGTCTTTTTGCTCCATGTATAATTGATATCATGCCTCTGATGTATGATGCACAATGCCCCTATAATGCATAAAGTTTGGATGTGTGATGTGGGGGAATTGTGGTCAGTACATTTATGTTCTTTTTCTTTCTCTAACAAATCAATTAATCCTTGAAATTTGTAGTAATTAATCTGTGTGTCAGAAGAATGATGTAAAATATGTTTTGGATTTCTAAAACTGAGACCTATCGATTGGTGTGGTTTTCAGGAGGTGAATCAGTGTTATATAGGATTCAATATTTATGATTTTATCATTTAATAATTATTCTTTCCCACAAGTCTACAAATCCGTTGTGATAGGTCTTTGAGAGTCTGAAATCTGGATTAGGCATGTTGAGTGACAATTATCGTTGCCAATTAAGGTATGTTTCTAAGCCCCTATTTAAACTGGGAAATTATTTTGCAAATGTAAAACCTATTTTCCCATTGATGAGGCTAATCTCTTGATATTTAGTATATGCTTCTTAAATCCTCTTTGATAAATTTTATTTATTTAATTTGCAATTGATAGTGCAAATTTATCCTATTGATCTTGATTTTCTTTTTATTCATTATATTGAATGACCATGTTATGAATGATACTTGAATCATGATTTAAATGAATTAAACTGTCTTGCCTTCTCTATTTACTAAGCATGCTAGATTTATTTGACTAGTTGCATCTAGTATAGTGGTACATTATGGGGTTGGATCCCATTATACAACTTTCTATATATGGGTGATGGTTCTCATCTAGTTATAGGTGCTCGCATATGTTTAATACACTTTATATATAGGATTGGGGTGCTCTCAACTCCTTCCCATGCATGAGATGTGAAAGTGTTTCAACCCTGCACATAGGTAGACTAGAAAGGTTATAATATGAATGTGAACTTATTTGTTTTTTTGACATTATGTAAGGAAAGAATTATCGTTGTGACTGTTGACTCCCAAGTCTATTTGACTCTCAAAGTCTAATTGAATTTCAGAGTCTAATTGACTAAACCCTTATTTTGATGATGACTAACCATTCCACTTATTTGTGTCTAATGCTTCCACTTGAGTGATTTCAGATTAGGTATAAACACACTTCAAATGCCCTAACTTGCACATCTAACTTGGAGAAAGACAAGTCAAAATCAATGCAAGACTCAAAATTGACTTTTCTCATAGTGCCACAGTCAAGTTTACCAAACATAAACTTGACTGATTGCATTGTACATAATGTGCATAATAAGTGTTTATAGTCATTAGAGTGTTGCAAAACTAAAAAATAGATCTGTTGCAACACCCCCAAACAACTAGAATTTGTCTTTAAGTGCTTCTACTAGCTAGTAGGCATCCCCAACTATAAATAGGACCCCTTGGGCTTCATCCCATTGTTAGACAAGCACTATAAAGGTCCCTATATTATAGTTGAGTGCATCCAAGAGCCTCCTTCCACTCTTATGCTTAAATCAGTTACTACATCCATTAGAGTGAGTAGGAGTTTTGTAAGAGAGCTAGTCTTATATGTAAATGTTGTGAGGCTCTCACTTCCTCCACCTCCAAATCTCTCTTCCTACCATGAAGATGAAAGTTCTCTCTCTTAGATAAGAGAGCTAAAGAATAAGAAGAAGGGAAGGAGTCCCTTAGTGGAAGCTTCTCCTTGGTGAAGGTGGAGTCAAAGGCAGAAGATCCAAGTCAAGAGTGGGTAATTCCTTCAAGGTGTACAACTTGTTGCATGAGTAGGTAAGTCCTTGGTGAAGGCGGAAGACCCGTTGCAAAATTGGGTAAGTCCTCAGTAAGGTAGAAGACTCTTGATCATGGATGGGTAAGTCCTTTGTAAGGTTATTGGCTCCCTTGTCCTCAAAGGGAATGTTGGCTATCCTTGTCCCATAAAAGGAAGGTCATATATTATAACACTCATAGTGGAATATAAGGGGTGAGACATGGTTGAAAATTCCTAGAGGTTGACCTCTCTAGGTAGTAGAGGTATACTCTCCTAGGTTGGAGTTTAGAACCACTATACATAGCTTATGTTCTTGTTCTTACTCAATCTCTCTCATCCTTGCTATGTATGTTTAGTTACACTCAAATTCCATATTTGCAATTTTATCTCTTGAAGTAATTTGAAGATCTAATGAATTTTGTTTAAGTGTTTTAGCTATATTCAACCCCCCTTTCTAGAGCTCATCACCCATAGATCCAACATTGATTACATGTTATTTATTTATAAGCCTCAAAACTCTTGAACTTATACTTTCTTTGATATGCTTTATCTTCTACTTGTATTCCCTCTCTAAAAGGGAACAACTTTTGTGCTTGACCTTAATCATTATTGCCCAATGTTTACTTTCATAGCACATACCGATTTTATACTGATAAGATTCTCTATTCCTTCTCCCATTTTGGGTTTTGTTCCCAACAACCCAAGTGCATGTGATATAGAGGAGGGAAACCAGGAGGAGGCAATACCAAATCCATAGGCATTTGTATAGCTTTGAAATGGATAGGTTGACTCATGTGGTTATTCTTCATAGTTTAGTTTCATATATATCCCTACTTAGTTCACCCATGTGGGTGTAGAATTTCTTTGATGAAATAATGTAATAATTAGTTTTCTTTTCTGCTACAATGTGAAGACTCTGGATTTGCTGTGTATGCTTGAACTTGGTTACGTCCCCATGATGTTACTTTTATATTATATGTTGGACGAGAAGTGTGTTAGTTGTTCATATAATGAGTGGATCCATACCATCAGATCCCACTCATTATTGGTGACGTGTATCAGACAACACAAGGCAATCTGCACCATTTGATTTCATAGAGCTGCAACAAATAGTTGGACCTCATTGATACCACTTAGACCCACATGGATTGGGAGAAAGAATGATAGGGCCACCAAATCAATCACATCTACATATGTAGTAGGTTCATGAGAGGTGGCATGTTGATTAGTTTGACTATAACTAAGCACACATGCAGTACGATGATTATGGAATGGGGATATGTAGCTTGTACCCACTTCACAGTATTGGTCTCACTAGTATGATGAGCCGGTTCACTATGACAATAGACCATAGTAGTACATAAACCAAGATATTTCTAGTTAGACCATGTGATCATCCTTACATAACCAACACTATCCACCACAACTAAGGGAACCATCAACGTCGAGTGAGCATGGTGGAGGTGGCCATTTAAGTGGATTTTCCCTCCATTTTGGATTTAGAGTTTGTCTGAAGACTGGAAAACTTCAAAGTTTAGGATGGAGGGTAGGTGGTATATCTTTACTCCATCCACTCTATCTGGGTGGTATATCTTTACTCCATCCACTCTATATTTACATTATGTTATGTGCCATGCATCATGCATTTTCTTTTTATTTTTTATGATTAGAGTTGAATAAAAATGGCCCTTATCTAATCAGTCTAGATCTTAATAGATTGTTATCATTGCATTAAAATTAGCATCAATTCAGCATGTAATCCTTTCTTGAATGAAGTGAATCATATATGGGATTGTGAGGAATCAAGTGCTATGTATCTCTTAATGATTAGAATAACTTTGTGTGAAATGTCATTGTTCTACAAGTTACATAATCTAGATGATTTGTCTGTTAAGATTTTTTTCATGCTATGAATTCTAATATATGATATGTGCAAGTTCATGCATCCTCAACACTTATTCCATCATCTTTGTACCCTACCATTCGCCAAAAATAATAAAAAAGTCAAAAAGACGTGAAAACCCTAATTTTGGGATGGCTCGCCCCCTCACTTTGTCATTTCTTCCATACCCCTTGTATCCAATAAGAGTGTACCATCAATAAAGAAAAAATGTAATGAGCACGCATGGGGAAAATGCAATTATTCTAATTACAAAAATAAATAACAATCTCAAGTCGTATAGATGATATATTCAAAAATTCCTCTTTCCATACCCCTATTCACTCTATTTTCTACACATGGACAACAATACACCCCAAAAACATTCATTTCACACCCGAACATTATCCTTGTGGGAATCTCATAAGAATATGTAGAATTTTGGAAGCTTCAATGATATAATGATTGTGACTTTGTAGGTTCTGGCATAAAATCATGTTTGTGAAAGCTAAGTCATTACAGGGAATATGAAGTTTGTATTGTGTGATTTCAGGAAATCGGGTTGCTTTGGCCATGTTTTGTGGTAGTGATTCAAAGTACACTATGAGAGAGAGGATGATATGATGGAAATACTATTTGGCATGTTTTTATTGATTATATGTTACTCAAGAACAAGCAACATTAAATTTTGGAGTTATTTGATGAATGCATATTCATCCCATGTTAATTGCATAATATAGACTAGTTTTACTCATTTCAAGTAGTAATTTCATGTTATTTTGCTTAATCTTTTTGTATTTTGATTTTGTTCTCAAATAATAATATTATCGTATAAACCTAGTTCTTATTCAGAAAAACAACCACACCAACTCAAAAGCATGATCTTGATTTGTACCTGACTCCATACCTCAAGTTAAAACAAATTGAAGGATGAAAAGAAGCAAAATCGGTAATTTTAGGCATCTAGTCAGGCAAATGGGTTCTCTAATTGGCCAATTGGCCCAACCAGCCTAAGGAGTCTCCCATCTATAGGAGAGTTTCCCGACCTGCCTTATTGGTCATGCTATTGGATAAAATGTAACAATTGTAACTAACCAACAAATTTTTTGGTGACCACCAGTCAACCAACTCACCTGTAGCACACCCACAAGAGAAGGCCAGTCGAGCGGTTCACCTTTGGGTTAGCCGGCCCAAAATGTCTCTAGGAGGCTTATTGTTGGTAAGGTATGCTCATAGATCCAATCATGTGATGATTGACATGGCATATACCTTAAAGGATTTGATTAATACTTATAAAGGCAAGCTTCCAATTCATTCTGTTTCATTCAGTTATGAGATACTAAGGAAACACTATGGATGTCTATAGAATTATATTACTCAATGATGTATGTATTAAAATTACTATCCTTGTGGAGGAGATCATATGGATGTTAAGAGTACATATACATATTCTCATTATGTCCATGATCAGCTGTTATTGTGGAAGGTTGATAGAAAACAATAACACATAAGATCAGAGTGTGCGTTGGTTGATGACTAAATCTCATTAGTCATGATATGACTATATCAAACCAAGCACATAGATACATGTCAGGGAACAATGTGTCGGACATACCCACCTTGAGAGTGACACATGATTGTGGTGGTCACAATCATCTCTCAAAGTGAAGGTGGTGATTATGATTCTTAGACCTGAAATTACTACACTCATCACATGTCATGGGATACACGTTGACATCATCAAATACAGTCCTAAAACATGGGTTGTTATAACAGTGATGATTGAGTAACTTTGACACATGGGGATAGATTGAGTGATAGATATGGGATTTGTCTCTCCTACTGGAGTATGATATCCTGGCCACTTGATAAGCGAGATTGAAAAATGCATGTGCATGCACATGTGAATCAATATATGATATTGAGGTCACATTATCTCAAACAGACTGCTCTTGATTCAAGGAACAAGGATTTAACATTTAAAGGATGACCTTTCATGCCTCGAGTTCATCCTAGATATCAGAGATTGAGGAATTATACAATCACTACAACATTATATAGAATGTAGGTTGAAGTTGTTATACAACTTTCCATTCACTTAAGTAGCACTGATGTGTGACTAGGGACCACTCTTTGCTTGTGATGTCATAAGCTAGTTATGGAAATTCACTTCCAACGTGACATGGGACCTATAGGGTCACACCCATAGGAACTCATATAGAAGAGGAGTTTGATCTTGAATGACAACTGGATTAATTACTAAAGTGTTTAGGTATTCAATTCACGCAATAGATCGATTGGTTGGCTGACTGGACTGCCAAATGACCATCTCATTGAGTGAGACGACCGTTTAGGTAATCAGACGGGCGTCTAAAGTGTTGAGATAGCCATTTGGATTTCCAGGCTGGTCGAGGATCGAATTGGCTTAGTTTTGCCCTTGAACCAACCGACTCATCTCAACTCACCAGACAGACATCTGGGTGAGTGAGATGGGTGTCTCTCCTGGGTGAGATGGCCCAGTTGGGTCGAACAAAGGTTTGAGATGTTTCCTCAATAGTTTCGATTGTACTTTACTTGGGGTACAAGGAAATTAATATGTGATATTAATTGGAATCAAAATTGCCAAATTCGTATCTAATTGGGAAACTCCCAAATGGCCGTTTGGCAGTGCGAGACGACCGTCTCGCACACCAGACGACCTTTTGGGCATTCTAGATGACCATTTGGCATCTCGCATGTTGTGAAAGTTCAAAAGCTTCCAGTCCTTTCCATTCCTATGTAATCCCGTACAGATTGGGAACCCTGACCCTAACCTCGCCTATAAAAGGAGGGGTACTGGGGGATTTCCAAGACACAACACAAACAACTGAAAATCAGTTCCTCTAACATTTGTAGTCCTCTCTAGTTGTTGTAACCAAGAGAGCCCAGGAAAGTCCTACCTTACAAGGAGGGATAGCCAACTGGAGAGAACAACTAAGAAGTTGTCATTGTGGGAGAGCAGGTTGGTGACTAGTACACCAATAGGAGGGACAACTCCTTTATGTTCGTTCTTGGTGAATGACATGAGTGTTAGTTGGTCCATGTGGACTATTCTAGAGGCACGAGTCCTTTGGATGTTGTTTGGAGAGCAAAGTCAACCTGTAGTCCGTGGTGAGACCACTGGGGACGCTGCAGAGGTTGCACAGACAGTTGTTTGTGGTGAAAACTAGGAGTTGCATAACCATCGTCCAAAAGAAACTAGTCAACAGTTGCAAAGAAGAGAGTTTTATCTATGGACTTGCTCCAGGACCAGGTATAACTTACTAAAACCAACTTTCTTATTTTATAGTAGTCGGCGTGATCTTGTTATTACGGGAATACAAATAGATAAAATTTATGTTTCTGTTGTTATACTTTGTGCCCGAATTTCCCAACAATGGTATCAGAACCACGTCAACTTACTATGTTTTAGGATAATCGTTATGATTGGATTTCTAGTTTTATCGTTTATTTATTACATATGATGTGAATATTTAAACTGTTCTCATATGTGTATCTGATCAAAGACCACATATTCCCAAACTAATATATATATATATATATATATATATAGGATATATGCACAATTTACATGCTTCACCCTAAAAGCAGTTTTGATGGTAGATGTGTAGCATGGTTATGGCCTAAACCCTAAATCTCTGTGTGGTTGGATGGTTTGATTTTTTATCTTATTTATCTCAGTCTACATACCGAGCCTCTACTTCCTTCTTCCCAATGTAAAGTTAATGTTTTCCTATCTTTGCTTCCCTCAAATGTAACCTGAGGTTTCTCTTATTCAATGTAATAAAATAGCAATAGGATAGTTTCTTTTCATACAACGACATTGAAGATGTTAATATCTGGTTGAGATGACCAGTTTGTGAGACAAGCCAATCATCTAAAGGACCATGGAGGACAGGATGATGGAACCAGACGACTGCCTGGTGGGCCCAACCAACCGTTTGGAAGGAGTCCAAACATTAGTTGGACATGAGGCCAGGAGGCCATCCCAATAGGCCCAACCGACCATTTGTAAGGAGTCCAAATATCAATTGGACAGGAGGACCAATCGACTGACCAAGAGGTGAGACGACCAGTTCAAGGGTTGAACCGATCTACCCAGATTGGCAAGCACAGATCTACACCAACAATAGGTTCATACATGTGATGTGATGATATACCTAGGTGGTAGTAATTCCTTATGGCACCAAGGGATTACAAGTAGGCATGGCCATAACCATCGCTTTTTGCTTTATATTGCATGTTTATGTTTTGGGATATAGCATGTATATGATACATACTATATATGTGGTGATTGGATATAGTATATGTATATACATATGATATAAATCCCTCAATCAAACATATTAAGTCTTAGATGCTTTCCAATAGCAATACACATGAAAAACTTGTTCGACTAAGTGTAAGTTACGCCTCCGCATGGTGCATCGTCTACCTTGTGGAAGTGTGATGGTAATAATGTAGATTCCGCCTCCGTGGGGTGCATTATTATCGTATTGGTTATTGGGTCAGACTTAACTGGTGATTCTCAGAGCATTTGGGCCCAGAAGCATGCACATGGTTATGGCAAGGAGTTGCACATATCATCTACCCAGAATTGCATATGATGTAATTGGCAAAAGTTGCTTACCTTGATGATTGACTGTGTTTGTGGTGTCGATCGATCCACAGTTGTATTATCTTGGGTCTGGCTCATTAGAAAATTATTTGCTATAATTTTTGAATTGATACTTGAGGGTTATCAATTTGAACAAAATAATGAGAACAATAATTAATTAAAGACCTAATTATTATTACCCAAACTTAATCAAATCAAATCAAATCAAAATGAGTTTTTGACAAAACTGCCAATTCTTATATAGAACCAAATGGAAACAACAAATAATCACTTATCTCTGCGATCGGTCTTTGAAAAGGACAAACTTATTGGGAACAACTTCCATGACTAGTTCAGGATGCTGAGAATTGTTCTCATGCAGGAGCGCAACCTTTATATCCTAGAAACACCAGAACTAGAGGAACCAACTCAAAATGCTCCAAGGGATGACAAGGATGCTTATAAGAAGATTATTGAATATGTCATGAATGTAAAGTGTTTGATTCTATGTTCCATGAACCATGAGTTGCAAAGGCAGCATGAGAACATGGGGGTGATTGAGATCGTCAAATATCTCAAGAACATGTACCATGATCAGGCAAGATAAGAGAGATATGATGTCTCCAAGGTATTGTTCAAGCGTATCATGGTAGAAGGATATCTAGTAGGTCCTCATGTACTCAAGCTCATTGGGTATGTAGAGAACCTAGCTAGATTGGGATTCCCCTTGGGCCAAGGGTTGGCCACTGATGTGATTTTGCAGTCCCTTCCAGAGTTATATAGTCAGTTTGTCATGAACTACAACATGAATGAGTTTGATAAGCCATTGACAGAGTTGTTGTGAATGTTGAGGATAGATGAGACACAAATGAAGAAAGACAAGCCCAAGTATGTGATGGCGATCAGCAAGACAAAGGGGAAGTGTAAAGCCAAAGGCAAAGCTAAGAAGAGCTCTAAAGCTAGCCAGAACCACAAGTCTTCATACATCAAGGTAAAAGGTGGAGTGAAAAAACAAAGAGGCGATTGTCACCATTGTCACCAGCCTGGACATTGGGAGAGAAATTGCCCACTCTGGTTAGAGGAATTAAAGAAGAAGAAGGATGTAATTGAGGCATCCACTTCAGCTATAAACAATATAAGATAAATTTGATTACTTCTTAAGTTTTGGAATATGATACTAGATAAGAGATCTGATAAGAAGTAAAATCCCTCATAGAAGGACAAAGATAGACAAGGCGGAGCAAGTGTTGCGGAGGTCATAGTCTACATTTAAATCTATCTTAGCCCAATGGACATGTAATAGAGTTACTATAACTGCTATTTCATTATGCCATTAGAATAGAAACATTTTCTTTATGCATCTTATATGTCAAGGATGATATATCAATAAAGTATGAGATTATTGTTTCTGTTTCAAAACATATGGTCTTGCATGGCAATGCCCAAATATCTAATGATCTTCACTTTGAGAGAATCATGGATAAGTTTTATAACGTTAAAACCAGAGAATTGTAATTATTGACTCAAGAATTATCATTATTGATAGTCACCTTGGATGTAAATATAAGAAATGCATACCTAAAATACATACTGATATTAATCTATACTCCCTTGGTTATTAAACCGAAGGAAATATGCAATTCTTGCTTGTACATAACATGACATAACATCCTTCACTAGATGTAGTGGGAGGATAAGTCTTCCACCAGACTTCATACATACAATGCACAAAGATCTAATGGAATGAATGCTTTATATAATTACTCATACTTCATTTCATTTACTGGTAATATGATCATATGTACTCAGTAAAATGAAACACAAATCATTTGAAGTGTTAAAGGAGATTATAAATGAAGTATGCCTTTGAAGAAAGTATTAAGAAACTTTGATGGGATCAAATGTCGAAATACTTTGCATCAATACCTTGAGTACCTTCAAATAAAGGATTGTGATAATGTATCACAAGTTGGATCCATATGAGCATGATGATGTGTCAGAATGAAGGAACTGTACCATGACGAGTCATGATATAATTATCAATTAATCTTGTTTTCTTGTCCTCATAAATATAAAGTTATCACTAAAGAATGTACCATCTGAATGGTTTATAAGACATCATATATGATAGGATTTTAGAATGACCTGATGTATCTTAAAGGATTGAAATCAATATTTAGAAAGTAGTTTCTTCAAAAGGTTTATCAACAAACCATAATTGTTGAATATTATTGTTAATCCCAATCTAATAACAAAAGTGTTTTGTTGATAGGATAACTGAGTTCCTAAAGAATTAGTGGGAGTAATAGTAAAACTCAAAATGTTTGAGGTCAACAAAGAGGTACAATGAGAACTAAGAGAATCACAAATTGTTGGGGAATCTCTAGTTAATATAACATGGAATAAAATAGTTTTAGTAGAACATGTATGAGATTGGAGGATTGTGAATCCAACAATTCAGATGGGTTGGTCATAATAGATGAGCCAACTAGTCAACTAGAAGCTATTTCTGACTATTATGGGATCCATGTAAGCTAACAACATAGAACCTTGATAAGCGCCACCTTAAAGGGTAACACCTAAAAGGTGCAATAGGGTCTTGTGGTAAATACCTACATGGATAACATAAAATGACAAGTTGGTTGAATATGTTTTGAAATCAGTTCAAGTTGTTGAACATGATATAAATTCCATTACCAATTGTCAAGATTGTTGTTATAATTAAAATAGACTAAGAGATTTGGCATATGAATATTAAAACTAGATTCCTTAAGGTAATACATCAATGGATGTGTACGTGACACAACCTAAAAGGTTTTTGAACTTCAAGGATGTAAATAAAGTCTATAAACTACAAATTTCAATCTGGGATTGAAACAAACAACTCAGAAATGGGATCTTTTGTTTTGAAAAGATAGTCAAATAGTTTGTCTTGAATCAAATAAAAGATGAAATCTGTGATTACAAAAAGATTTGGTAGGAGCATATATGAATATTCCATATATGATGAGGAATGACATCTCAGTATTATGAATAGTGAGATCTGGCATGAAGACCCCTTCAACAATGAAGGACAATGTGAAATGTCTTATGAGATGAGGATTAAGACCTATGAGATAGTTCTCGGATGTTTCACAATGGAAGTTTGAGCACGTATAATAGCAATATGTTGAAAGAGTTCAACATAGGAAGGATTGATTGAGAGAGAATTCATATTAGTCTCTCATGAACCCTATATTCTAATTCTTGTGAAGAATGGAAATATTATGAATAAGATTTCATGGGCCAGCCCAACAGTGGATCTATCATGTAAGCCATTAACAAGCTTATCTCGTATAATCTTGTGTGTATTGGACATGACAAGATGATATAAATTCCAATGAGGGTTATTAAAATATCATTAAAGACATCCATTAGTACCCGTGAAGTACTTAAGGATAAATTGCTTGTCAATAAGGATAGAAATAAGAGGGAAGAGTTGGATGTAAAGGGTTACATCGATGCAAGATTCCATAATGACAAGGTGATCGCAAATTAAAATGTGTTTGATTTAAAAGGAGAAGTGTTGATTTGTTGGAAAGGTTTCAAACTAATAGCCATTAATGCTATTCTACAATAGAAGCCGAGTATAGTTGTGTTATGAATACAAAGTGATACTATATGGATTTAAAGAGTTCATATGACAAACTTATAGATGTTTTGACCATTGATGACTCAATGGAGATACTATAACAAGAATGGAGCTAATTGTTAGGCAAGGAATATTAGATTCCATATTACGGTAGCTAGGTATCATATGAGAAATTATACAACAAAGAGAGAAGGAAACATGCAATATACCAGCTATAAGCAAAATGTTGCTAACCCGCAAAATCAGCACTAGCGTAGTAGAAGCATGTTGGACATGTTTAGGTCACTAAGGATGAGATATGTTGGTGATTAGCTCTTAAGTGCTAATGGGAGTCTATTGGTAAGGTATGCCCATAAAGACAATCATGTGATGATTGACATGGCATATACCTTAAAGGATTTGATTAATACTTATAAATGCAAGCTTCCAATTCATTCTTTTTCATTCAGTTATGTGATGATGAGGAAACACTATGAATGTCTAGAGAATTATATTATTCAACGACGCATGTATTCAAGTTACTATCCTTGTGGATGAGATCATACAAATGTTAAGAGTACATATACATATTCTCATTATGTTCATGATCGGTTGTTATTGTGGAAGGTTGATAGACAACAATAACACATAAGATTAGAGTGTGAGTTGGTTGATGACTAAATCTCATTATTCATGATATGACTATATCAAACCAAGAACATAGATACATGTTAGGGAATAGTGTATCAGATAGACCCACCTTGAGAGTGACACATGGTTGTGGTGGTTATAATCATCTCTTAAAGTGAAGGTGGTGATTGTGATTCTGACCTGAAATCACTACACTCATCACATGTCGTTGGGTATGCTTTGACATCATCAAACACAGTCCTGAAACATGGGTTGTTATAGTGGTGATGATTGAGTGACTTTGACACATGTGTATAGACTATGAGTGATAGATATGGGATTTGTCCCTCCTATTAGAGTATGATATCCCGACCACTTGATGAGCGAGACTGAGAAATACTTGCGCATGCACATGTGAATCAATATATGATATCAAGGTTGCATTATCTCATACAGTTTGCTCTTGGTTCAAGAAACATGGATTGAATGTTAACAAGATGACCTTCCATGCCTCAAGTTCATCCTGGATATCAGAGACAAAGGAATTATACAATCACTACAACACCTTACACAGAATGTAGGTTGAAGTTGTTCACCAACTTTCCATTCACTTGGGCAGCACTGGTGTGCCACTATGCACCACTCTTTGCTTGTGATGCCATAATCTAGTTATGTACATTCATTGCCACTGTGACATGGGACCTATAGGGTCACACACATAGGAACTCATCTAGAAGAGGAGTTTGATCTTCAATGACAATTGGATTGATTACTAAAGTGTTTAGGTATTCAATTCATGCAACATATTGACTGGTTGGATGACTGGACTGCCAAATGGGAGTCTCAATTGTTGAGATGGCCATTTGGATTATCAGGCTGATCGAGGAGCGAATTGGCTTAGTTTTTCCCTTTAACCGACCAGGTCAATGTGATTGAACTGACCGACTCATCTCGACTGACCAGACAGGCATCTGGGTGAGCGAGACGGACGTCTCGCCTGGGTGAGACATCCATGTTAATGAAGGTTTGCGATGCTTCTTAAATAGTTTTGATTGTACTTTACTTGGGGTACAAGAAAATTAATATGTGATATAAAATGAAATCAAAATTGCCAAATTCATATCCAATTGGGAAATTGCTAGACTGCCATTTGGCAGTACAAGACAACCATCTCGCACACCAGATGATCGCCTGGGTGTGCCAGACGACCATTTGGCATCTCACAGGCAGTGAAAGTTCAAGTTCTTCCGGTCCTTTCCACTCCCACACAATCCCTTACAGACTGGGAACCCTGACCCTAACCTCGCCTATAAAAGGAGGGGTATTGGGGCTTCCCAAGACAACACAGACAATTGAGAATTAGTTCCTCTAACATCTATTATCTTCTCTGGTTTTGGTAACTGTGAGAACTCGTTACACTAAATGAGATTACTCAAAGCATAAAACACAATAAATCACTAATTAATCACATACCCAAAAATATGGGTAAATTAAAACCGATTTCAACATCAACACCCACTCAAAAACATTTTCATAAGAGCCCAACATCTTTCTTGTATCCATATTATGCCAAGAATTTGATACAAATTGTTCTATCGTCTTAGCCACAACATATATATACAGGAGAACAATACTCGTATATGCCACACAAACAAGCATTAATATGCTAACAAAAGTTTGATTCATTTGAAATACCATATACAAACTTTTTCTTGCCCGAACCTGAGAGTATAGGGACGACTCTAGGACACATTAGATATCTAATCAAATTTCTCAAAGATTCATTACTATAGCTCCTCTTTGCTGCCACATGTTTGTTTTCGTCACTTATGATTACCTAAAAAAATGTGGCAAACCACAGGGGTGAGACCCATGTCCTAGCAAGAGATATAACTTCCAACAACACTTATTGATTACAAAATTTTAGGTAATGAGACAGTTTAAGCAGTTTAATCATATATAACAAATAGGCTTAGCAACACTGATGATTAACAAAATACATAAAGGAGTTGATAACAATTATCATCGTCAAGGTGACTATCATCATTTTCCTTATTAACCATATAAGAGATTCAATAGCATATGCATAACTAGCATAAGCAAGTCTAGTAGCATATTATCTCTATTAACATGAATAAGTCTAGCATCATAAGCATATCTAACAACATTAGCATGTCTAATAGTTTGAATAGATCAATATCATAAGCAGAGCTATCAACATAAGCACGAGTATTTGCATAAGCATGATTAGCAGTATATGCATTTCTAATTATAGAGGCATGGCTAGCATGCTAAACATAACTAACAACATGATATAACTAGCATCCTAATTATAATCAGCAGTAGCAGTATAGATATCAACATAAGCATGACTACTGTATGTACACATTTACAATCGTATGCATATCCACAACCTAAGTATAATTACTATCTCTTAATTGCACTAAGCATCATCTTTATGTAAAGAGAACAAACTAGGGTTATCATCCAATGTGAAGCGTCATGTATAACCCTAAACAGATATACTATACGGCTGTATTACATCTTTTATTATGCCCTGGGGAATTTGAATCATACCATTCAAAGTCCAACTGACCCCTGTGAAGGGCTATTCGGTTCCATACAAGATCTAGGAGTGTCGATATCCTAAGATCTCTTCCCCTCGATAAGTACGAGTAAAAAGGCAGTGACATATTAGTCAAAGTTGCCACCACAGTGACATATAGTCAAGTTGCTAACCACTAGTCCGCCCTTGGTATAGGTCACAACACTAGAAACCAGGGTATACAAACCCAATCACTGAGGTACAATCGCAGTTGTCCTCTAATCACATCATGTTATAATCACCGAGACACGACCGCAACCATTCTCAATCACATTAGATATATGAGGCATGACCATAGCCAACCTCCACAATCTGCATTGCAGATGACAAGGATATATTCTCAACCTACCACCCCCACATACTCAATAGTATGCGCTCTGAGTTTCCCTTAGGAATACTCGTTTCACCATCCAGCAAGTTCTGACACTGAAGATGGTTCTACAGCACAGGGCACTACATGATTAGAGTTACACTTGATTAGTTATGCCAATTGAATGAATTAAGGCTGCATAAAAAGTGGACATACAAACCCTAATTAACTTCTAGAAAGCATATAAATATCACAACTTTGAAAAGATATAAAACGTGTGAAACATAATTTCTCATCTCATCATCACATGGTACTATTCACTTGACATTCATGAGACCACACTAGTCATCATACTATCACAAGATATAAATCCTTTTCACAATATCACATGGTATCAACCCTTATCAACATAAGAGGATTACACCTCATTCAGGGCTCAACCATGCCCAAAGGTCATTAAGACCATCATATTATTCCCTGTAAGATCATCATTATCTTTGCATGCCTTATAACAAGGCTCAACAACATCACTTACATATAATACACCAGATCAACACAACATTACATTAATGAGCTATGAGATATTCATAAACAATCATAGCAGGGTTATATTAACATTAAGAACATTCCTTTATTACATCAACATGCAAGGAATCTAGATATGATTAACCCTCATCATATTCATAATGCACATGTTTCGCATAAGCAAGTATCAACCATGTGGCTATGACAACCACCAATTAACACATTAAAATTATGATCTTGTTAAGGAGGTTATTTCACCATCATGCCATCATATAAGAATGTTAACCATGAATACTCATCTTTATCTATTTGCATTAGAGTTAGGTTCAACAAGATAAATCATATTAATTTTACTAATCAACACTTATACCCAAACCCTAACTCATGGCATCCCCATTGGATCATGGATGCATAAGGTGAAGCATCACCATCACATTCCATACTATTCTCAAGTATGAACCCACACATAAATCAAGGTGTAACCATTGGTGTAACACCCCTCCCTAGGGTTTCATACGTAACCAGCAGAAGCACAGCCTAATCCCCAACATTATCCATAATGTGGGGTACTTGGAAATTTCAGGGAGGGATTGTCACATGCATGATCTCATATCAAGAAATAAACAACACTTGGCATTCATAGAAGCATAGATTCATACATAAGTTCTTGGAAAGAAAACTACATCATGGTTCTAAAGCTACACATACTCTAGATAACATATGAAAAATAGGATCTCCATAGATGGACGTCCCACCATACAACAACTTCTAAGGTCTTGGATCCTTGGAATCTCCTCAAGATGTCTCCTTCACTTTAGCTCCAACGTCTGCAGACATCTCGTCCCCAGCCATGCATAGGAAAAACAAACATGGTAAGTAAGCGGCATTGGCATGTTATAAAGCATAAAAATAAACTATAAAGGTGACTTGACATAAACATGGACATACATTTAACATTAATCATTTCTTGACATCTTTTACATAAAGAACTTGACTAGAAGTATATGCTCCTCTCTTAATGCCCCATAAGGAGCCCATAATGCTCGGAAAGCCCATAATTGCTCGGAAAGCCCATAACAAGGTGCATATAAATCTAAATCAATTTCCATTAACCATGATCTTTCTTAGACTTAATTATCTTCTAAATGACTTATACTTGATCTTAATGGGATTTCTCCCTCTTGAACATAGTTGGGATTTCTCCCCATGAAACATGATGGGATTTCTCCCTCTTAAGCATGGATGGGAATCTCTTCCCTCTTAATCTCGGTTTCATGTTCCTTAAACATAATTCATAACATAATGTGGTTTCTATAGTTAGACTTATATTATAGCAAACAAGCATTCAATAATCATATATTTGAAGGAAAACATGCACTTATCACGACTTTAACATAAAGTGCTTAACAATATTCATAAACATTCAATAAACCAAATGTTATCTATGCCAAGGGCATGGCCCGCTTACCTTGAGCTAAATCACCTAAGTCAAACCTGGTTTGACTGGTGGGGTTCTCCTAATCACCTGAAATAACATGATTATCATTCATTATACAACATGAAACCCTAATTTGTGTCATATACTTATTGAGATGTGAAAATAGAAAAGTTAGTCAATAAAAACTAGAAAATCGGATTCCTCATTGAAAATCCTTTCCAAAACATATTTTTGCAGATTTTTCTGATAATCAGGTGATTTAATATGAATTTCCAAAGTATCGACCAATCACAAATTGAGATAAAGCCATGTATATAAATATATCCAAATCTGGAATCAATGGGCCAACTTCTGGTTTGGCCCAATCGGGCATGGCCAAATCGGCAACGAAGCTTGCCTCAGTGATCAAAGAAAATAGGGTGTGAAATTTATTAACTACCCTTGTGGTTAAATGCATCACAAAAAAAAACGCGAGGGCTCATGGGTCATTACACACCCTGGTTTCTTCCCTTGCGAGCCATGGCTCTCACACGAGAACCTGGAGCTCCACGCTTCGACCAGATAGTGGGGCAAACTCCACTGCTCGACTCGGGAGCTTATCAGAAATGATTCGTTGACCCTTTTTGGTCCCAACGACCTTCAGAACAAGTCCGGTGATGGCCTGGAGTGCAAGAACGCATCTCCTCCGTGGCCGGAAACAGGGGGGAACTCAGAGGCATACACAACATCGGGGAAAGCCTGAGAACACTAAAACAAGATGTGGAATAGGTAAAGAAGGTCGGGAGAACAAGTTCTAAAACTGTGCGAAGGTCAGGTGACCAATGGTCGGTTCTGGCAGCTAGCACCGGCAAGCACCTCAAGGCTGGTCTATAGGCCACAATGATTGGGGCCATCGCGAGTCAAAGGGGCGATACCAGAGGGAAAAACGGAGCTCGAGGGTGCTCACCGCGATTTCAATTGGACCAGGATGCTTAGAGCAGTGGGCACTGACCCGCCGTTGCCGGAGATGGAGGAGGAGCAGGACAGGAAGAGTCTGGGCTCTCGGGGCCAAATTGTTAGTGGAGGAGGAGATCTCGGGGGCCGGCGGTGCTTTTGGGCGCAAAATGGTAGACATGGATGCTCTGTGGTGGCGGTTGGGTGCCCGTGCAGCAAGGGGGTCCAAGCCCTATATTGGGCATTTCTTATATAGTGAGAGGGGGAACGCGATATGGGGCTCATTGAGTTCGGGACGATGAAATAGATTCGATGGCGAAGAAACCAAGTGAAACCGTCGAGAAATGACCGAGGTCAGAGGCGAGCATTCAAAGCAGCTAAAACGACAGTTGATCACGGAAAGAACAGA
This sequence comes from Alisma plantago-aquatica, assembly GCA_963693085.1. Lineage (NCBI taxonomy): Eukaryota > Viridiplantae > Streptophyta > Magnoliopsida > Alismatales > Alismataceae > Alisma > Alisma plantago-aquatica. The sequence goes on from OY856412.1 coordinate 945,919,309, forward strand.
GGAAGGAGATGATACAGATGCCATTAGATCTCGATCCAACGGTGGCTATGGCGCATGTGAGAAATTAAATCAAAGCAGTAACGTGTGACACACATAATTGCGGAACTATAGTTTAAATCAATCGCATAATCGAAATTTCATTTAATTGGAAGGTTACACTATATTAAAATCTCCTTTAATTGATTAGAGGGTCCAAACATGGGTCAAATGAGCCCAAATTTTGACCATAGGTGGATTTGAAGGTCCAGAATATTCCTATGCCATTATATTTCGTGCTTGTACCCATTTTAGGCGTAATATAGCAAAACCATCATGTATACTTAAATGGATATGATCAGTGTATATAAAGTTATTAATTTCTCAAATAAGAATTACAAGGCAAGAAAATGTGCACTTAACATTATTTCTTTTCAATTAACAATATGGAGGTCATTAAGCAAGCAATTAAACATGTAAATCACTAATTACCATATGAGAGAGAAAATTTGACATAAAAGCATTTATTCTCATTTTCTTAAACAAAAGAGCATGGATACATATGAAAACATTTTCTTTAAATAAAACAAGGGTAAGAGAGCAATTGGACATAATAAAATGAATTTGCAAATTAACATGGGAAATTTGCATTTAAGTCCTCAACAATTATCTTATTAGAAAAAGAGCATGCAGAGAATAAAATATTTTGAAAAAAGGATTGGGGTGTTACAATTGGGTTATAACATACTAGGGTTTCAATAACATTAACATAGTACTTCATGATTGTATTGTCATTCAAGGACTATTCATACCCAATTACCATCATTTAGTTATATTAAAGCTAGGTATAACAAGCTATACCTCATTAGGGTTACATATCAACACAATATGATTATCATCCCATCTATTCATATGAGTGAATAGGTAAGACTAACTTATTAAGGGTAACCCTCCATTTGTTCCATCATCATTCAACCCATATCACCATACCACAATGTCACCCAGAACCATTGGATGTTTAAAAGGTAAGACCATTGGTTGTTTACATAAGTAAATACCTTGGATAAACCACCTATGAAGTCCTGGATTTATTCTCTATAAAGAGTCACCATCTAACCCTAGACATCCCTTGATTAACAACACAAAAAGTTCCATTGAAAGTAGGGTAAAACCCACAATCGACTGTTCATTTAAACAAGCCATCCATTGTCAACAAGTAAGCTCCTTAAGTTGATCATATAAAGGAAACCATATATATCACATTATTAGGACCAACATATTGCATTAGCCATCATTCCAATTTATTGGAGGAATAAACATTATATCTTGACCATTGGGTCAAGTTCATATATTAAAACCATCAATTACAGTATAGGTCCGACCATTGCATCAAGTTACCCAAGAAACCATTGGTATAAGGCTTAATTGATGCTACAACTATATGATTAACTCACCATAGGTTTTGGTGACCTGATACACCATCATTAGTGACCATGAAGTCACCATAGGTTGTTATATCAGCACTATATTCATTAATCAAATATCAAACTAATATCACCATTGATTGATAGCATCATTAGGGTACTTAGTTGTTAATCATTAGGCTTCTTATTAGGCCAAAACATGACCTAAGGGGTGAAAGTCAGTTGACACCCTTCGTTACCCCCATCAATTATCATGAAGACAACACCATAGGGTTGTTGCAATGGTACCATCATCGGGTCATGGGTCTATAGAAGAAATTAGCATAAAACCCTAAAATTGACCATTGGTTGATAGGTGCTTAGCACCATAGATTGTCAAACCAACCTGATCCAAGTCATATTATACCTTATGAATAATGTACACATGATCACAGTTTCATCTATAATTGAAATCAGAATAGGAAACATTATAAAAATCGAAATCCAAGTCAAGCATAGCTTTTTAGTGCATGGATCATCATTTTCAAGCAAGAACATGATCTAGAAAGCTTATGGTAAGCAATAAACGTGGAGCAAATTATAAAACTTGCCTCTAATGATACAATGAAACCCCACACAGAAGAAATCTCGAGCAAGTAAGGTAGAAAATCCAAGCATAAGCTATGAACTCGTCCATCTAGCACCTTTCTTCATCAAATGAGCAAATTCCCTAAGCATAAGGAGCAAGAAAGGTATGGTTTTAGAGCTTTAGAGAAATTGCTACCATGGAACATCAAGGTTCCGACCTGGAGGAAGGTCTAAGGAAGGAGAAGAGCAAGAGAAATGGAAAGGAGGGAAGAAAATAACTTGCCTTGGTTGAAATCCCTAGAAGATGATCTTGGAAACCCTAGGTAGGGCTAAATGGAGCTTTAGGAGGCCCTCTTCTCCAAAAAGAGGTTGTCTTCTACCTTAGAGAACTTGGTTCCACAGAAAAATAGAGTGGAGTCATTGATTCAAGTTAGAGGAAAGAGAAAGCAAGAAAAGTTTCGTACTTGGGTAAGGAAGAGGTAAATATAGCCCATGGATAAGGATGGGAGCAAGCATGAGGTGTAAAAGTAGCTTCCCCATGTGTCTATGGCCTTAAACTATTAAGAATATACAAGCACAAAAACAAGCAGCTCCTCCACCATCCTTATAGACCTGCTTAGCTTTCCTTTGTCAAATTTCCCAGCCAATCACATAATTCATTAGTTGATAGCTACTAAAGGTAGCTCATCCGTGAAGGGGTAAACCTTAAAATACCCTTAGAGAAAACACCTTCAAAACAAGGATGAAATAGGTGCCCCATGGCTCAAAAAGATCAATAATAATGATAGAATATCCAAGGAACATAATGCAAGTGATAAATTGCAAAGAAAACCTCTCAATTGGGTAAATTACAGAAAAGTCCAAAATGTACATAAAATTGCATAACTTGCTCAAACAATGTCCAAATTGGACCAAATTTGAAACTTAAGATTGTATTATGATTTCCAAGAATATCACAATGTTATATTAGGGTTATAATAATTCAATTATGATAATTAAGCTCATTCAACTCATTAAGCAAGTTTAGGGGCCTTACAGTAACCAAGAGAGCCCAAACAAGTCCTACACGACATGGAGGGATAGCCAATGGGAGAGAACAACTGAGAAGTTGCCATTGTGGGAGAGTAGGTTGGTGATTAGTGCACTAATGGGAGGGATAACTCCTTCATGTCTATTCTCAGTGAACGACAAGAGTTCTAGTTGGTCTGTGTGGACTACTCTAGAGGAAGGAGTCCTTTGGCTGCTGCTCAGAGAGCAAAGTCAACCTGTAGTCTGTGGCGAGACCACCAGAAATGTTGTCGAGGTTGCTCAGATAGCTGTTCATGGTGAAAACCAGAAGCTGCACATCCATTGTCCAAGAGCAACTAGTCAGTAGTTGTAAAGAAGTGAGTTTTGTCGCTGGACTTGCTCCAGGACCAGGTATAACTCGCTAAAACCATCATTCATATTTCATAGTAGTTGATGCGATCTTGCTGTTATGGAAATATTGATAGATATTTTTTTTGTTTTCTGTTGCTATACTCTGTGCCCATATTTCCCAAAAATTACTAGATAGTGAGTCACCCAATCTGAAAACCCAACTGAGCTACTGGCCTAGTCATGAACCCACTTAAAGGCTAGTCGATTGATTGGCACAATAGACTAGGAAAAAGAAAGAAAACCACGAACCCAATCAATTTTGGATTGATGGGTTAAGGAGCATCCACGTATATAGAAAACATAACTTAACTCTTATACAATGTTCTAAACCTTGTTGCATATCTATTTTTAGAGGAGCCAAAGAGAGTAAAAAGGAACGTCATCCTTTTCATGGAGATTGAAGGGCCTACTGCCCCTAAAATAGAGGGCTACCACTTAAGATAATTGACTATTTTTAGCCATCTTTTGTGACATGCTTTCTTCTCTCTTTCCTTGTAGTCGTGATTTATCCATGGATACAACCTAGTAGATTCCATCACTAGGGCATGGGGGTATCCCCAACACCCATATTTTGTTCTAAATTGTTATCAAACTCAAAATTTTGTATAATAAGATTGCTCTTTGTTCATTTAGTGCTTGCTCTTTGAATTGATCACTCGATTTGCATGTAGAGATCATGGACTCAAGGTTAGACCATCATATGAATGGATAGAATTCTAGATGAGATCAAGAAAGAAGTTCTGCAAGACAATTGTGCGATGATCCACGAGTAATGAGACCCCCAACCCATGGGTAATCATATATTTGTGCCAATTCATGTTTTGAAAGGAGGCAGATTCACATGGTCCTATTCTAAATAGTCATAATTAATGAGTTTTAATGGTTAGAATGCTAACATAGGTGATGGTGGTGAAATCCAATGTTCCAGATCTCTTCAAATATTGTTTTCAACCCTTTATTAATCGTTCTCTTTACATTGCAATCACCATTCTACTTAGCTAATCAAAATTTCTCAATAAATGGAGTTACTTCTTGATCTTAATTATTGCTTTGTGCGTGATTTCTTAACCAATTTATCCTTTGGGTTTGACCCTTTAAGTGATACTAGTATAGACTCATCCGCTTGTGGGTGAGCGAGATCGCATGTAGGAAAAAGATTAGAATGTTAATCTACCTTAGGGAATTTCTTGTGTAATAAAACTCACATCACTAGTAATGGTTCTTCTCATCTTAGATTGACACCTCTATTGTGCCTCAAAAATTGATGGTGTCAACTTTGCACGTTGCTAAGGTCATATGGAAATTTGGATCAGAATGATAAGTTTTTTACTATCTTAAAAAAGATGAACGTAAACCAGATAAAACTGATCCTAAGAATGCCGAAAAAATCACTGATTGGAAGGCAAATGATCAAATATATATAGGATGTATCCACTTGGACTATCAAACAAATTATATGATGTATAGTTCAAACCTCTTGTCACAACAACCAAAGTTATTTGGAATATGTTAGATAAGAAATATAAATATGGAATCAACGTGTTAAAAATATTTAGTCTCTATGTCTCTTAGGTTTCCAATGATAGAGAGTGAACTTATTTTTCATCAGGTACACAAATTGCAAAACTTGTATCATGAACTCTAGGAAGAGGGTACGAATTACCTAAAATGATTATTGTCATGTATGTCATTGAAAAGTTCCCTAAGTCTTGGGAGACCTTAACCTGAATATCAAACACAAGAAGGGTGACATATCCCTAAATAAGCTTATGTGAGATATTTCAAAAAGGGAGGAACACTTGAAAGAGTTGGAGGTGAAGGCGAATGTAGATGTCAACCATATTGTAAATCTTATGACTGCTAAAAACAAAGATAAGAGAAACAAGAACTTATATAATCCTAAGGTCAATATTCAGAAGAACCCAACGAACAAACCTTGCGGAGTTGTGAATAGGTTGTCCACTAGGATAAGAGTTGTCATACAAATAAGGCAAAGAAAGTTGCTACATTTGCTTGAGGAGGCACTAGTCAACATGATGCATCATCACTAGTCAAGTGGAGGGACTTTGACAGTTATATTTTTCTTGATGATATTATAGAGTTGTTCTGGTATGATTGGCTGAATACTTCAATAATAGAAGTATGGCTAAGGTAAGGATCTATCAATATAGAAAATTCCAATACATATTTTTAGCTTATTTCTATATATGGAAATAATTACAAATGTTTTACAACCATTTATATACTGAGACCACAAACTTTGATATAAGAAATGTTGGATTGTTAGTTCCTTCAATCACTAGTCAAGTGGAGACACATATTGAGGATGTGAATGAGTACTTCTCTACTGCATTCAAATATTTTGCTAGTGAGGGGAAGGAAATTATCCAAATTCCTTTTAACGTCCAGTAAGTATTATTATTCAATATAATTTTAATAATGAATAAAATTATTTATTTTAATGTTTGTTTTATTCTTACTCAGAGTTAGACATTGGGTAAAACAACAAGGGGTCACAAAATTGATGACTCTTTATTATCTTGACCCAATGGGTAAAACAACAAGGGGTCACAAACTAAAATTTCCAGCTATGGAGTAAGCATAAATTTAGTCAATGCTTCAACATGATATTTCTATTTAGAATTTCTATTTTACCAACTATCGTTTAATTGATAAGGGTATAAAGGCTTTTCGTGAAGCTAGAGGACAAATACCCACAAAGTTAAAGACATTGAATTTGAAAAATGTCAAGGTAGCTACTTTGACAACTGCTTAGTCTTATATATATTAATTTTCAACTCTTATAGTCTTATCTCAACTCTTGTTTATAGTAGTTTACTAACATTAAGTATAATTCGTTATTTTGTAGTGTCCTATACAAAATAATGACTGGGTTTGTGGCTACTATGTAATGAAATATATGCAAGCTATTATCAAACAAGCATCACACGACATTTAGACTATAGATCAGGTAATAAAGAATAACATCATAAATTTACAAGTCATTGTGGTCATTTTATAAAATATTAACATGTGCATTTTTTGTTATAGATCGTTACAACTCAGCCTTACACACGTGATGACTTAAATGAATTTTGAGAAGGGTGATCATATGTTTTTCTAAATGAAGTCAATATAGCATTGGATTAAATATATCATCTCCATTTATGTATGTGATCTTAGTACTTTTTCATATTTACTTTTATATCTGACATTTAATATCATCTCAGACTTGCAACCTATCATTTTGTAAATTATGATGTGATTATGTGTAACTCAACTGAATATATGAATCATTTTTGTTATGAATGTGTGGTTTAGAATGGTGACAGTTGAGCATCAATGCTCCCCTCTCCCAGAATATATGAATCTTCTTGTTCTTCTGTTCTGTTCTGTTTCTGTTTCTGTAGAAATAAAAAAAATGTAACTTCTAGCGTCGGTTTCTTAAATAACCGACCCTAGCGGTCTAAGCCTTCTAGTGTTGGTTTTACTAAATAACCAACCTAATAGGTCCTCTATAAGGTCGGTTATTTATAAAAAAAACCAACCCTAAAGATTGAATAATCACTTCAGTGTACACTCCTCGATCGAAAATTTTATCGACCGAAATCTTTTCAGTCGACAATTTTCTCGACCGAAGGTCTATCGTTCGACAAAATTCTTGACCGAATAAATCTCTGATGCTTCAGATAGTACTTTCTTGGTCGACAATTTTCTCGACCGAAATAATCTCGGTCGAAATATTTATTGACCGAGACAGTTTACATGGTCGGCTTTTTTGGAATAACCGACCTTACAGGCTCTTCTTTCTCGCTTGAAATAATCTTGATTGAAATAGTTCTCGACCGATACAGTTTACAGGGTCGGCTTTTTTGGAATAACTGACCTTACATGCTCTTCTTTCTCGCTTGAAATAATCTCGGTCGAAATATTTCTCGACCGAGACAGTTTACAGGGTCGGATTTTTTGGAATAACCGACCTTATAGGCTCTTCTTTCTCGCTTGGGTCCGAATTTTTACATCATCTTGCGTCGGTGTTTACTCTGTAAGGTCGGTTTTTTTAGTCAAGAAAACCAAACCGACGCTATAGAGAAAATTCTATAGTGACAGCCACTTAGGGGTCGGTTATAAAGTGATGCTACAGGCTTAAAAAAACCAACGCTACAGACCATTCATGTACTAGTGTAAAGAGATTAGTCCATTAGAGTTATGGAGAAACTTTTCATAAGGCAAGTCTCAAATATCTCTGAATGTGGGGGTGCCTCACAAAAATACTTATCACTGAACACAAAGGGAAGAAATTGGGACTGAAAATAGTAGGTGTCATTTTCTTCAGTTACATAAAGACGAGTTACACCTATATATTCTTGATTGTGAAATTTGAAATCTTAGGCATCAATGCCGATACTGTAGTGAAACTTTGTGATGTAACATATTTGAGGATTTCCCCCCTAAAATTTGGAGTTCCTAAGGAAGTTTCTCAAGAAGATCCAATCACCACAAGTTTCATTTGTAAGCATGTGGAGAGGGTGACAAATGTGGGGAATGATTTTAAACACATTATTTCTAAACATGACGATCTTGAGGAAAAAGTTGAACTTAGGATAAGTAAATGACCTAGGACATCTAAGGACATTGGAAGTGAGTTCCCGACTTACAATATTGAGGATGCCCATGTATCCTTCAAACAAGCCATGACCTCTCTAGAGGCAAAAATTTGGAAGGAAGCCATTAACGATAAAATCCAGTTAATTCTCTCGAATGGAACTTGGGAATCGGTGGATTAGCATCATATTTGTTTACAATGGGATGCAAATAGATTTTAAAAGTAAACTCGATGCAAACAACATAATCAATCAATATAAGACTAGATTGGCTGCTAAGGGGTACACACAAAGAGAGGAAATAGACCATTTTTATACCTATTCTCCTATTTATCACACAACAAAATTGGTGTGGTCATAGCACTAGCTTCCATTTATGATCTCTCTATCCATCAGACAGATGTGACGATCACGTTCTTATGTGGTGATCTTCAAGAGAAGATATATATGAAACAACCTGAGTATTTTGTGGGTCATGGAATGATTTCAAGGGTGTAAACTTGTTAAGTCTTGGTATGGCTTAAAACAAGACCCCAAGCAAAGTCTTGAAAAAACTAATTCGATGAGATCTTCTTTTTACTCACCGCACATGCTCTGGGTGTTAAGTTGTCATGGTGCATGGTTGATTCATATCCTATGAGAGAGGCCAAGAAATAATTAGATGAACCTTGTACTATTGGCCTCTTGGTGCACTTGTTATTCAATTCAGTGCATGGGAGATGGGGGGCCCATCTGTTGGATCTAGAGTTTTTTGGGAACCCATTACAACTACCAACGGGGATTAGAGGCATGTTGGTGACTGAAAATAGAAACATACCTTACATTATCCGTAGATGGATACCCATATAGTTGCGGGTGATGTACATGTTGGCTTTTTTGGGATACTTTTGTTTTCTTGTGGGTTAACACAATTTGAGCGGTGATGTAATCCTTTTGTTTGATGATTTTCCCGTTGAAAGAGAGCGGGATAAATAGACATTCTGTTGGCTTATTGAAAAATGTGACATGAGTATTTACTGATTACATTTGTAAATAATAACAACTCATAAAAATATAAATAAGTTATGTAAACATTTAAACAGGACACCAAATACAGGTGAATTCACCAAAGACCATTAATAATAATTAAGAACAGTTTTTTTTTTGAAAAAAAGAGTATCATATAATTTTTCTAGTTTATGACCTCATATTTGGTTTTTGTTTTAATCATGTTAGATGTATGATCAGTTAACTAATTAGTAAATAATTATATATCATCTATATGATTGGTTTCCTTTTTTGTATCTTATTTTCAAAACATTGTAGTTTTTTGTGACATTAGTAGTTTGTCAGTGTTATTTTTGTGGTGTTAGTTGTATGCTTGATTGGTCTATAATAAATTAAGTGTATTTTTAATGTTATTCATTTTAGTTGTGTTAGACATTTCATTCATCAATTACTTGATAGATAGATACTCACATTTTTGTTTCTAGTTTTGATAATTTAGTTGTTTCGACAACCTTAACTTTTTTATTGATAAACAACTAGATTTTGTGACATGGTTTATGTTTTTGAAATTTAGCGGGGATAAATGCATGATTAAATAATTAGTTAATAAATAATTTGATTATATGGACATCATGATTTTTTCTTTCCAGTTTTGGTAATGTTATTACATAATTATATTTATATGACTCATTTTTATATATTTTGATTAGTGCTAGATGCATGACTAGTTAATTATCTAAAATATGATTATAAATTATTCTTACAATGGTATTTTATTCTTTGTTTTTTATCAATTAAGATTTTATTTGTTAATTAGTTAGTTGTTTGACTTATTCATGTAGAACTAGATTTTTGTAACTTTTAACTTTTTGTCATTATAGCCTTTGGCACATGACTAGTTGATTAGTTAATACATAATTAAGTATCATAGTTTGACTGTAGTATCTCATGTTTGTATAAATACATTTATAACTTTACACACAAACATATACATTTGTGGTTTTACATTGTAGCCACTTATGTGTTCATATTCACTATAACTCCATACTATTTTGAATCTTGTACCAACCAATCTTAACCACACATTTATCCCTAAAAACCACCCCTAAAAAACTAATGAGACATTTTTACGGTAGGAATTACTTGAGACACCTCTAAATCTGGGAGTTTAGAACAGTGAGTTCAACCCCCCATTTATATGTCGAACATGAATTATTGTGTATTTATATTTCACAAACAAATGCATATCTATATATGTTATTGTTCATTGTCCCCTTTTACTAATACCTAATACCCAGCAAGTTGCATATTACAAGCTAACTATTAAGTGTCGTAAGCACTAGCAGTTGATGTTTCGTGTGGCAACATGTGGCGATTGCTCGAGAAATGATGACCAAACACGGGCAACGAGTCACTCACTATCAACCGCGTTGCCAAATACACGACTGTCCACCACTCTTATGTCATCAACGATGGCCATCGGAGATGAATATAATTGCTTTTCCAAGCACTCTATCAAATGGGGGTAATTTCCATATTGATTCACAAGTGATCCTTAAATGAGGGCAATGAACACAATGGTGTTACCAAAATAGATTAGTACTCTATTTGGCAAAAAGACTCATCTAATAGTTGGCGGCCCACGCCTAATCACCAAGATTTCTTATGGTTGCAATCTCTGACAAAGCGATTGGGCAATTAAACCCTGCCTATAGTTATGTCAACGCTGCACGACGACTTTTTATAGCCCCATAAACAACAAAACACTACTATTGCTCCCTTTCACATATAGAGTTGCAACTATAGCCCCAACGCTTTTATGTTTTGCTAACGACATGATTACCTTCTGCAACACTAGAAAAAGCTCTCTATCACGGATCCTCATAACCCTATTGATATATGAAGAAGCCTCAGGAAAAATAATTCATCATCCAAATCCACATTTCTAGTAGGACTGTATGCTATTTCTACTATTTCCCATCTTGAATCCATCATGGGATGTGTGTACACCAAGGACTCCCTTACCAATTTGGGTGTTCCTTGGTGAAAGGGCTGATGAAAAAGACAAATTTTGATGTCATTAACCACACAATCTCCAAGAGATTGAGTTCATGGTGTAGACGTATTCTATTCTTTGTTGGCCGCATGACTCTAACTAAATTAGTTCTCTCTTCTATTCAGGTTTATTCTTTGATGTCATTCAATGTTCCTAAGGCCATTCTTCAGTGTATCTATCGTCGCATTTCATCCTTTCTATGGGAATCCAGGGAGGGCCACCATACATAGAGCCTGGGTAGGATGACATAAGGTCACCCTTAACTAATGCAATGACAACTTAAGAGTTTGTAAACTCTAGAACATTCAAACTACTTGACAAGTTAATGTTGCTTGGCACGCCCTGGATGTGAACTCCATCTGGGCTATTTCTATAGATAAAAATATGGCAAATCTATGTGGTTCCTCTCTACTTCTAAGCCACATGACTTCAAAAAAGGATCATTCTCGTCCCCCTATTGTAAACACATTTGGAATCATTTTCACTATGTTCTTAACCACTATCACTAGGATGTGGGTGCAAGGAACATAACCTTTTGATTTTCTAAATGGGGAAATGATTTCTTTCTAAACCACACACGTCCAAGGCAACCCATCAATTATAATCTCTCTATTGCCTATTATTGAGATTGAAACCTTGGTTACCGGTGGACTATGATCTAACAACTATTAATAGACAACGACTTCACCATATATAAGCAATCTAACATCTACATCAACCCACACTCAAAAGACATTTTAGTTTGGGAGCCCACTGAAAGTGACATGTCTTCGCTTACCTCTCACAACATTGTATGGACTCACCACAATCCACAGACGGGTTTGGTCAGGTCTCCTTCCTGTTAAGATCAATACCTTCATTTGAAAAATTCTTCACAATGCACTAGCTATTGATTATAATGCAAGACGTTGTCTATATATATCATGTCCTATTGTGAATGTTGTATGGAACATTATGACGAATCTTTCAACCACCTCATGTGTACGAATGAGATCATATCACCTCTTTGCGACAAGTTTGAGCAGTTCACTGATATGACAGTCAGAGGGAGTGGTTCAAACATTAGCTATCTCGACAATCAATGTAGGGCACCAACAAATCATAAAGACCAACTGGGCTTTATTAGAGGATTCCTCCCTCTAATCCTCCTTTGGCATGTTTGGGTTGCCTACTGTGCAAGCTGCTATGGGCATTCATGCTCCTTATGATAGATCTCATGCTCAAGATGGACACCTTGAGGCTTGGAATTACAACCTCAACCTCTACCGTGTGACAAAAATCATCAACACCATCTTCGAATATGATTCTCGCTTTGTCCCAAACCTAGAAGATGCTTTTGACATAGTTTGGAAAATCAAGAAACAAATTGTCAACATCTGTGATACTTGTAGGTTGGTGGAGGTGACTTTCTCATCCGCCAACGAACAGGATAACCACGACACTAGAGAATTTGCCATCTGCAAAAGTGGCATGTGGCCTGGATGACATATACTTTTTTGAGAACTTGTCTTACAAGCTGACCCTGATCAAGGGTCCTTACAACTTAGACAAATGTGACTTTGGTTTCATTGAGTGTGGTGATGTATAGATACCACACTTATAATAGTTTAGCCATTTTTTGTTGAGATGTCACGAGTAGGGATGACATTCATGTGGATACGGTGTAGTTTATACCAAAACCATAACCGTACCACGGTAGAAAATCAAACACCATATCTATTGCAATTTTTAATATGAGAAACCATATCCACCACACCGCACTGCACGTTGAACCACACCTTACCAGATAGGACACAAATTGTTTATTACTCTCAGTAGCATTATAATGAAATTTGTGAAGAAGTTGTACAACATAAGAAGCAACAATATTTTGTAAATATTATATTAAAAAATATTAAATTTCCAATTCATGTGAACAAACATTCTATTACTTGTAAACATAAACATAAACATAATCTTTTTCAACTACACATACCCTTTCCAGTAAAAATTTCAAAAATCATACCTCTTCTAAAACAACTTATTATAAAGTTGACTATATAACTTTCAAAATTTCACATATATACATTAAGTGCAAAATATATGGCGATAATTTAATTATTTGTTTACGTAAAATTACAAATGTATATTTATAGATTGACAAAGAGGACATTCATATGTGTAAAATTACAAAAAGTTGAATACCCTACTATTCTATACATAATAAGTCAATTAAAAATATAGATATAGTATTCTATGTGAGAACAACGATAGTGTGTTGGGGTGCAATTTTATCTATGGTTCTTTTCTCTAGGACTATAACCGCACCACATTACAACGCTTTTCGAAATTTAAAATCATATCCACACCATAATCACTTGGTGCGATTATACAATATAAAATATGTTGTAGTTATCCGCACATATGATTATTTTACAACACCGGAATTGACAACTCAATTTGTTTGTAGGTGTTTCTGTAAAAGTATTTATATATTTTTTCAAATTTTAATAAATCTGTGTCAAATTGAAATCGTAGTTTGTGTGAAGAGGCAAATCAATGATGTCTCTGGTGATTTTTTTTTACCTACTTTACCGCTTTTACCAAACCCATCAGTTCATCACCACAGCGGAAAAAAATTACAGCGGCAGCATATCGGGGTTTTCGCAACAGCTATAGATTGCCGCCCCTGTTGGCACAGCCAGGGCGCCGCTGCCCGGCTGCTCCCGTCTCATTACGAACGCAACATCTCCTCTTCAATTTTTGTGAACCGCCGTCTTGCGACTCGACACGTTTACCTCTTGGAGGAAGCGACGCTTACTCCTCTCCTCGGCGGGCGGCTCTTCCTTGGCGGCTGCTATACCTAGTGGCCTCGGCAACTGCAGCCCCTCCTCTCCAACGACGGTCAGGTAACTCGGTTCCTCCATTTGTTGCTGTTGTACCTCTCTCCCACGTCTCCTCTTTCTCCCTCTCCGACCCTCTTTCGTCTCTTCTCCGTGTCGTTGCGTTCCTCTTCTATGTTGCTATCGTCCTCCGTTCTCGTGATCTTATGTAACATTTTTGTTCCTGTTCCGAGAAATAATCACTTACGGATTAATGTCCATTCCTCTGCCGATCTCGATTTCTAAAACCTCATGTAAAATTTTTAAGCTTTTGTCTCCAGCGTCTCTCTTTAATGGCACTTAGAGGAGTCTGGCAGCTCCAGAAGTTGGTAGTGAGCTACTGTGATTGGGGAGGGAGTAGCAAGGGCATCAGGTACTTCTGCATATTTAGATTCTTCACGAAGAGACTTTATATTTTGTGTTTTTTACAAATCCAATCTGTTTTTGCTTCTTCATCATATTCCTGGCCGTTCGATGGCTTTAGTTAAGTACGTTAAGGTGTCTAGTGCACCCCGCATGTAATTGGAAAGGTGACAAGCAGTACGCCGTGACTTTGAATTGCCAAAACATTAAACGGAGTTCAACTTAACTTAATTTTTGTGACATCTTAGATTCAGACAATAAAAAGATATGCAGGAAGGATAATCTGTTCTACTGTTTGTGATATCTTGTTTTCTGACAACAGCTCATTCCTTGTTGCCTGTTGGAGATGGCACTATCTGTGGATTGATGGATTTTACTATTGACCTGCTCTTTACAGAACTAGCTCTACTTTGAGCCCCTTATGGAATAATGCAAGCCATCAGGAGAGGATTCCCTTTTAGTTCTGTGGTCACCACCTTTCCTTTCTCTTCCAATGCAGTTTTTTGAATATGCCACTTCTTACTTTTAGAATGAAAACACATTTATTATAGTTTGGAAAGAAAGAAAAGTCTAATGGGCAGTTTTTGAAACCCCCTTACAATTCTTGGAAAGTACTTATACTTATGCAACTTAAGATGTGGTTATTGTCACGGAAAAGTGATGGAAGCTGTAGGGTGTTAGGATGAATGCTGGCTCCATTAGTGGTTTTGATCGCTGAGCGCTGACGGTAAGAGCCAATGGCAAGTGGTGACGATAGTGGCTTTCGGCAATGTTGCTGGTTATAGGTAATAGTATTTGTCTGTTGATTACTGTGTTTGGACTTATCATTTAGTTTTAACTCGAATGAACTATTGATCAGAATATAGGCCATCTTTCACTATTAGGCGTGTGAAGCATATAGTCTGGTGGCTTGTAAATGTACTAGAATGAGTTAAACCGTGTAATTTCAGAAGTCAATCATATATTATCATGCATAATACTAATGGTCATAATAGTGAAAATCTTGGGATGGCAATCGGATTCACCCCGCCTTGACCTGACTTGACCATACTCACCCATGACCATCTAAAATGGGGGCATAGAGTTTCTCATTTGAAAAGGGCTGGGTATGGGTAACTTTTATAAGATTAGGCCATGTATTGTATGCATATATCCACCCATAATAATAGGTAAACCTTCGTGGATTCCAGAGCCTCGACCATCAAACTATTGTGTTCATCTCACAACCCAAGTGACAACGATATCACGTAATCCTGAGTGGAGATTGCATGCCAGTAATGCACCCATCCCACACAACTCATAGATAAGTGAGACATCCACTACAGAACTGGGACATGCTCCCTAGAATGACTACTATCTTCCTCACCCTAATTTGTGTCGAGCAGGGGTAGCGGCCTAGAAGATCAATTACTGGCCATTGCCGACTAGCAACATGTCAGACCGTGCCAATGATACATAGTCCTAACCTCGGCGATGGCCCTCATCAGACCTGATTTCATCACTTGATTTTGTTCTCGTCGTTGGCCTTCGATGAAGTGGAGTGTGTTCATGTGAACTTATTCACTGTCTCCTACCACATTGGAGAAGATGAGACATTGTTCCCTTGCTCTTGGAATTGTGTCACATGTATTTTTTCTTCTAAACAGTGAATCCTAGAAACAGAATAAAAAACATGATGTCAAATGTTCTCCTTATCCAGATTATTAGTATTTAGCTCTTAAACTAGAAAAATGTCACTCTAAAGGTCTGGTTTCATCATTAGCATGCCCACAATAAAGGAAATTGCAGCAACCGGTCATGGAATATGCTTTGGTCTCTAAGACCTGGTCGTCCTCAGTATTCGTATTTGTTTATGTTGATTTTTACTTGGCACACCATTATCTCTTGAGCTGGCATAAAGGCTTTGCCGAGGTGTGGTAATGATCTGGCAGGAAGGCTTTACATAGCATGGGGGCTCTCTAACCATAGAGGACGCCCCCTAGGGCATGGCCCGACTCCTCATATCAGCCAGTCAATTGGCTATGTGCATTCTCTTTTTATAGGAAGTAGGAACTTTCATCTTCTACCTGAAAAATAATGCTAATACCGACATAGGCTTATTCATCTATGACACTACTAGATTTTTAAATGAGGTAAGTTGTAAGGCCTGTAAGGACATTACTGCTCTAAACATGACTTTATGAATTCTACTAGGCACATAAAGTAAAAAAGAAGTATGCAGGACCAATCCCATGATTTTATCTTAGTCAATATGTCATTGCGTCGATAATCATGTGAACTAGACCACACTTGTGAATTTGCATGAGTCACATGCAGTCAGTGGCGGAGCCACATGTGGGCTGCTCTAGGCATGTGCATGACCCAACAAGTTGGGAACAAATACCTTAATTGGATATAGTATCAATATTGTTACAATATATTCCTGTTTTATATATTCTGTTAATTGTTTTGTTATTTCCATATTATATGTGGACCTCTCTGTAATTGTTTCAATGATATATATATGAGGGTGCACACATTGTGCAACCCTACGCTTCCCAAACCTGCTTTGTGTTTCACATGGTACCAGAGCAGTAGATCCAGTCGGCAGTCACCCTCCCTTCCCTTCCCTCTCTCTCTCTCTCCCCGCCCCCCCGCCACGCCGCCGGCCAGCAGCAGCAGGGCAGCACAGCCGCCGGCCCAGCAGCCGCCGCCGCCGGCCAGGCGCCGCAGCTGGGGCCGGGCGCCCCCTCCGCCGCCGGGGCCGGGCGCCCCCTCCGCCGCCGGGGCCGGTGCGCCTCCGCGGTTTCTAGCCGCCGGTACGTTGGCTCTGTGAAATCCTCTAGCGCTCCGGTGGCTTGAAGACGTAGACCGTTTGTTTCGGTCTCTTGCCTGCCTGCCCGTGTAGGCCGTTGTGCCACCGGGTTCTGTTCTGCGCTTCGGCGTAGACCGTATGTGAGAGGTCCTCTCCGTGTTCCTTGTGCCTGCTGTACCTGTCTGACGGCGTAGACCGTCTCCTGCCTGATCGTGCCTGTTCCTGCTGTGCCTACTGCTACCATGGCGTCTTCGCATGATGACTTCCGCCGTCAAGTTACTACTGTGAAGCTTGATGGGCGCAACTACCCACACTGGGTCTGCTCCATGACGATCTATGCCAGATCCCAGGGCAAGTACTCACATCTTATCCGTGCGGGTCCGGACGCACCCGCCGAGGACGCTGATGCTAAAGATGTGAAGGCGTATGACGACTGGGTTCGTGATGACTCCACCGTGATGACCTGGATTCTCAACAGCAGCATTGAGAAGATCAGTGTCACACTTCTTCACCTGCCTACGGCGAAGCAGATGTGGGATCAGCTCGCCGGTACTTACTCGCATAGTCAGAACCCCAAGAAGGTGTTTGACATCACCAAGCAGCTGGGACGTCTACAGTTCACGGGGACAGATATTGCGGATTACTTCTCTGACTTCACTGGATTATGGGGTGAGCTGGAATCCTATCATCCTCTCTCCACGGACCTGGCTACTATGCAGCGTCAGCGCCAGGAGCTTCAGTTGGTTCAGTTTCTCTGTGGTTTGCCCGAGTCATATGCTGGAGTTGTGGACCAGATCCTAGCTAGTGACCCTCTGCCGTCACTACAGAGTGCCTACAAACGCCTTCAGCGTTTGCCTTCGTCGTCTTCTTCTTTGACTACTGATGTTGGAGACTCTTCGGCCCTTGCCGCAGCTTCTGGTCGTGGTCGCGGTCGTGGCCGTGGCCGTTTTACTGAGAGCCGTCCTCCCCTGGGTGGAGGACGAGGACGGGCTGCTCCTGGTCGTGGAGCCTCTTCTACTGCCCCTACTGCTGGTGTGCGTCCTCAGTCAGGACAGCGCCTTTGTACCTTCTGTGGCCGGTCCAACCATATTGAAGAAAAATGCTGGGAGAAATATGGTAAGCCGGCGTGGGCTAATGCAGCTGCGGACTCCACTCCTACTGCTTCAGAGGGGACGACTCAGTCTACTGACTCTGCCTCCTCGGGTGCGACTGCTGACTACATCCGTGCTGAGGTGGAGCGTCTTCTCCTTGAACGCGCTGGTGCGTCGTCTCAAGCTTCGACTAGTGGAGCTCATGCCGCCACTTATTCTGGTTATGACACTGCCTTCCTGAGCTCTTCCTCTACGCCTGGTAATACTAAGTGGGTCATCGACTCCGGTGCCTCTTCGCATATTTCTGGAAATAGATCACTGTTTCAAAAATTATTTAAACCTGCTAGACCCTCTACTGTCATGTTGGCTGATGGTTCCAAGTCTGCAGTGGTTGGAGTAGGGGATATTTCTTCTGACTTTCTGCTGAAATCTGCCTTATATGTGCCGCGATTTCCTTTGAATCTGTTGTCTGTTAGCAAGATATTGCGGAGCTTACAGTGTAGTCTGACTTTTATTCCTGGTTCTTGTGTTTTTCAGGACCTTCGCACGAGGATGAAGATTGGTGGGGGGTATGAAGGTGCTGATGGACTCTTCTATCTGGATCAGTTGCCTAAAGCTGCTAAAGCATCTGTGACTTCTGCATTATCTACCTCAGTTTCTGCATTACAGTGGCACTACCGGCTGGGCCATCCCTCATCTGAGAAGCTTCGATATTTAGTGTCTGATCTTGGTGTTTGTCGTTTTCAGTGCGAGTCATGTCAACTTGGAAAACAAACTCGTGCTGTTTATCCTAGACGCAGTCAAATTAGCAGTAAAAATATATTTGATATAGTGCATTCTGATGTATGGGGACCTTGTCATGTGCCTAGTTTATCTGGTCATAAGTATTTTATTCTGTTTATTGATGACTTTTCACGGACTACTTGGTTATTTATGATGAAAAGTAGGTCCGAAGTCTTGTCTGTTATCAAGTTCTTCTTTGCTGAAATAAAAACTCAATATGGTATGCCTGTCAAAATTTTTCGTACTGATAATGCACTGGAATTTGTTAAAAAAGATGTGGATGTTTTTTGTAAATCTGTGGGTACAATACATCAGACCTCCTGTGCTTATACACCCCAGCAAAATGGTGTGGCTGAGCGTAAAAATAGACATGTGTTAGAGGTTGCTAGAACTATTATGATGCATGCACATGTTCCTCGCTCGTTTTGGCCTGAGGTTATATTGACTGCTTGTTTTCTGATAAACCGAATGCCATCATCTGTGATTGGAAACAAAATACCTATTCAGGTGCTTCAACCCGATATTCAGCTATTTACTGTGCCTCCTAGGATTTTTGGATGTACCTGTTTTGTACGGTTAGTTGGACCTACTTCTGATAAATTGTCTCCTCGTGCTGAGAAATGCATGTTTTTGGGGTATTCCCGTACCCAGAAGGGATATCGGTGCTACAGTCCTACTGCAAGAAAATGGTTTACTAGCAGTGATGTGGTTTTCTTTGAAGATACTCCTTACTATTCGACTCGTGGTGACAGTTTACAGTCTGATCTTATTGCTTCACCTCTACCTGTTATTTCTGAATGTGTGCCTGACACTACTGACAAAGTCACTACTGAGGCTGATAAGCCTCCTCTTATAGTTTATCAACGCAGGAACAGAGTGCCTTCTACTCAAGAAACCCCCCATGCAAACCAATCTTCACCTCTAGAAGGTTCTGCTACACCTGAGGTACCTTCTGATCTTCATTTACCCATTGCTCTTAGAAAGGGTACTCGTTCCTGCACATCACACAGTATTGCTCAGTTTGTTTCTACTGACCATCTGAATGTCCATTCTAGCAATTTTGTATATGCCTTATCTGCTATTGCTGTTCCAAAGAATATCCAGGATGCTCTACAGAGTACTGGTTGGTTGTCTGCTATGAAGGAGGAGATGTTAGCTCTTGCTGAACGAGATACTTGGGAGTTGGTGGATCCTCCTCCTCAGTGCAAACCTGTCGGTTGCAGATGGGTGTATGCTGTGAAATATCAACCTGATGGCACTGTTGAAAGGCTCAAGGCACGCTTAGTTGCTAAAGGCTACACCCAGACGTATGGTATTGACTATTTTGAGACATTCTCTCCTGTTGCTCGCCTTAATTCTGTTAGAGTTCTTCTGTCTGTTGCTGTTAATCTTGACTGGCCTTTGTTGCAACTTGATGTCAAAAATGCCTTCTTGTATGGTGATTTACAAGAAGAGGTCTATATGGAGCAACCTCCTGGGTTTGTTGCTCAGGGGGAGTCTCACAAAGTTTGCAGATTAAAGAAGTCTATTTATGGGCTTAAGCAGAGTCCCCGGGCTTGGTTTGATAAATTGAGCAAAATTATGATTGATTTTGGGTTTCTGCGGTCTCAGGTGGATCATTCTGTTTTTACCAAGAAGACTTCAGCTGGTATTATTATTCTGATTGTCTATGTTGATGATATTATCATATCTGGCAGTGATTCTCTTTGTATTCAGGCTACTAAATCTCATCTGGGCAAACATTTTGCTACTAAAGATTTGGGCAAACTTAGATATTTTCTGGGCATAGAAGTTTCTAGAAATTCTAATGCTCTTGTGTTGTCTCAGAGAAAATATGTCCTAGACATACTGCATGAGACTGGTATGCTGGGGGCGAGACCTGCTGATATTCCTCTAGATCCTAATGTAAATTGGGATGATGATTCTTCTCCTCTGTTGGCTGATCATAAAAAGTACAGGAGGCTGATTGGTAAACTCATTTTTTTGACTGTCACCAGAGTTGACATTTCTACTGCAGTGGGTCTTCTTAGCAGATACCTTGATAAACCCAGACAGTGTCACTGGGATGCTCTTTGTCAGATTCTACGATATTTGAAGAAGTCTCCTGGCAAGGGACTTCACTACAGGAAGCATGGACACTGTTCTCTTACGGGGTACTCTGATTCTGATTATGCAGGTAGCAGAGTTGACAGAAAATCTACTTCTGGGTATTGTACATATGTTGGAGGAAATCTTGTTACCTGGCGAAGTAAAAAACAAAATGTTGTGGCCAGGTCCAGTGCTGAAGCTGAATATAGGGCCATGGCCCATACTGCCTGTGAATTGTTGTGGGTGCGCTCTCTGTTAAAAGAGTTCGGGGTTGACTCTTCTTCTGCTATACCTATGCACTGTGATAATAAAGCTGCTATCTTCATTGCGAATAATCCAGTTTATCATGAGCGCACTAAACATATTGAAGTAGATTGCCATTTTATTCGGGAATCTATTCTGACTGGCAAGATCTGCACTCCCTTCACTCGTTCTGAAGACCAAGTTGCTGACATCTTCAACAAGCTGCTGGCGAAGAAGCAATTCTGCATTTTGATGGACAAGTTGGGCATGATTGATATCTATGCTCCAACTTGAGGGGGAGTGTTACAATATATTCCTGTTTTATATATTCTGTTAATTGTTTTGTTATTTCCATATTATATGTGGACCTCTCTGTAATTGTTTCAATGATATATATATGAGGGTGCACACATTGTGCAACCCTACGCTTCCCAAACCTGCTTTGTGTTTCACAAATATTTTAATAGAATGACCACAAGCAGAATCTTTCATGGAGAATAATGATTCCTAAACAGTTCCCACCCTGTTATGGTTTCAGTTCCAGCCCGCCTCTGTCACGCATATGTGCCATTTGGCAATGGAGTATTGCGGTGAGTCACCTTGAAGTGAAAACTTGACCAAAGAACTTGGACTTAGTACTGAATAAAGAGCAATGATACCTTAGTACGACCAATCCCATGAATTTAGCTTAGTCAATATGTCATTGTGTCGATAATCATGTTAACTAAGCCACACTTGTGGATTTGCATGAGTCATATGCAGTCAGTGGCGGAGCACATGTGGGCTGCTCTAGGCATGTGTATTACCCAACAAGTTGGGAACAAGTACCTTATTCGGATATAGTATCAATATTTTAATAGAATGACCACAAACAGAATCTTTCATGTAGAATAATGATTCCCAAACAGTACCCACCCCGGTATGGTTTCAGTTCCCGCCCGCCTCTGTCACGCTTATGTGCCATTTGGCAATAGAGTATTGTGGTGACTGGTGAGTCACCTTGAAGTGAAAACTCGACCAAAGAACTTGGACTTAGTACTGGATAAAGAGCGATAATATCAAGTAGAGTATGTATATATGTATATCTTATTGCTGGAAAGCTGATGCTTCTTATATTTGGGCTGCTGCAGATCATAGTGATGGCCTTTATTAATATTGGTGCTTCATGGATTTCAGATATATGATGGTCTACCCCCTTGATTGACATGTATGGCCATGATAATTACTCCCCTTCATTGGTACTAGAGTTAGCCTCCCTTCTCCTTTATTTTAAAAAACGATCATGCACTGAAGAAGTGAATAGGGGGACAGAAGACCTGCACCATCAAAGAATAAAGACAGATCTCTGATATTCCTTATATCTAGTAGAGTATCACCCCTTTTTCTTCTAAGTTTATTGATGAGTGTTTTCCTTTATTCTTTTTTTAGTTTGTTCCACATTATAGGGTGTGATTGGTTTAGTGTGACAGTCCTATTCTATTATCAATATTTTTGTGTCAATTGCTATGGTTTCAAAATATTGTCCTTTTACACAATGGGCTTCACCCATTTTCAAATTTTGGCTCCGCAATGACATTCTATTGAATCTTGCATGCCATGAGCAATACTTGATTTTCGTATGTAGTTCAATTCTAGGGCCATCAGAATTCACTCTTGCCAACAACAAAAAGTTGTTAGTGGCATATGGATGGAAGTGCATGATGTATCGTCATGTCATACTGCTGAACATGAGTTGGATAATGCCACATAATACGGGGAAAATGAACTGTAATTTGCTCTAACTGTTAATGACCTAGTTTGGAGGTGGGGAGGATGAACACAGAAGAAGCAACTATTTTTGGATTTAAAATAAAAATAAACAATGGGTTAGATTTGGGTGACCCTGAGTAAGTCTCAAAGGTTTGAGTTAGATGTAATACCGGAAGCAACCATTAGGACCACCTATGTAATTTACTCGTCTATCTTATACTTGATACAGTTCCAAACACTGACCCACTGATGTAATATACCCAAAAATAAGAGTGTTATTCTAATTAACATTCACTTTATTTCAGAAGTCGATCAATCAAGCTAACACCGATTTCTTGTTTAAATTTCACTCATCAGTTGGAATTACTTATACATAGGTTTTATGTATTCATTAGGCATAACGATCTTGCCCATCGTTTAGATTGGTATGCAGCGTAGATACTGAGAGGGTATAACATGGAATATATGCGATATGGGGGTGTAAATGGAGTTTTGTGTTTGTTTAATTAAATTGTGTAATATTCATTTATTGGGAGTGATCTAAATGGCCATGTGGGGAGTAACAATGCTGGACATGAGAGAGTTCATGGTGGTTTTGGAATGACAACAAAAATGGAGAAGGAAAGAGGATGTTAGATTTTGCATTTGCATATGATATGATTTGGTAAACACCCATTTCAAGAAAAGAGATTCTAATAAGATTACTTCAAGAGTGGTGCAATTGTAGTCAAATTGGTTATTTCCTTATAAGATGGGTGGTTCGTAAAGTATGCAAGGATTGCAAAGTGATCCCTGGCGAAGAACTCACTACCCAACATAGGTTGGTGGTTTTGGATATTGACATGAAGATAAAAAAGGCAAGCATAACACAAACCAATATAGCATGATTAAGTGGCGAAATCTTAAAGGGGAAAAGAACTAGGCTTTATATGATAAACTTTTTAGGGGGCACTTGGAACTTGGGAGTCTGATGTTAACACTATGTGGATGCAACCTTTTAAAGATACTAGCAAGCAAATAAAGAAGCTAAAAAGGTTGTTCAAAAGGCAAGGTCTAGATACTCTGAAGAGATGTATAAGAAGCTAGACACAAGCGAAGTGGATATATATATATATATATATATATATATATATATATATATATATATATATATATAACTAGAATACACTCGAGTGTACTAGATCCGCTATACCATCGTATAAAATTTTGATCGAAATTGCGAAATTTCGATCGAAATTTCCGATTTTTTTCCAATCGGACATCGAAACGCATGTACGCAGAGAATGGGACGTCATTTCGCAGAAATTTCGCTAAAATTTCGCACTTAGGTGCGAAATTTTGCAAAACAGTGCAAATTTCGCCCAGTTTGGGCCATAATTTCGCAAAATGGCAGAAAATTTCGATTGAAATTTCGAAATATTTGTTCCTAAGACTGCTGCCACTACATGTTAGGTATTTTGGCGATTCTCTTTGTATCTTTTGCTTATAGAGGCTATTTTCTTTGATTCTAAGGTACGTTTCCCCTATCCCTAGCCCATGTATACCTCTTTCTATGTTTACACTCTTCTAAAAGATGTGAAGAGATACTATGAAAAATAACAAAGTTCGAAGTGTTGCTACTACCTACTACATGTTAGGTATTTTGGCAATTCTCTTTCGAAAATCACATGAACTACAAACAAACTTGTGGATCTATGAAATAATAGTATTAAGTCTGCAATTCTACAATAAATTTGTTATTATTACACATGTGTATACATAAAATGACTTAAAAATAATGCATTTTCTTTTATCTATGTATACATGACCCATGTAACCTAACTAAATTTGAACACTAGACTTATATAAGTTGTAACATGTAAGTTTGTAACTTGCAACTGTAAGTTTTAAGGTCTAAGTGATAAATTGTGGGTTTATAAGCTGTTTACAGTCTAACAGACTTGACAATTCTGTTCATTTGTGAACTCACTCATTAAGACATGGATCCCACCCTAACCTCTAAACATTTAACTTTAATATATAATCTAGTGTATCTTTGTCTAAACATTGTGTATGCAAAATTTCAAAATCTAATTCCTTCATTTTGTCATCGAAATTGCCATCGAAATTCTGTCAAAATTGTTCAGCTTCCTTCACTTACAAATGTGGGAGACCCCCCACCCCACATATCCAATATGAAATATTATTGCATATTTGAGTAGATCTTGGTGTTTAGATCGTCCTGGTAAATTTTCATAATTTAATTCGCTTATTTGGTCGTCGAAATCGTTAGGGCCGTAAATATCGAAATTTCGTGCGAAATTTCGAAAAATTTCTGTTTCTGGGCCATCGGACACGGCATCGAAATCGGACATTTAATTCTATGCGCTATACACTATATATATATCATCATCATCATCATCTAAGCCTCAATCCCAACTATGTTGGGGTCGGCTACATGGATCCTTCGTTTCCATTCAACTCTATCATGGGCCATATTCTGATTGAGATGTAGAGATTCAAAATCTCTCTTTATAAGCTCATCCCATGTTAATTTAGGCCTTCCTCTTCTTCTATTTATAGTGTTTGGCTCAATAGCATTGTTTCGTATAGGCGCACTAGTAGGTCTGCGTTGCACATGTCCGTACCATCTGAGTCGGCCCTCACGCAACTTGTCCTCAATGCTCGCCACCCCCACTTTATTCCTGATATAGTCATTTCTCAAACGATCTTTTCTTGTCTTCCCACACATCCATCTCAGCATACGCAGTTCAGCCACGTTCATCTTGTTGAGACCTTGTTTCTTCACCGCCCAAGGTCTAGATCTCCGCTATACACTATATATATATATATATATATATATATATATAAATATAACTAGAATACACTCGAGTGTACTAGATCCGCTATACACCTCAGTCATTTTCTATCATGGAGCAATTTTTTTGGAAATCTAAACCGTTGATCTTCTTAAATATCTTAAGAACATACTACATAATACATTTTAGCTCATTTGGACACTTATAGGTCACACATCTAAAGGGGGCAAAAATCACGCTTTTCAAGTTAGTTTTGTGCGTCGATTTTGCTTTCCTTGGATGAGTGACTTACACTCATTCAAATGGGCTCAAATTTTATATTTAGCCTATTATTATTGTAACCATGACGATCAATAGATTAGATTTTGTAAAAAATGGTCTACATAGGCAAACACCATTGGGTGTACGGTGTGATTTGTACACTCGAGTGTGTTCTAGCCTGACTCTCTCTCTCTCTCTCTATATATATATATATATAGACTCTCTCTCTCTCTCTCTCTCTCTATATATATATATATATATATAGAGTCAGGCTAGAATACACTCGAGTGTACATATCGCACGAATACACTCGAGTGTACATATCGCACGAATACACTCAAGTGTGTTTGCATATCAAGACTATTTTTTGCAAAATGTAAATCATTGATCTTCACTGTCATACTTATAAATAGGCTACATACAAATTTTGAGCCCATTTTGATGAGTGTAAGTTACTCATCCAAGGGCAACAAAATCGACGCACGAAACTAATTTGAAATGCATAATTTTTGCGGTCTTTATAACAGGACCTATAAATGTTCAAATGTGCTCAAATTTTGTGTATGAGCTATTCACAAGATGTTTAAGAAGATCAACGGTTTAGATTTTTGAAAAAAATATTGCATCATGAAAAACTACTTGTGTATTTTGCTCTGAATACACTCGAGTGTATTCTAGCCTGACTCTCTCTCTCTCTCTCTCTCTCTCTCTATATATATATATATATATATATATATATATATATATATATATATATATAGGAAGTACAACTATGTCAGTTTTTGGCATCTCGACCTCTTAACTATGAAGCTGTTCGTCAACAAATTCTCGCATATGAACCCTTGCCAATGTTAGATGATGTCTATCTTCAAGTATTTTGTTTTGTGTCTTCTACTACTGTTGTCGAGGAGCATGCTGCCCTTGTTGTTGCAGGAGGAGAACGTGATAATCCTGGTTGTGGCTGGGGTAAAAGTCTCAACAATAGTGGAGAGGATCCTCTTCTTCCTTCTCTTCTCAATCTAGATTTTGCAATTTTAGCAAGCATGCTAATCATAATGAAGATATATGCTGGCTAAAGCATGAGAAACCAGAATGGCCAATTAAATGTCAACTATCGATACTGGTGGAGCATCGAATTCTGTTCCCTAGTGGTACTAATCATCAGATAGTAATACTGAGTTCTTCTGACCTTGACAAACTAATCAAGGTTGCGTCCGCTTCTACAGTTTCACCCCAAGCAAATATTGCCCAACACTCAGGTGAACCCTCATGTCTTCAAGCCTCTTCTTCTTCATTAAAAGATGATCGGTTATTGATTTGGGTGCTACAAACCATATGATTGGTAATAAGAAACTGTTTACTTACCTAGAGAAATCTACTTGTCATCTTCTTGTGCGTCTAGCAGATAGATCCACTTCTCCAGTTATTGGAAGAGGAGATGTAAATAGCAATCTTCTTGAATTTGTTTTGTTTGTGCTAATTTTTTTGTTAAACTTGATGTCTGTAAGTAAAATTAACAAAACTTTAAACTACAGTCTAACCCTATTTCCTCACACTTCTCCATGCAATATCTCAGGATGAAGAAGACGATTGGTTGGGGATTTGAAGGTAGAGATGGTCTGCACTACCTATAGATCTCGTCAAACCCTACTATCACTGCTATTATAGCCCAGTCTAGCCATTGTAATAAAAAACCCGCCTTGAGGCTCCCGAGGCTTACGCCTTGAGGCGAGGTTATCCCAAATGCGCCTCGAGGCGTAAGCCTCGATGTCCTAGATTGAGGCTTACGCCTCACAATGTGTGAGGCCGCCTCAAAGCACTGAGACTCTGAGGCTTAGCTGAGGCGCACACCTCGATTCTAGGGGATAAACCACCAAATATTTAAGACTATTAAAAACACTTTCTTCTAAAAAATATAGTTCTTATAGTTAATTATCATTGTTTATTAATGAGCATTTAATCATCATTCTCTGAGGGGCATCTTTCAATATTCACTGTTAAATCTATATTTGTTTGCTACCTTCTTATCCACTATGTCAGTGAATTTCATCGTATTGTTAACTAATTTTGGTTTCTTGTTCCTACTTATTAGAAATTCCATCTCCTTTAGTTATTCTATCAATGATATCTTCTATTCTAATAGTATAAAGAATTATTTTATTGTTCTATGTCTACATATTTATTTTACTATTGTGGAGGTCTTTGGTCTCTAGTTATCATATTAAGTTTCACAATTAATTTCTATTTCATTTGGTTGTCCTTGTATATACTTACTTATGTTATACACACATGTATAGACATAACATATATATAAATATATATATATATATATATATATATATATAAATACATGTATATATTTATTTTTGATGACCGCCTCATATGTATTTTGAGGCTTATGCCTCAAACGCCTCGAGGCTTACGCCTCGCCTCACTGAGACAAAAACGCCTCATTACGTCTCATGCACTTTACAACCTTGAGTCTAGCTTTCTTCATCAATGACACCTGAGGCTTGGTCATCCTTCTATTTCTAATTTGAAGTCTTTATTTCCAACTTTATCTCCTGAAAACTTTTCATGTCAGTTTTGTCAGCTTGGAAAACACTATCAGACAATGTTTCCTCCTCACCGTAACTTTAGGAGTCCAAGTTTGTTTCATTTAGTTTACCCTGATGTTTGGGGACCATGTCATATTGGTAATCTTACTGTTGTACCATATTTTGTAACTTTTATTGATGATTGGTCTTGTGTTACCTGAATCTACTTGTTGAAAGATCGTTATGAAGTTTTAGATGTTTTCTCCAAATTCCTAAATAAAATAATGACTCAATTTTCTGTTGCTACTAAATTTGTCCGCACTGATAATGCTTCTGAATATGTGCGACATAGTTTCAAAAATTTGTATAGCCAAGGGACTATTCACCGAACTTCTTGTCCCTATAGCCCACAATAAAATTGAGTTTCCTAAAGGAAAAACAGACATCTTCTTGATTTAGCTCGCACTCTCCTAATTGAAATGAAAGTCCCTAAGTTATATTGGGCAAATGCCATCCTTTTAACCAATTGTCTCATCAATCAGAGGCCCCTCTTTTGTTGTTCAAAATAAAATTCCTTATCACCTTCTCTACCCCATGAGCCACTCTTTGCTTTACCACCAAAAGTTTTTGGCTGCGTATGTTTTGTTCATAATCACCAACCAAGGAGTGATAAACTATCCCCCTTGCTTTCCACTGATGTTTTCTTGGTTACTTTTGTACACAAAAGGGATATAAATGTTTTAATCTTGTTGCACGTTGTTTGCATGTCAATGTGGCCGTCACTTTTCTGAAGATAAATCTTTCTTTTTTAAACCTAGGAAACATGTGCCAGTTCCAACTGTGCCCAATCCCGACGCTACTGTGTCTGCGACTCTACCTGAAGTATCTCCTACTTTGGCATCTTCTGAGACCGATGATCCACCTCAAGACAATGGTAATATTACTGATTTCGTAACAACTTTTGATTATGACATTCCCACTACATTACGGAAGGGGCAACGGTCTGGTACCAAATATTGTATCTCTCAACATATTGCTACAACTCATCTGAATTCTTCCATGGCTCAATTTACTGTTGCTTTATCTGCTATATTTATCCCAAAGAATGATTAGGATAGTCTACTACACTCTGGGTGGAAACGAGCCATGGATGAGGAGATGGATGCATTTCACTCTCGTGGGGCATGGAATCTTGTTGATCTCCCTATAGGGAGTAAACCTATTGACTGTCAATGGATTTTACAGTGGAATACGTGCCTGATGGCACAGTTCAACGTCTAAAGGGCAAACTTGTTGCTAAGGGATACACACAAACATCTGGAATTGATTACTTTGAAAACTTTTGTCTTGTTGCTCTTCTTAATTCTGTCCATATTCAGATTTCTTTTGCCATTAATAAATGTTGGCATTTACATCAACTAGATGTCAAGAACGCCTTCCTATATGGAGATTCACAGGATTATATGTCATAACCTCCAGGTTATGTTGCTCAGGGGAAGTACTCTGGGAAAGTCTTGTCTTATGAAGAATGCTATTATGGCCTCAAACAGAGTCCTCGAGCATGGTTTGACAAGCTATCCCTTGTACTGCACAAACTTGGTTTTACATGTTCTCAATGTGACCATTCTGTGTTTATCAAAATCACTACTTCTGGCATAATTGTTCTCATTGTTTATGTGGTTGACATCATCTTGTGTGGCAGTGATGATGCAAGAATTGCTGATGCAAAGAAATTTTTTATGAAACATTTTGTAACCAAAGACCTTGGGCGTCTACGACATTTTCTTGGCAACACATAACAAGGATGGAGTATCCTTATCTCAGAGAAAGTATACTCTAGACTTACTGAAACATGAATGCTTGACTGCCGACCTACAGTCTCCCCTATGGATCAAGCACATGATCTATGGGTAGAATCTACTCAACCCTTAGAAGATACATTTAGCTATGAATGCTTAGGTGACAAACTTTTATATCTTATTGTTACTGGGCTTTTGCTGTTCTTAGACAATTTATGGATTGCCCTTGGCAGTTTCACAGCTGTCTGCTGCATGCTGAGTATTGAGATATCTGAAGAATGCACATGGACAATTACTGTTTTATAAAAGAAATAGGCATCTAGATGTGACTGGATATTCTGATGTTGATTATGCATGGTGTATGACATGAGATCTACCTCTGGTTATTGTACCTTTATAGGGGGTAACTTGGTTACCTAAAGAAGTAAGAAACAAAATGTTGTTGCTTGATCTAGTGCCGAATCGGAGTATCGTGCAATGGCACATACCACATGTGAGCTATTATGGATCAAATTTATTCATTCTGACTTTGCGTTTTCTATCACTCATGCGATTCCTATGTACTGTGACAATCGTGTTGCTATCTTCATCGCTAGTAACCCCGTCTTTCATGAAAGGTCCAAGCACATTGATGTGGATTGCCATTTTCTCTGAGATGCGGTGGTGACCAAGAAGATCACTACCCTTTTCAGCCTACACATGAGCATACTGTAGATATTTTTACAAAGCCTCTCTCTGGCAAGAGAGTTGAGGAGATGTGTTGCAAGTTGGGCATGATTGATAACTACGCTCCAGCTTGAGGTGGAGTATTGAGATATATTTACCCTCAACTGACGTATTCTCTTTGTTTCTGTTTTGTTATTACTTAAGTCTTATGTAATGTGGGCTTAAGTATAATAGGCCCTTTAAGGTTTGATGTTTGCTTCCTTGCTTTGTCCCCTCCTATTTATAGGAGAGGGGTGTACTCTTTCTAAGATATAGAAAGACAGCTGCTTTCAACAAAGATTATGACGACCAAGAAGATGTTAGATAAGTGGAAACTATAGTCCCTATCTATAAGACAAAAGGAGATGTTTAGAGCTGCTCAACTACAGAGGTACAAGTTGTGTGAGTCTCACTATGAAGCTTTGAAAGAGGATTATTGAGCAAAGGCTAAGATCTATAATGCAATTATCATGCGACCAATTTGGTTTCATCCTTGGAAGATCAACAACATTTGCTATTTTTATGATAAGAAGGCTTGTGAAGAAGTATAGAGAAAGAAAAAGAGATCTTCATATGGTTTTCATTGATTTAGAAAAGGCTATTGATCGAGTTCCAGAGGAAGTGTTGTGGATGGTTTTGGAAAAAAAGATGTGCTAATCCAATACAATGACTTGATTAAAAACATGTATAATAGCTCAACTGCATGTGTGAGGACTCTTGGAGGTGAGACGCCAACATTTCCTAGCATAGTTGGGGTACATCAAGGATCAACACTCAACCCATATCTATTTGTTCTTGTTATGGATGAGTTGACGAAGCATGTGCATGATGATATTCCTTGGTGCATGTTATTTTCTGATGATATTGTTTGATCGACTAAACTAGAGTTGGATTGAATGATAAGGTTGAGCTTTCGAGAAATGTGCTGGGATCAAATGGATTGATGATTAGTAGGGGCAAAATTGAGTGTATGCATTGCAATTTCAGGCAATCTAGAATTGTGAATGGTGGGGCCAAGTTGGATGGAGTGGATATACCAAAATGTGATAAATTTTGTTACTTGGGTTCTATTATTCAAATAAGTGGGGATGTTCAAGTTGATGCTTGTCACATGATCACTACATGATGGTTGAAATGGAGTGCGATTGGAGTATTATGCGACTGGAAGATCCCTCTCAGATTAAAAAGTAAAATTTATAAAACAACTATACGGTCGACCATGGTATATGAGATTGAATGTTGGGCGGTGAAGAAACAAGGGTTTAACAAGATGAATGTGGCCGAAATGTCTGTTGAGATGGATGTGAGCGAAGACAAGAAAAGATTGCTTGTGAAATAACTATATTAGGAACAAAGTGGAGGTGGCGAGCATTGAGGACAAGTTGCGCGAGAGCCAATTGAGATTGTATGGACATGTGCAATGCAGACTGACCAATGCGCTCATAGGAAGCAATGTTATAAAGTCTAGCACAATTAAAAGAAAAAGAGACATGCCTAAATTAACCTGGGAAGAGTTTATAAAGAGAGATTTTGAATCTTCACATATTGATCAAAATATGACCCGTAGCTGAGCGGATTGGGAAAGAAGGATCCATATAGCCCACCTCAACATGGTTGGGATTGATTTTTACATCATGATGATGATGATAATATACATTTATATGTATATGAATGTAAACATAGAAATATACATGCATAATGTGTATACATATATGAAATGTATGTAGTATGTATATATACATATATATACATGTTATATATAAATAGTATGGATATATATGAGGAGTGTGTATATGATCTACATGTATCTGTATGTTTATCATGTGTGGGTGTGCGCGCGCGCGCATGTGTGTGTGTGTATATATATATATATATAGAGAGAGAGAGAGAGAGTCATGCTAGAATACACTCGAGTGTGCAGATCACGCCGTTCACCCCAATGGTGTTTGCCTATCTAGACCATGATTTTCCAAAATCTAATCCATTGATCTTCATGGTTACAATAATAAGTCACATAAAAAATTTGAACTCATTTGGATGAGTGTAAGTCACTCATCCAAGGACAACAAAATCGACGCACAAAACTAATTTGAAATACATGATTTTTGCCTCCTTTAGATGCACGACCTATAGGTGTCCAAATGAGCTAAAATTTATTATATAGTATGTTCTTATGATAATTAAGAAGATCAACGGTTTAGAATTTTCAAAAAATTATTGCATCTTTAAAAATGACTGAGGTGTACGGTGCCTCTGGTACACTCGAATGTACACTAGCCTGACTCTCTCTCTCTCTCTCTATATATATATATATATAATATATATAATATATATATATATATATATATAATATATATATAATATATATATATATATATATATATATATATATATATATATAGTCAGGCTAGGAAACACTCGAGTGTATTCAGAGCAGAATACACTCAAGTAGTTTTTCATGATGCACTATTTTTTTCAAAAATCTAATCCGTTGATCTTAATCATCTTGTGAATAACTCATATAAAAAATTTGAGCACATTTGGACATTTATAGGTCATGTTATAAAGACCGCAAAAATTATGCTATATATATAGGATCGGGAGCCTATACCCATGGGTATAGGAAATTTCCTATACCATACTATTTAGCATGGTTTAGGTGGTAATTAACATAATCCAACTGTACGGATGCAAAATATTTAGTTTGAATTAGATGCTATTAAAATTTCACGATGATCACATGTTTACTTTATCAGATATAAACGAAAACATTTCAATGGTAGCTGCTGATCTTTAGAGTTACCGTTCATTTGCATGATCACAAAACTTTTAGATGAAGGTGCTACACATATCTGATTGGATTGATTTTTGAAACACAGCTTAACTACCTAGTGTACTTTATATCTATACGGTTGGATCATGCTAAATGTCTTGGGAAGAGTGCAAAATAAGGTTTAGGTATAGGAAATTTCCTATCCCTTAGGGATAGAGTCCCTTTTGTGATATATATATATATATATATATATATATAGAGTCAGGCTAGAATACACTCGAGTGTATCCGGAGCGGAATACACTCAAGTAGTTTTTCATGATGCAATATTTTTTTTGAAAATCTAATCCGTTGATCTTCTTAAACATCTCCTGAACAACGCATACGCAAAATTTGAGCACATTTGGATATGTATAGCTCATGTTATGAAGACCGCAAAAATTATGCATTTCAAATTAGTTTTGCGCGTCGATTTTTTTGCCCTTGGATGAGTGACTTACACTCATCCAAATGGGCTCAAAATTTGTATGTAGCCTAGTTATAGTATGACGGTGAAGATCAACGGTTTACATTTTGAAAAAAATAGTCTTGAAATGCAAACACACTTGAGTGTATTCGTGCGATCCGTACACTCGAGTGTATTCTAGCCTGACATACAAGACTATTTTTTGCACGAATACACTCAAGTGTGTTTGCATATCAAGACTATTTTTTGCAAAATGTAAACCGTTGATCTTCACCGTCATACTATAAATAGGCTACATACAAATTTTGAGCCCATTTGGATGAGTGTAAGTCACTCATCCGAGGGCAACAAAATCGACGCGCGAAACTAATTTGAAATGGATAATTTTTGCGGTCTTCATAACATGAGCTATAGATATCCAAATGTGCTCAAATTTTGCGTATGAGTTGTTCACGAGATGTTTAAGAAGATCAACGGACTAGATTTAAAAAAAAACATTGCATCATGAAAACTACTTGAGTGTATTCCGCTCCGGATACACTCGAGTGTATTCTAGCCTGACTCTCTCTCTCTCTCTCTCTCTATATATATATATATATATATATATATATATATATATATGCAAATTTTGAGCTCATTTGGATGAGTGTAAGTCACTCATCTGAGGGTGTAAGTCACTCATCTGAGGGCAACAAAATTGACGCACGAAACTAATTTGAAATGCATAATTTTATGGTCTTCATAACATGACCTATAAATGTCCAAATGGGTTGAAATTTTATATATGAGCTATTCACAAGATATTAAAGAAGATTAACGGATTAGATTTAAAAAAAAATATTGCATCATGGAAAACTACTTGAGTGTATTCTGCTCCGGATACACTCGAGTGTATTCTAGCCTGACTCTCTCTCTCTCTCTCTATATATATATATATATATATATATATATATATATATATGCTGTATATTCTCTCTAGAAACCAGCAACTCTACTGTAATCTTTAGGACTTCTACTCGTGTAGTTATTGTTTTTAATGATAATATCTTTTACCACAGGGCATTTATGGAATCCCATTTGCCTTCTTTCAAGCAGACAAATCCTCAATTAGAGGTGGTTACTGAACTTATCCGTGGTCAACATCCTCACTTGAAGGGCTTATATAGTAAGAACTGCTTTATGCCTTTTCATTTATACTCATCTTCTGATATTCTTATAGTTTCTGGAGTACTCAATATTGAGCTTTTATAGTAGGTATACTGGAATCATCTTGGTTTGGTTGGTACTTGTGTGGAAGCTTCATTTTGTTGCCCAGTCATGTCATAGAACATTTGTTTCAACAATCATCTAACCAAACTATCTGTTTATTTGAAAATCCATTGTAGTAGTAGTGGTTACAAATATCGTGGCAGGAACAACGGTTGAGATTGTTAAGTATAATAGTCTAACTTCAGTTGGTTAGTTTTTTTTCTTTCTTTATTTCAATGTTTTGCTAGTTTTGACATGTGTAAACTACATATAACCATCTATCTGATTGTTATATCTCTCTATAACTATTTCTTCATCATCATCGCCGTAGTTGTCACATTGTCATTTTAGTCTCAGTCCTAATCATGTGGGCCAGCTACATGGATTATTCTCTTTTATTTAGCACTATTTTGGGTTATATTTTCATGAGACACGACGACTATATATTTCTTAATCAAGGCACTGTGCTAAAGTTTTTGCAGCGTGTTAACGTTTAAACTGTAAGGCAGGCAGCTTGACTATTTTTCATCACACGTGCACACACAAACTCATTATATTTTTGGTCATACACAAACAATATGTGAATTGTACAAATGGGCAAGGAAATGATATGCGATCTTATTGTTATCTTCAATGAAGGTTAAATCAACGATGCTCTTTATGTCCATACAGTTGGATTCAATGTTATCAGAACCGGACCCCTTATCGAACCGGTGAGGCTACTGGTCACTGTTTAACCAATTCAACCTGTGGCTGAATCGGTTAACCATTAAATAGTAGCCTCACGGGTTTGCTGACCGGTCCGGTTCTGATATCATTGAACCGGTTCAATCGGTGACGTCAGTAACATATAAAAAAAATATTAATATGCTAAAAATATAGACAATGTAGTGAAAATATGAACTAGTTCAACTGTGACGAAGGTATAAGTAGAATTCTTAGAATCCACAATAAACTCATAACCTCATAAATTACAAAATACTTATGCTTCATACACAATTATACTTAAAAATCCAAAGTTCATTAACGAAATAAGATCCTAAAACATAATTAGACCCTTCGGTTTTTGTGTTTGTATGTGCCAAAAAATGTCACGTGTTGAGAGGTGGGTGGAAATTATAGTCAAACCACTCATTGGCTGGGACAGAAGTTTGGTTAATCAAACCGGTGCCGTCGATTAACCAGTAGTGGACCAGTCAGTTCTGACCAATTGAACCGGTCGTATGACTGGTAGGACGGGTATTACCGGGTTTTCACAATAACCAAACCGGTAGGGGTGCCGGTTCACGGTCTAACCGGTCGGACTGAATGGTCCAACCGAATTTTGATAACACTTGGATAATAAGAATACAATCTAAGTTTGTAGTTATTCAGAAGGTTCTCTAGCTCTTACCATAGATGGGCTCACGGATCATGGCTCTCTCTATGTATATTATCAAATTTTAAAACTAGATTTATCTTAGCCAACATAAATATGGAGACATTGTTGCCTTTCAAGCATCTAGGCTAGCCAATTAAGAAGCAATGATTGCACTCAACGAGTTCAAAATCAAATTGTTTAGAAAACATATAAGAAGTTGGATACTAGAAAGGGGAAAAATGATATATATGAAATGGCTCATTATCATAAATATAGGAACAAATATGGATTGGGCGAAATACATTAAGATTGAGGATGGTATAGTATTGGTAAAGGATGATAGAATTGAGCATTAATCATATACTACCTTACCAACTTTTTAATGGAGATACCTTGTATACTTCTCAAAATTTTTGTGCCATGGAAAATGTAATATTGTCCAAAAACGAAGATAAATAATTCAAGGTTATCATTTCTGTAAAAGAGGAAAATAGAGAAGTCGTGTGATGCGAGATGGTATTCCGATTGAGGGATGAAAAAGAGTATTGGAGAAAAAGGAGTTATGTAGGGAACCATTCCATTTTTCACAAAATATAGAGGTATCTAGCTCAGCGATTCCCACCGTAAAGCTTTAATTGAACCTGTGTTGTCCGGGCGCCCGGCTGGGCCCTCCCCCAACGTCCCAACTCTAGGCGCCCAGCCTGAATGGTTGGCGGGTGAGTGGTCTGGATGGCGTGCCTGGTTGTTATATTGGCCTGGGCTTAACTCTTAAGTCTGCAAAAAAAAAAAAACATGAAACGCAGACTCGCCCCTCTTTGCTTCCGCAATGACGCGACACGGCAACAGCAACGATGCTTCTTGCCTCCTCCTCCTCCTCCTCCCCCTTTTCTTCCTCTCCTCCCACATCCGCACAACAACCACATTGCATTGAACAAGAAGCAACAGCAGAACCTTGTGTAGGAGCAGCAGGAGCTGGGCTCCTTCAAGGTTAATCAAATAAACATAACAAATATGAAATGATCAAAGGATCATTATATGCTCAACTTAGCCAAGAGAACAACTTTTTTTGCTAAGCAGGAACCTCTTTCTGCTTGAGCCTACTTTATCCTGCTTCCTGTGGCCCCCTCAATTGGCCAGTTAGGACTGCTTGATTAAAATAAGAACCACATTTACCCAACAACCATATTTATCCACGCTCTGCAGATATTACAAGCTATGACATATAAGAAACTGCCTTAAATATTGTGGTTTTATTCCTCTTGTACTGAATTTGTATGCAAACTTCTATGTATTACTGTTGATAACCACACAGTATAATGTTTTACTTTATACATAATATCCTATACAGAGTTACAGACTATACTGATCTCACAAAAAGTGTATTTTGTTAGTATCTTGAAAATACAGTAAATACCTATCTACAGTGGTATAAAAGTACCCTAAATGTGTAAGAGCACTATGCGAATCATGTCTATTAAATTATCTGCATTATTATATCATAATCAGCTGCTTTACATAGTATGAAGATGTGTCATGCAAGCCACTATTGCAAAACTTGATCTCGTTTAGTAATTCAACCGCCAAACTATACCCCCCTGACGTGGGTTGATATAGGTAATTCACAAGAAGCCCTAATTGGCTTATGTCCATTAATGACTCAATTTAAATAAGATATAAACTAACAAAACATGACTTATATAGAAGACCCTAGCATCACTCTTAGGTCCTATAACCAAAAGAATTACATAATGAATCCTAAGACATGATAACATTTAAAGTAGTAATTAACCCTAACTAAATGCACTCTCAGGCTTTTGGTTCCTGGACTTTTGCTTCCGCTACAAAAGATCTTGCCCTGAGATCAAAACCAAAAGTTGTTGGTGTAAGACAATGTCATGTCCTCGTGTGAAGAAGACTGGTCCAATGAACATCACACTTCCTCCGCAAACGATCAAACCAATAGACACTTTAAAGTAGGAATTTGCATCGAGAAGCGGTGAAAAGAATGGATCATATAATACTATGATGATTGATTGATGATTGAGTCGTGCTTCGCTAGTGGCGTCACTATGAGTGGTGGAAAAGCTGGATCTACATGTGCATAGATATCCTTCTCCATCTTTGGTTACAACTCTTGCTCTAGAAGTAACATGTCGATTGGATCGACGAGCATACCTAGATCGGTGAGTACAATTGTAACCACATGTAACTAATTGGCGTTGTTGTTCTCAACATGTGAATCTTCGTCGTCCCATGTAATGCATTATTGGCATTGAGCTTATCGATCCCCAATCTCACATCAACCATGGCATGGGTGAATTCATTGAGGTTTCAATAGTCACATGATTGGAATGACATGTTTAAACTTGGGAAAGTGTTGCAACACAACCATTATGCATTACAATCTTCAAATCTTTTAGGCATTGTGGCTCTACCAATCTTTGGATGATCCTTGTAATTATTTGATGAAGAGCATATCATTTAAGGGAAGTCTGCCAAAGCTAGTGATGTCCATCTATTGAACCCAAAAAGGAAAGTTGGCAATGCAAATCCCTACTAATCCTCCCAAAGCAGACACATTTTAGCATACGCTTGCAAAGTTTGGGTGAGATCCAAAATTTAAAATATGGGTCCGCAAGTGTTCACGAATTTTGCGACGACCACATTGTGATTTGAAAATTCTGCGACGTTGAAGGGCCTAATTGTTGCGGATGATGCGTAGGGAAGAAGAAAATCACCAAAAACCTATGGTTTAGATTGCAAACATACATGTGTTTTCTAATGTTATAAATCATCAAAATCGATGGATTGGCTGATTTTCCGAGTGGTTCCTGGGATCCAGACCTAGGGTTTATATCTCAAACTTTAATACCAACTAATGCAAACTACAGTTTCAAAACCTAATTTTGTCTATCAAATTCAATTGTCAGACAATACTCTTGTGCCTCACCGTAGATAGATATTTCATGGGAAGCAGTAATCATCATTTCTACGAAAATACTAACTTAAATTCAAAATAAACTAATAAAACTTGAAAGAAAGTATTGCATAATAAACCCCATGACATAAAAACTTGATAAAGATCCGATAAAGCCTAATTTGATGCTCTATGAGGCTTTTGGATTTAGTAGCTTGACTTGTCCTCCATCAATATGTTAACATATATTGTTGTTTGATCAAATGGATTGATGATTAGTAGGAGCAAAACTGAGTATATCCATTACAATTTCAGCCAATCTCACAGTGTGAATGGTGGAGCCAAGTTGGACGGAGTAGATATACCAAAATGTGATAAATTTCGTTACTTGGGTTCTATTATTCAAATAGATCGGGATGTCCAAGATGATGTTTGTCACATGATCATTGCAGGATGGTTGAAATGGAGGAGTGCAACTGGAGTGCTATGTGATAAGAAGATCCCTCTCAGGTAATTTATAGAACAACTATACAACCAACCATGCTCTATGGGAGTGAATGTTAGGCGGTGAAGAAACAAAGTCTCAACAAGATGAACGTGGCTGAAATGTGTATGCTGAGATGGATGTGTGGGAAGACAAGAAAAGACCGCTTGAGTAATGAGTATATCAGGAATAAAGTGGGGATGGCGAGCATTGAGGACAAGTTGCGCGAGGGCCGACTCAGATGGTATGGACATGTGTAACACAAAATGACTAATGCGCCTATGCGAAGCAATGCTATTGAGTCAAGCACAATAAATAGAAGAAGAGGAAGACCTAAATTAATATGTGATGAGCTTATAAAGAGAGATTTTGAATCTCTACATCTCGACCATAATATGACCCATGATAGAGCTGAATGGAAACGAAGGCACCATGTAGCCGACCCCAACATAGTTGGGACTGAGGCTTAGTTGATGATGATGATGATGATGATGTTGTTGTTTGATCACTACAATCTACTATAGGATAACCTAATCTACATATTTTTTAATTGTTGTTTAGTATTATTGTCAAACAGTAAGTAACATCATTTTTCACATCTTGTCTGTAAGACTATAATAAGTACTAATATTTACATATTTACTTTTACCTACCACTAATATACTAGATAATGTTATTTTTGCTTGGTTATTGTGTGGTTATCCAATATTAAGCAATCTAGCAATACAAAAATACAAATATCTGTATAACTGACTGCTTCTTTAAAAGGTACCCACTTCATGCTTAAGCACCCATGAAAGGATGGTTGCTCACATTTCACTTCAAGCATTCGAAAACTTGGGAGATAGATGGCCCTTGATCATAATTTGAGGAAGGAACTGCAAATAGTTCTCATCCATAAACGAACATGTACCTTTAGTGTTTTCTCTACAGTCAAATGGAGTGTGACTAGTAAAATATAATCACCGTTAAGAAGCCGGTCCCATGATCTTAAGTTGACAGAAAGCACATCCTTATTCAAATCCAACATGGATGGGGTCCTTAAAAAGGGTAAAGCATAATGGGGGATGACATAGTCATCAACAATTACGAAGTCCTCATATGGGGAATGGAACCTGAAAAGAAGGGGTCAACCACATAAAATGGCACATACATATGCATATATAATAAGCCCAAGAGTGGTGTGTAAATCTCAATGAAAATTTAACATTATTCAAACTTTATATTACCACAATTAAAGTCATGGATCATAATATGATGATTAATTAAGAGATACAACAGTTTCCATATTGTCAATCAATCATGATTTCAAATGAATTGTGTTCCAACAAGGAGAAGAATATTAATAATTGAATGATGAACACATCCAATAATAAAAGGGTACTTGAGAAGGCTTTATTACATCGATAATTCAGAGATATAAACTCAATCAAGTCCAATAATAAAATACGTAGATTCTTATTAGGTTTTTCACATTCAATGATCACACAAAAGGACATCCTCTATCATGTGATGCATATCAAGGGGCCAATGTTTTAATATGTTGACTAAATCAGATATAATTAGAATCACAAAGTGATTCAAAGTGAGGAGCCAAAGCCCTAACAAAGGGCAAGAAGGTAAATCATTTTAGTTTAACGGATATCTGCATGTGGACTAAATGCCGAAATAATAAGAAAGTAGTAACAACTTAACTCAGTTCAACATTTCCTTGATACCTAAACAAAACCTGAAACCCTTTTCAGCTGTTATCTGTTAGAAACTTAGAAACAATTTATTCAGCAGCTGATATATTATTCAAATGAGTCTTTTGATTATTGTTACATGTCCAATCCATTATCCTCTGAGATTTTGATTTTAGCTTCACAATATTTATTAGAAATTTCAATTAGTTTTAGTACTTTTTACCGTCCACACTCTTCCCTGATGAATATTTTAATTCAAACCTGAATTTGAAAAAAAAACAGATTCACCCCTTTTTTTCCTTTTGTAAATGGATCCAAGTCTAGGAAGCACAAACACGTTTCTAGACACAAATATGGACACATGTCATGGGCATTTCCTAAAATATATGGCACAGACACGATTCCGAATGAGGGGATAATGTATATTTATATATACATACATATGTAGAATTACAAATCCTGAATACATATACACACACATAAACACACACATTATATGTTTGTAGTAATAACAATTTATGTATGTATGTCAGTGAATATGTGTCATATCCTAAGCAAGTACATTAGTTGCATAATCAGTAGTAATAGCAGATTCTTATAATTAAGTGATAACTTCTCATTACTCAAATAGTAAATTTACTGTAGTATGAGTCATGCTTATCACGATACATATGGAATATATTCTTGAAATTTGTATGCTTGCTGATTTAATTTCTGCCTTGTATTACACTCTTTTGAATACAGTTCAAACATCAAAGTGTTGTTTATTCTGAAATTATGCTTTGAATTAACCTACTGCAGCAGCTGCTGCTGATTTCGCGTGTCCAAGGCGTCTCAAAATGCCGGGATGTGAAAGTGGGCTAAAAGGTTTTGAGGTGTGTCTAAGTTGTCCGAAATGTGTCTGACATGGACGAGGGCTAGATAGAGGTGTCCGTGCTTCCTATATCACGTGTTCCTGGATATGGTAACTCACACTACCCTCTTCCTTCTTTCGTGTTTATATGAATCAGAACGCCACCCACACGTTTGTTCTCTGGCGAGGGTGAATCTGCGCTCATGGACACTTTACGCTCTAGCCGACGTCACCATTGTAGGAAGTCAAGGCACCTCTTCAAACCCAATGTTTTAGAAATGACTTGCGTTTCGACTGTGATCAATAGGACCAGTTTGAGTCGGGTTCGACCAAAGTGTTGTGTGACCAAAACGTTTTGAGGTGTGTCTAAGTTGTGTCCGTGTCCAAAATGTGTCCGACATGGACACGG
Source organism: Alisma plantago-aquatica (assembly GCA_963693085.1). Classification (NCBI taxonomy): domain Eukaryota; kingdom Viridiplantae; phylum Streptophyta; class Magnoliopsida; order Alismatales; family Alismataceae; genus Alisma; species Alisma plantago-aquatica. Next base: position 945,962,608 of record OY856412.1, read on the forward strand.
GGACTAGACAGAGGTGTTCGTGCTTCCTAGATCACATGATCCAGGATATAGTAACTCACACTGCCCTCTTCTTTTGTGTTTGTATGAATCAGACCGCCACACACATTTGTTTTCTGGTGAGGGAAAATCTACGCTCATGGACACATTACGTCTCACTCTAGCCGACCTCACCATTGTAGGAGGTCAAGGCACCTCTTCAAACCCAATGTTTTTAGAAATGACTTGCATTTAGACTGTGATAAATAGGATCACTTTGAGTTGGGTTTGACTAGAGTGGTCGAACTAGTCAGATCACAAATTATGTCAGCATGACACAATAGAGAATCAAACCTGTCCCTGGGTTACAAAGGTAATGTTAGTTAGAGCGATCGAACTGGTTGAATCAAGTGTGTGTTTGTGCAATGTTTTAAAAGTACCATGTGCGGCCACATATGTGACCGCATAAATGATGCAGCTGGTAAGCTGAAGCACATAGGTCCAATAGGCAGGCAAGGTGGACAAGGGCTGAATATGCGAGCTCATGGGCGCTTCTACGATACTTTAATTGATGATTTTTGATTTGGTAAAAAAATACAAGTCGACCCCCCACCTCTGCCTGATGGAAAGGCTCCCAAACCCTTTCCTTCTCCCGAGTTCCAACTCAAGCCGTTGAAGTATGTCATGTGACAACTGTTACCCTCTTTACAACTTCTCCTTGACTGTGAGTGGCTTCTTGTCCCCCGACAACTCCTTTTGTGCTGACATTGACATCTAATCTTGGCGGTGACTAGCAGTGGGGAGAAATAGGTTAGCAATGTAATCCTCTCCTTAAACCAAGCTACATGTATGTCAATGTCGGTCAATTTTTTGATTTTTGCCTGTCCCTCCTATTTCCTTTCATTCTTCTAGTGTCTTTCCCTTATGCGATTTCACCTTGATGCTTTTCTTCTCCTTTTTTTCTTTTTCTTCTTATCCTCGTCAATTACAAAATCTCTTTGGTTCCTCTTCCTCCTTCCACTCGTCATCTTGCTTTTCTTCTCCCTTCTATTTAACGACGTCACTCACTATTCTTCTTCTTCTTCTTCTTCTTCCAATTTCTTTCTCCAACACGGCTAGTTTGACTCTTCTAGTTTCTCACCTATTTTTTGTCTTTTCTTCACGCCATTCTCTTGTTCCTTTTCTTCTCCCTTCCCTTGCATAATTATTGTTTTGTCCCATGTTCTTCTTCAATTACTCCTCCATTTCTCCCAGCACAACACCTATCCTTCGCTTCCTGTATGCCTTTATTGATTTACTGCATGATTAGTCACTTAACATTTACTTCATGCCTTTCCTCGTTTCATTATTATTTGGTGATTGTTAGCTATTCCATTTAGTTGATTCCTATGTGCTTGATGATCATTCTTTATTGTTGTTTGTGTCTATTAGATTGATTATAACACTTAAGACCAGTGTTGGTTGTTTGCTTTCATTCATATTACTTATTACTATTGTATAGGGTATTTTCATTATGACCTCTATAATGTTTCTCAATATTGTCTTGTGTGATGTGTTTTGTTTATCTTATAATATCTAATGTTTGATGCCCTGATTTGCTTGTTATGTTTTTGTTTATTGTCTTCATGTATATTACATTCATGTTATTAAGAACCCGCCTTGAGGTTTTTGAGCCTTTACACCTCGAGGGGAGGCTACCCCGTTTGCCTCTCGAGGCGTACGTCTCGATGTCCTGGACTGAGGGCGACCTCTATAATGTTTCTCAATATTGTCTTGTGTGATGTGTTTTGTTTATCTTATAATATCTAATGTTTGATGCCCTGATTTGTTTGATATGTTTTTGTTTATTGTCTTCATGTATATTACATTCATGTTATTAAGAACCCGCCTTGAGGTTTTTGAGCCTTTACACCTCGAGGGGAGGCTACCCCGTTTGCGGCTCGAGGCGTACGTCTCGATGTCCTGGACTGAGGGCTTATGCCTCACAATGTCTAAGGCTCACCTCAAAGCAATGAGGCTCTGAGGCTTAGCTGAGGCACAAGCTTTAGTTTTGGATGATAATGTTTTATGTTAACCACCAGTTTCTACAAATAAGATTATTATAAACACTTTTTTCAGAAAATAATATTTGAAGTTCTAGTTAATTATATATATTTTTTTGATGACCGAGAAAACCCACCCCGGGCGAGGCCGACATGGTAAACTCTCGAGGCATGAGAGGGTGTGGTCCGGTCACCCCCCTCCCGTGCCTAATCAACGTGGATTGACGTTTGCAAAGGTCCTTCGGTGAGGTTTGAACCCAGGTCCTTCATTGGGACTTACCGAGCTCTTACCACCCAGGCTATTATTGCCGGACAATTGTAGTTAATTATAATTCTTTTATTATCAAAATTTTTAATTATCATTCTCTGGGTGACGTCTTCAATCTTCATGTTAAATTTATCTTTGTTTGCTACCTTCTTATTTACTACGTTAATGGATTTCATCTTAGGCCCTGTTTGGTTGGATGTAATCGGAGTGCAAATTATGTTTTTAAAAGTGATATGATAAAAAGGCAGGAATTTAAACTACCCGTTCATGGTTTGGTTGGATGAAGGTTAGATGTGATGAGTATCGGTTCCGCCATTTGGTTGGCACGTAAATCATGATGTAACGCTGGTATGATACACGTAAAGTATACCTTGCTGCATGAGAAATTCCCAACCTGGGCTCCCATCAAATTAAACTCGGTGGCTCGGTAACATGCTCTTTGTTGAGACAGACACGGGTCATGCGAGTAATTCGTCCATCCGGTCACGCCAGCCACACCTGACCGCACCGTTTTAAGCGGTGGTACAAATTCCCGGGTTTTGAGGTCTTGTAAGGAGCAACTGATAATTACATTTCTACGAACTACATCCCACATCACCCTACCAAATGCTTTTCTGGAAAAAAAATCCTAACATTCCAACAACATGAATTGAAACACCCTCCTACCAAACAAGCCCTTATTGTTATGTAATTTTGGATCGTTGTTCCTACTAATTCCAAATTCTACCCCCTTACATTTTCTCTGTTAATTACATATTTTGATCTAATAGTATAATTGATTGCTATCTTGTTATTTTCTATATATTGTTCAGTATTGTGGTGGTCCTTAACATAGTGACAAATTCGGGTTTCGACAACTTTTCGACTGGCCGGAAAAAATCGGAATTTGGAAAAAATCGGAAAAAATCAATATATTTCGGTCAAAGTTTGGTCAACTATTCGGAAATAATCGAGAATTAGTCGGCCATACATATACATATAAATACTTATATACACATATATATACACATGTATATACATATACATACATATCAGATACATATATATATATATATATGTGTATGTTATGCATGTATACATATACATATATATCAGATACATGTAACTATTAAGGTCACTAGACTCAATCTTATTGAGTGAAAAATGTAGGAAAAGAATTAAAGAATAGTTGCACAATAACAATGGACTGTCAGGACTCAGGAGAGTGAGGGGTTGGAGGTTTAGTGTACATCAGAAGTTCTGTGTACATGGTGTGGTGAAAAAAAGGCAAACGACTTAAAAGAGAAAAAATGTGAAAAAACGTGAAAAGTTGTGAAGAATCGTGAAAAATCGTATAATTCGGGAAAAGCGGGAAAAATCGTGAAAAGACGCGAAAAATCGGCGACCAGCGTATTAATCGTGGTGAACATTCAGGAGTCTATTAAATCGTGAAAATTGCCGATTTTTTCGTAAAATTCGGAGACTTTTGTTACTATGGTCCTTAATATCTTTTATCCTTATTAAGTTTCATAAATATTTTCTATTTTGGTATAGTTTATTGTATATACATATTTATGTTATACACATGGATATACATAAACATATATCAATATATATTAGTATATAAATACAAATATCTATGCGCTTGGATAATCCTATTTATTAAAGATTGCCTCATGCATATTTTGAGGTTGACACCTCTCCTCATTGAGAGACAAGAACGCCTCGTCACGCCTCACACACTTTGTAGCCTTGATTTCATTTTAGTTTAAGTTTGTTGATTCTTGGATGCATTCTAAATGGTATCTCAGATTTATTGAAACTTTTATATTTGAATCAATCTGACGTTAAGTGTCTAAATCTGTAATTGTAAAAATGAAATATGAAATTGTATGATTGATATATATTCATCTAGATATAAAAATTTAAGTAATAAAAAAAAATCAAAACTTAATATACTCCCGATGTCCTTCATACTGCATATGCTCATTTCAAGTACCTTTCCGTCCGTACACATACTACTTTTAAAAACCATGTCTGTGTATGTAAATACACCATATAACTGTATATATATATATATCTATATATATACATACATATATACGTACTGTAGCAGTAATGTAGCGGCGAAAAAAAGGAGATTTCGGAGTGTGGTGGCGGCTAGGGTTGGTGGAGATAGGGATTAGGTTTAAGGTGGATCGTCCCGCTCTGATACCATGTGAAAAACAATGAGATTTGGAGAGCTTAGGGTTGCACAATGTGTGCCCCCTCATATATATAATACTGAAAGAATTACAGAGAGGTCCATATATAAAAGAGAAATAACAAAACAAATAGCAGACAATGTAAAACAGGAAATATATAATGTAACAAGACTAATTATTGGATACCTTTCTAACTTATTGTTATATGTGCATATCATCAATTAGTCATACATTACAGCAGTACAATTAACTAAAGTATGCATTTTAAAATTAGATAATAGTTACATATATTTTACTTGTATAAATTACACTTTACAAGAGTACTATATTATCCAAACTTGCATACAAGTATGCATTCTATTAGAACTAGGCTTATCATAGGATATTTAATGTATATAAGTTTAATATATTATAGTCAGTAATACTTGGGAGTTGGGACCATATAGTTTATATAAAGTTACAGGTGTACAGCAAAATAAAAAAAAGGACAAAAAACGGCCAAAAAGGGGAAAAAAAGGGCAAAAAAAAGGGAGAAAAACGGGTGAAAAGCGGGAAAAAACGGCCGATTAATTACAAAAACGTTAACCGGCGATTTTGGCAAAACTCGAACGGCCTGGGCATTGGGCCGATTAAGCGGCCGTTTAATCGGGCGCTCAGCCCGTTTTTCATTTCACTGATACTATGTAAATTAGTTAATGCTTCAAAAAAATTATCTCAACTGGACATTTATGGATGAAAGGAACAAAAATGTACTTTTCAAACCAATGATAAGTTACAAATATTTTTGAAATGTTTGGATAAGTATATAGTCATATTGTGAAAAATATGAGATATCATTGTAATTTCTAAAAAGTTCTAATTTAGATAATGTTTTTTCATTCAATTATTTGAATTAGTTATAAACTTATATGTATACTTGAGTACTTGATAACTAGCTCAGTTTGTAAAACATGATGTTGATTGTAGTACATTTCATAGATTCAAATTCCACCGCCAAATTAGGGAGGGCGAAAAAAAATACTAAATTGTATATGTGATTAATATCAAACTCCTTTGGTTGTCATTCACATTCTATTCACATACATGACACGGAGCCACATTTTTGAGTTGTTTCTTCTCATCAATTGAGAGAGGTAGAGAAAAAGAATGTAACTACCTAAGGAGAAGAAAGGTGTATAAGTGAATAATGGCAACGAGACAACAAAGTGTTAAGTAAATACTAAAAATAGAACGGAAACTTCGACAAGGATGAATCATGAATGTGGCTCGCTGCATGTCAATTTTAGAAATTATTATATTAATAAACTAAATGTTACCCACAATTGCCGCAGATGGTGTCAGACGGACACGACTTTAATTTATTGCGCAAGATACTCTTATTGGTATAGCTCGGCGAATCACTTTGTGTGACCAATATTGTGCAGCTTCACACAAATTCTGTTTCCTATTAGATCATTACCCTATATAAATCTGTGTGCGTGCATGTTGTGTGTGTGTTAGATGCACACATGTGTCTATATGTATATATATCATTGGGAAACATTGAATACATATATATATATATATATATATATATATATATATATATATATGATATATATATATAGTTAAATAACCATGTTCATATTTTTAGATAAATACATTTGCAAATGACTAACACAATATTTATATTTATATAAAGACGTATATTGTGCATGTCTATGTTGAAATTACATTCATTAATGTGATTTTAGAATATGGATCAAATTATTAACAATTTTTTATATGTGTGTTAATCTGTGTCTATGCTTATGGTGTGTTTATGTGCTTACATGTACATTTTTCTAAAAAGCGGTATGCGGTGTACATGTGGAGAGGGTACCATATACATTATATGCAATGTGCAGGAGTACATAAGAAAGTATATGCAATTTTTGACTTTTATATAAATTGATTCTATATGATTATAAAATGACATATTGGGTATATAAGCTAATAATTGAAGATGTTATGCATTATATTTTTATACAAACATAGTAATATACATGTATAACATCTTTATATGTCTATATATAAGTATAAACATATGGATTGTGTGTGCTATGTGTGTATATGTAGGCATATTGTATATATATATTATATGTATACATATATATACATACATGTATATGTGTGTGTGTATGTATATATATGCATGTGTACACACACATGCACACACACATATAGCGAGAGAGATGAATATATAAAAAGATATGCATATAATTGTACAAATGTGTTAAAACTTACTACTTGTATTACATATGAATATATGACTACATATTTCAATACAAAATGAAATGCATATGTCCATATATGTAAGTGTAGGGATGCAGGTAGTGGGCTTTCCAAAAAAATAGAGTTTAATCAGCCGCTTAATCGTCAAGCCATAGAATTAAATGTTCAATTTTGATGCCGTATCCAATGGCCAGAAACAGAAATTTATAGAAATGTCGACTAAAATTTTGATATTTACGGCCCTAACGATTTCGATGACCAAATAGGCAAAATTAAATCATGAAATCTACCAAGACGGTCTAAACACCAAAGTTTACTCAAATATGCAGTAATATTTCATATTGGATATGTGGGGGGGGGGTCCCACATTTGTAAGTGAAGGAAGCTGAACAATTTTGATAGAATTTTGATGGCAAAGTGAAGGAATTAAGTTCTGAAAATTTACAAACACAATGTTTAGACATACACACACTAGACTATATAATAAATTTATATGTTTAGAGGTCAAGGTGGGATGCATGTCTTGATTAGTGAGTTCACAAATAAACATAAATGTCAAGTCTACTAGACATTTGTAAGTGAAGGAAACTGAACAATTTTGACAGAATTTTGATGGCAAAATGAAGGAATTAAGTTATGAAAATTTACAATCACAATGTTTAAACATACACACACTAAACTATGTAATAAATTTATATGTTTAGAGGTCAAGGTGGGATGCATGTCTTTATTAGTGAGTTCACAAATAAACATAAATGTCAAGTTTGCTAGACAGTTAGACTGTTAAAGACTCTAAATTACAGTTTAGAATTTAAAACTTACAGTTACAATTTACAAACTTATGAACTACAACTTGTATAAGTCTAGTGTTAGCATTTAACTAGGTTACATGGGACATTTCTACATAGATCCAAGCTTGGAATTAAAAAGCGGCTGGAGCGGCCACTTAAGCGCCCAACACACCTGACCACTTTTTTCTCTTCCAGCTGAGCGGCATGTTAAGCATGTTGTATTGAAACGGCTGCCTTTTCCCGTTTTTACCCGCTTTTTTGGGCCTGCTCAGGCAGCCCGCTTCAGGCGCTTCATAATAGATTTTAGTTATCCAACTTAGTCAGTAATTGAAATATTCAAAAAGCAACATAATATGATACCCAAGATCCCAATATGAGATGAAACCTACCATCAACAATAATGCCATTCCCAATTGGGTCAGTTGCCTCTGTGAATTCGGCTTAGGAGTAGCAATTATTTCCTGTTGGAAGTTGTATTTGTGTATAATATATTGATATTGGATTGGTGTATAATGTAGGTCTTTGTCAATTGGGTTAGTCTATCTTTATGTTTCTGCAACTATTACTTCTCACATATTACTTGTTACCTACTACTTGCAAATGTAGTGTTGTGTGTCTAAAATCTAAATCTACCATACTTTTTTACCAACAACATTTTAGTAATAGTGTGATAGTATTATATATAGACTCATGTGTTGTTTTGTCGTAGATAATGCATATGCATGTACTGTACGTAAAGTATGAATGTGTACTATTGTAATTCTATGACATGTATGCCCAGTTGTATGAATCTTGAAAATATTCCAATATGTGATGTTTATTAAGTTATTGGTTACTGTAAATCATGAGTTATGCATGTTACAATGATCGCAAACATGTTTATATTTAAGACATCACTTGTCTATGTTGAACATGTTATAGTGAGTTATAGTTCTATCCATATGACACTTTGTTAAAGTCTGCAATTAATATTTTGTCAAAGTTAAGTAATTAATTATTTGTGTAAAATACAACCAAACTATTAGGTTGAGTTTGGATGATTACTTCTTAAATGCGAAAGTCTGTCTATAGGGTCGTACAACTTTTTGGTATTTCGCAGCGGACGAGCGAAGAGCTGCAACCAGCAGAGCATGTAAAGTTACATGGGAAAACTGTGATACGGAGCAGTGATCTGGTGCAAAACTGACAGTTGTGAAGTCCGCCGATCCTGGCGTCATTTGCAATTACCATTTCAGTACTGAATTATCTATACAACGGTACAAAAGAAGTACACATCCATAGCCGGTGTGGTTAATTTGATACGTGAATCCTGTATCAATTACCAGCAGTTTAGATTACGCCAGCCAAACTAGGCCTTAGTAATGCAGATATCACTATCTTTTTAATAATGCAGGTATCATAGTCAGTTAATGTTTAACTGATAGTACCTATATGCAAGTATTTAATAGTTGATAATAATATGTTACCGTTTCTATTGCCTAACCTAAATTTCAAGTACAATCTTCAAACTATATAGCTTATAGTATGATCAAAATCATTGATGGCTATCACTCAATTTTGTTGGTTATTGAGTGATTTTCACTAATTTAATATGATAAAATATGAATATGTACACTATTTCACTAAATAGACCGCCTTTTCAAAAAGCGTCCGCTTCAATCCTCTTCAAAACCCCCTTCGCGCTTAAGCGTTCAAGGGAGTCAATCCACATGCTTTTCGCTTCACGCTTTCCAAAACCTAGGATCCAAGAAAGGACTTTGCTATTTTTGGAGTATTTCTCTAGAGATGGGTGTAGAAATCAAATTAAGGTAATGTATAGATGGTCTAGGGATTTGGGAAACATACCTTAGAATTAAGAAAAATAGCCTCTACAAGAAAGAAAATGAAAAGAAATTGCCAAAAGACCCAAGATGTATTAATAGCCTTAAATTTTAACAAAATTATGTCCCATTCCCCGCATTTGTGTGTTTCGATGTCCGATTGAAAAAAAATGAAGTTTTGATCGAAATTTTATTCCACGGTCCAAGCAGCCGCATATACAGACATGACCGCTTATTGGGCTGATTAGCACTGCGGCTGGGTGACCGCTTAGGCATATGCGGGAGTATATGCGGCCGTGCGGACTGCTTTTTGAAATAGTGCTCATGTATATTTATATATACATTTATTGAAGCTAGTTCATAAATATTGGTTAAATATTCATATCATACATTGATATTTAATGAATGAAGGCAACAAATAATATTTAGCAACTACAGAGCACACTGTAGACTGTAATTTTGGATTTATATAGCTGTTTTATTTTAAAAATATCAAAATTGTACTGCATTTATAACCAATATAAAAAAATTGATTGATATACGTGTGTAAGGGGTCTGAAATGTGTAAAATAACTGATTCTTGGTGCACTGGTTTAAGTGCTCACAATCGTTTGTAGAGGACTCAGGTTCAAGTCTCTTTGTTGACGTAGGCATGGAAGCATTACGACAAGTTTGTTGGGTTTTGTTTTGTTTGGTTTGGTTTGCCCGGTTTGACCGCATCGTCATCATCTAAGTCTCAGTTCCAACCATGTTGGGTTCGACTGCATTAATCCTTCTTTTCCAATCAGCTCTGTTATGGGTCATACTTTGATCAAAGATGTAAAGATTCAAAATCTCTCTTTATAAGCTCTTTCCAATTCAATTTAGTGTGCCTATCTTCTTTTAATTGTTCTTGACTCAATAACCTTGCTTTGATAGGTGCATTTGTCCGGTCTACATTGCACATGTTTGTACCATCTTAGACGACCTTCACGCAACTTGTCCTCGATGCCATCACCCCACTTTGTTCCTGATATAGTCATTCCTCAAACAATCTTTTCTTATCTTCCCAAGTTTTCACTAGTTCAATAACAATATAATTACAACCAAGTTTTAGACCTTTACGACCGGTCAGGCAAAGGTTCACTGGTGCAGCCAGTCTGATCAACCGGTCTGGTTCGGTTCTAAAAACATTGCTTCAGGCACCTTGTTATTTCTAGAATTTCCAGGTCAGGCGATTGCTGTCATCACCGTTGTTGTAGATGTCCATAGCTTTTCATGTAGTAGGCCTCACCTCTACAACCCCTTCCTATCTCCGAAGCTTTGCATTTCGACTTGTAAACTTCCCAAATGGATTTCCCCTCATTGTTATGCTCTTATAGTTCCCTTTTGTGATCATTACCTAGAACAAAATCCAGGCTGGTTCGAAGAGTTCTGTCCCTTTGTTGGACAAACTTGAGCGACAATGATCTCTGCAATAAAGTGGACATCACCTCTTATCCCCTACTTCTAGCCACATCCCTCTCATAATGTCGGCCATCACCAATTCTTATTTCAATCTGACAAGAACTGCACTTTGGGCACTGCCCTCATGTTGGTCTCCAGAGTTATCACCCATAGATTCCAAAGAGTATGATGTCTCACGGTGAGTTCTATTTGGGATGGAAAATCTTGGACTAGATGAACTTTTCGCCAGATACCAATCTCAGTTACTCTCCTCTGCTTGTAGTTGGAGGTGGAAGGCGAGCCTCCTGCCTCCTATCTGGATCCCAGTATGGAATATGAGTTTCCCCCTCTCAATCGTAACAGGGACCTCAGGTCACATGGGCCCAATACCAATGGTCCTGACACCCAAACAAAATTCAAACACAATTTCTCTTTGACTTTTCTTTGATCTACCCATAACCAGAAAGTTCACCTTACTCCTCACCCACAATAATACCATCAAGAAAAACCTATTTCCAATTATAATCATTAAAGTCCCCAATCTCCCCCTCAAACATGCCATATTTCAAATGGGTTAAAGAGGCCATAACTCTTAAAGGGAGTCCATTGCAGCTCCAAAAGTTCTGGTTTTGGATATCACCATCCCATGACATTTCGTACTTAAATGTCAAGTTTCAATATTTTTGGGGTTGTAAAATCAAATAATTTTTTTCTTTAAAAATGCTAAGAACTTTAACTATTCCTTAGTCATCCAAAGTATTTCAGTAGTACTGATTTTCTGACTAAGTTCCCACAAATACCAAAATTAACAAACGTTGCCACATCATTCTATGCAACAATTGTATTCTCCCCAACTAAAAACTCTTGGACATGTATTATACAAATTCAACATGCCCCTCTGACTTCATGATTTTTGCGACAAGTGATGGATTATTATTCTCAACATTACTAGGGCACATTACTGTCAACTAACTCATGTGACGTCACTTAACTGTGAGTTCAAGTTAGATTGGTAAGGAATTGAATCACATACAATTTTACTATTACAATTTACTCACTCGCAGCAAAGTTTAACTAGTAAGGTGTACAATTCACACATCTATACATAATTACAATTATAGATATATATGAAGTAAATGAAGCTGATGGGACCTAAAGTCAAAGAAGATCATTGTTATATTCTTGATTAGTAGCTTGTTACATTGACAGATTTCATGTAGTTACATCAGCCTCGAGTACCGCTGGATATAGAGTTTAGGCACCCTAAGTAATACTTGTTCACTTGCAAAACTTGTTATACCACCCCGTGACCACTCAGTCCAGCTTGTTGGTGCCCAGACTTTCGGCCACACCTCATGTCCCTCTCTTTACCAAATCCAGAGGAAGTACATCCAGCACAGTGAGAGAAAACTGAGTAAGCTGCAACGGCATCCATGTGTTTATGATAATCATGCTACTTTTCTTTATAAGTACTAGATACACCTGCATTGTTCATTTTGTAGACTGCACAGGTTCAAAGGCGTCTGCTATAGGCGCATTAAGAGAATAGGAATGTAGTGTCTCCTATCTATGAAGAGTGGACAAGGATTCATGATGACCAGATCCTTCCTATTTATTCCATCCATCATGTATAAAATACCCTGGCTTACCTGGAATGCACATCAACAACCTTGCTGTATGTGCCTCCTGCCCATATGTCAGGAGCCAGCTTAGTTGCCAACTGAGTTTGTAGGCTGTCTCCTGCATCCAGTGGGAGAGCCACACAGAGGCAACGTGAGCTCAGTTTACGGAAACAATGCTTTGATGAACTTGAATGGTCTCCGCTCATCTGTACAAAGTGCCGTGTGGGTGTTGCACGGTGATATGTCGTACCAGAAGGCACGGGCCTCAACCAGTTTCCATCTGTTTCTAATTTGACTTGGATTCATTGTTTACGACTTTGATGAGAGATGGGCATAAAAGTACCGTCGAGGGTATATTAGATATAAAGCCGTGGGTCATGGCATTCATGCCGGTCTGCAATGCACATTAGGCTCGTGTTCTTGAGCCAATAGGACGTGGCAGGCTCGACCAGCAGTAAGATAAGCGTTCATTGCCACACTACATTTCCCATTTTTTCCACCTTTTACGGTACATATTATTATTTTCTTTTGATTTCATTTAACAGTCATCGGTTTTTTTCTTCTGATTTGCATCCATTTTGACTTGTGATGAAAGCTTTAGCTTAGTTTGTCCCTTTTTACGTTCTGTGTTGTTTTGGTGATGATAAATCGTACGGGATTCATTGCTTGTTATATAAGGTGGAAATGATTTCATTTGACCTGTTCTTTTAAAAAGACGATGGCCATTCATTTGGCTCGTCATGAAAGAAATACATGTTTTGTGTGATTTGCTTTAAACTATTGTTAGGTGTTTTATTAGCCTTTTGGCTTTGTCATCTTTTATTTTTTCTTCTCTCGTGTCTTCATTTGAAACGGAAGTTGGATTCCATCAGTGTTGATTTTATTTTTCTATTTACTACATCTTTCTTGGATGACAAATTCATATTTAGTCGTAGCATGATTGACAAGGAGTGAGGAGTGTCTGGTGAAATGAGCCGAAGGCTAGCAGTTGCAGTGTCTTGTTTGGGTAGTAGCCACACATATTTCTATATATACATTCATTACATCTGTAGTATATTTAGTACGATTTTAATCTCATTTAACTTTCTGTATATACCTTCATTACATCTCAAAGTTATATATCATTTTGTCATATAAAAAAATATATTTCATTTATTAAAATACACTTGTGCCTCACCCATCCTTGAATCCTGACTGCCAGTGCCCACATCTGGTTCCACATCGATGAGTCTCCAATGATATTGCAGGAGATTCTCTTGCTAATATTGTCTTCTATAAGGCCTCATTGAATGAGTTTTGGTTTTATTCTATTAATGACCTCCAACTCCAAGACTGCTTAATTATGCTAAAATTTCCATTTCTTTGTCTGCCTATGTGGCTACGTGTTGCTTGATACATCACAGTTGCTTACATGCTTGAATTGTTTGTGAGGCCTGAAATGATGGCTCTATCATCCTGCCTGAGTTTCCATATGGGGTTGTTTTCTATTTGGCATTTTGCAAGCGATAACGACAATTGCACTTGTCTTGTGTGTCATACTCATGTGACTTTTGTTGATATTAATGTCTGCTCGTTTAGAACTGATAACTACATAATAAAGGTTTCATAAATTTTCATCAACAATCTCTGTTCTGAAGTTAGTTATATATATCTGAACTGAAAAGGGCTTGAAAAGTCACAATAATATTTGATAATATAATTCAAATTTAAGCCAAATCATATGCTTTTTTGATAAAAATAATAAATATATCGACTATTGTCATATGCTCTGAATATTCAAAGGGCCTAGTAGTAGTGTGCAATGAACTTGGACTATATATAGTATCTACACTATTCTATGCAGTACTGGCTTGATATTTGTGTCATCTGAGCTTGAGTTGTGAGCTTGGAAATCTTTTCTTTATAGCCATTTAGATAACGTCTTAAAGATTGCATGATCGCTGCAACTGGCTAGACCGGTTGACCTTCTTAATTATTGTTGCACCCATCTTTTCTCCACTATGCAGACATGAACTGCCGTTACTAATTATTGTTGCACCTATCGTTTCTCCACTATGCAGACATGAACTGCCGTTACTATGGTCTAACAGTCATTTTCTTCTGCAGAGAACCACAACCAGCGAGTTATATGTGTGAAAAATCTGAAGCCAGAGGATATACTACTGCATGCCACGAGGTTGAGGAATGCACTTGGTCGAAAAGTGATTAAGTTGAGGACAAGGCATGTCACCAAACACCCTAGTGTGCAAGGCACGTGGACCACAGATCTAAAATTCTGATGGTACTCTTCATGGCAGCATGATTTGAGACTAAAGAAAGCATAATGTGTGAACAACTCTATTTAGTGTATTCAGAACGAAATTTTGAATAAGTTTTCGTTTTTACTCTTAAGGGGTCTAATTTACTTCTGTCTCTCTCTCTCTGCGTAAAACTTACGTGTTTCTTAGCATGTTACAATTTTGGTTTGATTTATGACTGATTTTGCAACTCCTGTCTTGCAATATTGATAACCAGAACAATTGCATATATGGTTTGATGTCTAGCTTCATGTCCAGACTAATGTCAGTTTACAATTTCCTGTGATCTCAGTGTGAAAATGTAATTCTAAACAGCCGAAGAGCAATCTTATTGAAATTTGTATAACAAGAGGTATCCGGGGAGCCGCTTTTTGGTTATCGCTATGGTCTTTCTATTAGGATCCATTGAATCACACCGCATACGGCTTAATCAGGAATGTTATTCTGCTCAGAGGTTTTCTTTTTAAAAACTATTGTATAATGGATGTAGCCATTGCAGTCGCAGGTATAAAAATCCAATTCTAGGCAACCGGGTATGTTCACCCATAATCAACTTGAAGGTGGCAGATCAACCTTTGGGCGTCCATGTAGCATGTTATAACGATTTAAACAACTAGTTCTGTGCATGAGCATCTATTATAGCATGCATAAAACGATAAGTATCCAATCAAAACAAAAACTGGAGCCATACCGACCAAAGGTCAGTATTATCCGAAAAAAACAGCTGGAGATGCTGACAAGGAGACCGACTAAGTATATGCAGCTTAAGTTTAAGTTCTTATATAACATTGCTGGATAAATAGTAATGGTAGCGCATGTAAATTCAATCTTTAAGTTGGTTATCCACGGTTTTTTTTTTCAATCTGCCATCTATTTATTAAACAAGTTAAGTGATTCCGAGTTATCTAAAACAAGTGGCTAATTTTCTACTTGTAACTGGATAATACGGAGCATCCCAGGACGATAGTAAAGACCTCTCCCATGAATCCTTAGCCGCCGCACCCATAACTGAGTCGTGGTTACACCATAGGGAGGGGACAAGATGACAATGGCATTGCGTCACGTGAAGTGGTTACAACTTGGGGAGAGCTACACAGGAGGTCACACGAGAGATTCTCCAGGAGTCTTGAAATTTGCCATCAACTAATGCGTTCAGCGCCTCCATATGAAAGGAGAAATGACATGATTAATTGATTATGCGAAGAGCATACGAAGGAAGTGATTCTAGTGACTTTGTCAGGTGGCCAAACTTAGAGTTTGGTGTAGGTGGTCATCAAAGTCACTTAGGGCAACACTTCACCAGGTTCAAGGCCATAGTGAGTTTGTCGTCCTCTCAGGTTGCCACTCACACAATGCTGCTCTTATTGGTGCGTCATGGGGACCTCAAACTTCTCCTTTCTTGTTGGTTTCCCACAACGAGGGCAGTAGCACAAGACCAATGGTTGATCAAGCTCGTTGATCTTCCTCTGCATTGCAGATTTGCTGGGGCCATCAAATAGATCACCAATACATTCAGTGCTTTCATCAACCGTTCCAAGTGGAAGAGATCAAGTTATGATGCTCCCAACTGCTGCTAATCACATTTAATGAAGAGGAAATACGAATGGTGGCTTCCATATGTGATGGATGTGTGCTCTTCCAGGTACCCATAAAAAGGCAACTTTATTAAATCCTAGGCTCAAAACCTTCAACAAGTTGCTACCGACAGAGGATCTTCCTGATGTTGCTCTAGTAGTCTCTGGTACTGTGGAGAGCAGCCAAGCTCCTTGCTCCGCCCCCTGCACAATGAACGAGTTATGTTTTCTACTTCGAGGTTATCACCACCGCCTAGGATCTCTCTATTGCCAAGGGTTTCACAGCCGACAAGAGTCTCACCACCTAGTCTGACTAGATCCTTCGCAGGCGCGTCCACCCAAGATGGCGGATCTCAACACCCAACCCTCGTCGGCTTTCAGTCATCAAAGTGGGCCTTATCCTCATAGCCGCGCCTGCACCATTTGGTTTGGGCCCGGGTTCCTTCAGCCGACGATCATCATGAGGTTACTTAGCTAGGATACACAGATGGAAATGAGTTAAACTTTTGTCAAGCTCACGCGTGTCACACGCGCATCACGCGCAGCTAAAACCACTCCCCAAACCAGCTCCTAAACCGCCTCCACGTGGCAGATGGTGGTTGAGTATTTTTTTTTTGAAATTATGCGCTTAAAACTTTTGAACTGAATTTTTAATGAAACAAAAACCACTAGATTCGTTACAAAAAAATATAATCTAACAAGACTAATGTTGACATATTTTTGAGAAAAAAAATAAAAAAATGATATATATATGTTAATTGACACCGAAAGATGGTCATTGACGCCTAGAAATGATTCATTGACACCCAATGTATAAAAATAACGCCAAATAATATTGTACGTGCTAAATCACATATAAGGTAATTGACAACTAAATACTTAAGGTAATTCACAATAAAAAACAACATAAGGGTGCCCATAAATGACAATTGACACCCAAAGATGGTTAATTGACACCCAAAATGGTTCATTGACACCAAGAAGTATAAAGATGACACCCAAATAAGGTATTGACAATAAAAAACAATATAACGACGCCCAAATAGATTTGTATGACACTCAAGAATTTTAATAATTTTTAGGCGCTATTTAGTCATTTTTGGATGCTACGACGCCCATAAATAGTTATTGACACCCAAAAATAGTTAATTGATGCCCAAAATGGTCCATTGACACCCAGAAGTATAAAGATGACACCCAAATAAGGTATTGACAACCAAAACCACATAACGACGCCCAAATAGGTCTGTTTGACACCTAATAACTACTTAATGGCGTTCAAAATGGTTCATTGACACCCAGAAGTATAAATACACCCACAAATAACTATTGATACCCAAATATATTAATTGACGCTCAAAATAGTTCATTGACACCCAAAAGTATAAAAATAGTACCCAAATAAGGTATTGACAACTAAAAGCAACGTAAATGCGCCCAAATATGTTTGTTTGACACTCAAGAATAACTTAATGACATCCAAATATGGTTGTACACGTTAAATAGGGTATAAGGATACTTCACACCCAATAATAACGTAATGGCGCCCATAATTGGCTAAATGACACCCAACGATGGTTAATATCACCCAAAATAGTTCATTGTCATCCATAATCACCTATTCATACATTTTTGTTAAAAATATATCAATATTAGTCTTGCTGAAATGCATTTTTTATAACGAATCTAATGATTTTTGTTTCGTCAAAAAATTCATCACAGTTCAAAAGTTATAAACAAAACAAATTTATTTATCAATTACACAACCTCCACATACCCATCTAATTAAAACCCGACATGTCATACATCCCAAAACCACCCACCCACCCAACCGGCTGCGCGTAGCACCCGCGCGTGAAGTGTTGCGCGTGACGAGATCATTTTCGGATGGAAATCGTTGGTGTCCTTGTCAACCTTCCCTACTGGAAGTCAGAAATAGCGAGAGCCTCCCACGTCCTTCTTCTGAAGATAGTTTCTTCCCCTTTCATGAGCCAGAAGTCCTCTCATAAGCCAGACGTTGCTTTTTCCCTCCGACCCGCAAGTAGAGGCGCTACACATGGGGAACAATAGGATAATGCAACGAAAAAATCTCTGAGATCTCCCTTTTGGGCTTTTTGGTTTCTTAGTGGAAAACAAAATTTGTGTATGGAATGCAAGGGGCGTGCTAATAATAGGACTTGCAAGATACCGACTGACCAAACTGAATTTTGCATGCTTAGCTGTTTTTGAAACTTTCGAAGAAGCTAATGAGATGATTTGGATCTAAGATATGCTGAGTTTTGATTGGTGTTTCTTCAAATCCCCACCTCATTATCGGATATGGTTCTTCTGTTAACCTACCTTTCAATCTCTTCTTTTTTCTTCCGATGACGGCTAGCATCTTTATGCGGATTTGATGATTCTAGGCTGTTAGAGTCGAGTTTCTTTAATCTATGCATCATGCAATTTGGTCATGCATAGATCTCTCTATTCTGCTCTACATGACGACGGTCGAGATTCTAATCTTCCATGGATGGTGTGTGGGGATTTCAATGCCATTAGGGACCCGGTATGAGGCAATAAGCGGTTAGCCTAATACTCATTCTAAGGGAGAATTTAATTTGTGGATTGCCTCAACCCAAATCTTTGAGATCATATTTAGAGGTTTCCCCGTATTTAAGTTGATAAACACGAGGGAAGATCCACTAAGTGAGCTCATCTTAATAGAGGTTTCCTCGTGGCCTCATGATCTATCTTGTTCTCTAGAACATTTAGCGCATATGGAAGTTTATCGTCATCTTTTGTGTTCCAATTTTTCTGTCTTCACAAGGTAGCAATATAAGACTAGACTTCTCCTTTCACATGATGTCTCTTTTACACCTAGGAGCTATGAAAATTATCCACATGGATGGCTGAAGGATGGGGTTGTGGTCCTTTTCATCTTTTTTTTAAAGAAGCAAAGCAATCATAAGAGGGCCTTACTGGCTTGGAACAAGGACAACATTGGTAACACTTTTGATAAGAATATTGCTTGTAAACACAAGGTTAGAAAACAACAAGAGAAATGGACAACAATGATGACCAAAGGGGAACTTAGGCTTTAGTGGAAGTTGAGAGGGAGGTAGAGCTAGCATAACAGTAGGAATGGATATGCTAGAGAAAAGTCTCAAGAGTGAGATGGTTCACTTAACATGACATGAATACTTAACTACTTTCACTCCCATGTGTACTAGAGAAGAATATATTATCATGTGGAGTCCATTGTTATTGAAGATGGGAGAAGGGTGGTAGGTTTAGATTCCATTTTGAGGTTGGTATTTCTTATTTCTCAAACATTTTTGCAGTAGGGCCTAACACTCCATCACAAAAACTGCTCAATTATATACCTCGAATTTTACCTAATGATGATAACTTGTTCCTTACATCCCAACCTTCTAGAGATCGAGTCTTCAAGGCTCCATTTGATCTGGATATAGAAACACAATTGGTCTTGATGGGTTCACATAGTCTTTCTATTGCATAATACGGGATACAATCAATGATGATGTGGTTGACTTGGGGCACTATTGGCTGACATGATCATAAGTCATGTATTGACTCAAACATGTGAATCTCTCATTGATTCCTAAAGTTGACAAGCCAACTTCTCTTTCTGATTTTATACCATCATCATTGGTACCTTCTCTAGTGTTTCATTTCCAAATTCTTATCTAATAGCTTCACAATCCTTCTTCTTAATATCATTAGTATCTAATAAAATGCTTTTATTTGGGTCCATGACATCAATTTCAACATTCGCTTGGCTCAATAGCTTGCACATGATTTAGACCATGACAAGGGGGACATGTTATTTATAAGGCAAACATGTGGCATTCAACATGATCAAATGGGCTTTCCTATATGCAATTCTCTCTACCTTTGGTTTCAATCAGTAGGCAATTCACATCATTTCTAACCTCATTAAGAATACTTGTAGTATTCAAATCAACTGCAACTACGTAGGTTTCTTTTCTTCTTCTTGTGGCTTAAGGCAGGAAGACCTAATGTCTCCCACTCTCCTCATTCTCATCGAAGAAGTGCTTAGTCAGTATACTCTTCATTTGGATACAAGAGGGCTCATTTAGCGCTTCCACAACAGAGAAGGCGGTCAAGATCCAACTAGTCTTCTCTTTATCGATGACATTATTATTTTATTCAACTCTACATTGAAGTGACTATACCATGTTCTTCACTCTCTAAGATATTATTCATGGGATTCAGATCAGAAGATCAACCACACCAAGTCTTCTTTCCTTAGGAGGGGTTGATTTCTTAGCAATAGACTATTAGACTCATTCATTGTATTGGCTAAGCATGGATTCATTCTCTATTTGTGAATTCTATTGATCAAAGGATGATGTTTTATATCTCACTATGATTTTCTTTTTTTGAGAAGATATCATGAAGAATTGGATCCTAGGCTAGTAAAATGCTTAACTTTATAGGACATGAAACAATCATCAAAGCTATTCTCATATTTTTCTCTTTATTCAATCATGGTTCATAGATTCCCCCGTACAATGCTAATACGTACTAAGCAACACTAACTTATTTTTCTCTTATGGGAATCCCACAATGGTCATACATGTAGACCATGGATGGTGCGATAAAATATATGCAAGGATCTGGGAATATATAGTCTTGTACGTATTCAACATACTTGTCTTGCTAAAGAACTATGGCAAGTTCTCACTGTCACCTCCGTATGTCTTTATGTTTCTTATCATAAATTAACTCCCACAGGTGATCTATAGGTAGACATCACATGTGGCATCTTTAAAGGAGCTCGTTTGCCTCGCTCTACTGGAAACACATATGTAAATACTTCCTACACATCATGAAGCATTCACATTCAGAGAGTAACAATTGTGACATTTCTTTTTGGTTTTCTAGATGAGTGGGACAACATATCTTATGTTGGGCCAACATGTATGATGGATCCAATGGGATGGGAAGTCCATACATTCTTCTTGACACCTCATTTTTGTATCTATGTAGATCATACAATTTCTTACTATTTGTACGCTTTGAACCCAAACCATTCATATAATTTGAGTTGCATCATACGATAGAAAGTGATATCTTAATATATACAAAAATAATCAAATGTGTGACATAGACACTCTCTTTCCAATTGTGGGTACAAATCCAGTTTGCACCAAGTTTAAGCATGATATGGACCCACAACAAACTTAGTGAAACCATGAATGCTAACCTCAATGGGTCTTGAACCCTTATTTCCAGAGTTTAGACATTCTCGAGGTAGTAGGTGTCACCTGGAATAGCTCAAATTAACCCTAAAAAATTAGGAACAAATCAGGTTTGCACCTATTGAACAATGTCCAATGTGAGCCCACCAGACACATTCTTACTAGTTCCAAGCGTGAAACCCATTTGTATCCATGTCAAAAAATATATGAAATAAAATATGTTCTTGAATCTTTTGAGAAAGACATATCATTTAGGATCCAATGAAAATTTCACTTGGATGTGTCAAACCAGACTACACAGATTTTGAATTTTTGAAAAAGAAACCTAAGCTCCAAAGGGTTTCACATATGTCAGTGTCAAACTAAATCCACACTTGGATGTGTTGGACCAAACCATGTGGATAATATATTTCCCTATAAAGATACCTGAGCTCCAAAAGGTTTTGAACTTGTTACTGCCAATGAAATCCACATCAATCAAAAGCACAATGGTCTTCAGAAATATGAGAGAGGCCCACATGGAACCCCATGATTGTAAATAGACAGTGAGTGTCAAATTTGAGGATTGGAGAGAAAAGCCACCCCCACATCTCCCCCTACTCTAGAAAAAGGAGGGTAACAAAACAATTAGAATATGAGAAAAGAAAAACCAATGAGAGAGAATCTAAACAAAGGGCATACAAATAGAGTGAGGAAACACAATCATTGCTTTGGTGTAAAAGCAATTGGCTCTGGGAAGTGCAAAACTAGTTGGCACCTTCTCTTGACCCTTATTGATACTAGGAGATAGTTTGAAGTTGGACCAACATGATGCAAATGAGACTTCTATCAGATCATGATCCCTCTCCGTTGCTTGCAACTACCTCAAGTCAAATTTGTGTGGTGCAATCTTCTTGGTATCTAGCAGTGCAAAATCCTTTCATGCCTGAAGGAAAAGCATGGTGAGAGCAATATCATATCATATTTCTTCTATTAATTTTTATACAACCACTATTATTATGAAAGCCCTCAAAATGCAGTTCCAAAAGGAGGTTTGGGGTACTAGTTTATAACCCTTTACTGATATGTAAATAAGTCGATTAAAATTGAAATTTTGTTCATATAAATTTCTATTTTCATTATGCTTTCTTGGATTTTTTGCCATCTAAACCTCAATGATGAGTCCAAATTATCCTACAATTTTGATTTCTCATGAAACAAATTGGTGAATTTACCGAGGAATCATCACACTCAGGGTTGTGATTTTTATTCTTTTTTTAGACCAACCTGGTGCAAATCCACTTGGCATGTATCACTGCAAATCGGTCTTGCCCCATGAACCACGTTCATTTTTTTGGGCTTGATGGTAATGGGCACAAATCTCATTCACATCTATGGTCCTTCCAAGCATGCATGCTGATGTTCATTTTTTCTCATCAATTTTTGTTCACTACTAGTTCCAATGCAAATCTCTTTGGATCCAGAACAATGTTTTTTTAGTCAGACTCATTTTAGTACAAATCTATTGCCTCTAGAACAATGTAATATTTTTCAACATTTTTTTCAAATTCCAAAATGCTAACTATTGGACACAAAAGGGTTTGACACAGAGAAAAATGTTCTAGAACAATTTCATCGGTTTCAATCAAATATGATTGTGCTTTAAATCTAGAATTTTATAAAGCATGACAATATTTTTTATGTTTTTTTTTCAAATTTGAAAATGATAAATTCTTAGTGTAGAAGGGTTTGACACATTGAACAACTTAGGCACAATTGTGATCACTTCATTCAAATATATATTGTATTTAAGTGTAGAGTTTGATAAAGCACACAATATAATATTTTTAGTGTTTTTGTTAGATGATAAAGTGATCACTAATAAGTGCAAAATGGATTGACACTTGGAACACTATCCATGTACATTTTGCACATTTCATTCATCCATAGTAGTTTAAGTCTAGATATTTAGAAAGCACATGATGCAACTATGTGAAATTTGAAAATGCTAGATGTTGGTTGTAAAAGGGTTTGGTACTTCCTCACTAAAAGTCTATTTGACACTTGATTTTGTTTTGGAATATCAAACATTTTGTGAATTCTAGAATAACTCAAATCATATTCATGTTCAAATATTACCATTGCACATGATCAATTCTTCAGTCATGGATGTTTGCTTCTTGTAAAAATCTTTTTCTTTTAGGACATAACATCTTGCATTGTTTATTTACCATTCTGTTAGGATGTCAAACATGTAAAATCACTATATTACATAAGCAAATGTCCCATTTTCCTATTTTCCACAACTAGCAAACCGTTGAAACTCACATTGACACTCTTAAAAGGGCATGTAGATGGCTTGAACTGATATTGCCTCCGCATTTATGGATACAAGCAAAGTCTTGAACACTTCCACTCTCCTAGTAAGAAAGACCAATTGTGGTTAGAAGGTAAATTTGGAGTAGTACCAAAGCACAAAGAGCCTCAAGGTTACCCTCAGAGTGGTGATGTCTTAGATATCATTGGATAATTTAAATAACACCCATTTTTGTGTATATAGGTACCTTACCAGGTGAGGTCAAAACAATGAAAACATTAAAATTGGTCTAAGTGAGTGTAACACCCCTCCCTAGGGTTTCTTACATAACCAGCGGAAGCACAGCCTAATCCCCAACATTATCCATAATGTGGGGTACTTGGCATTTTAGGGAGGGACTGTCACATGCATGATCTCATCTCAAGAAACAAATAACACTTGGCATTATTGAAACATAGATTCATACATAAGTTCTTGGAAAGAAGCTACATCATGATTCTAAAGTTATACATGTTCTAGATAACATATGAAAGATAGGATCTCCATAGATGGACATCCCACCAGGCAACAACTTCTTAGATCCTTGGATTCGTGGAACTCCTTAAGCTGTCTCCTTCCCTTTAGCTCCAACTTCTGCGGACATCTCGTCCCCAGCCATGCAAAACAAACAACACATCAGTAAGCGGTATATGGCATCTTATATGACATAAAAGTAATTATAACTTGACATGATAGAATTTACTTGACATGACTTGACATAAAATTTAACATGGATTTAAGCATTTCATGATTCATAATTTGCATGCTGAATTGAATAGTAAATATATGCAACCCTCTATGACGCCCCCTTAGGAGCACATGATTTCTAGGAAAGCCCTTGATGCTAGGAAAGCCCTTGACGACCCCTTGAGGTCCATGATTCAGGAGCATATAAAAACTAATTCAATTCTATTTAACTTGATCATTAACATGACATTAACATTAGCATCAACATTAACATGATCATTGAATTCTAACATGATGGGATTTCTCCCCTTGAATCATAATGGGATTTCTCCCTCATAAACCATAATAAGGTTTTCCCTTCTTGAACATGATTCCTTAACCTTGATTTCATAATCATAATTATAATCATAATTAAGTTCATAGCATAGAGTATAATTAAACAAACAAGAAATCAATGATAATTATACATGATGCATTCTTGATAGACATTCATAATTCATGAAATCACATAATGTGCATAATCATAAATAACAACCAATAAACCAAAGTGCTTGTGCCAAATATGCATGGCCCGCTTACCTTGAACTAAATCACCTAAGTCAAACCTAGTTTGACTGATTGGATCCCCTTAAACACCTGAAATTAGCATAATTGTCCTTCATCATAAATCATTAAACCCTAATTCGTTCATATAAGAATTGAGATGTGAAAATAGAGAAATCAGGTGATAAAAACTAGAAAATCGGATTCCTCATCAAAAATCCTTTCCAAAATGTATTTTTGCATAATTTTCCGATAAAAAGGCGATTTACTATTAATTTCCAAAGAATCGACCAATAGGAAATCCAAGAAAAGCCACGTGGGCATTTTTATCTAAGTTAGCAGCTATTGGGCTCGGGCCCGCTATGAGTTGGGCCAATCATGCGTGGCCAACTCAGCAGCGAGGATCGCCTCTGAGGGCTTGCGATCAAATAAGGGTGGATAGGCGAAAACCCTGAAATACCCTCGACGGTGAAATGCATCAAAATAGGCGGGTAGGGATACCAAGGTCATTTCCTGACCTGGTTTGTTCCTGCCCAAACCATGGCGCTCGACGAGCATCCGGTCATTGACTCCAGGGATCCAGATCGTGAATCAGTGCATTTTGTTGAAAACCGATCACAGCAAACTCATCAGCTTCACCCAACGAACTCACCAAGCCCGAGCGTGGGCTCTGCGGTGACCAGGAGCTCGAGAACGCTCCTCTGCAAGGCTGGAAACAGGGGAAACAAGCCGGAAGTTGCTCGTGCAGACTCAAGTCGGAAAAACACAAAAATGAGGGTCGAGAAAGATCCGGCGGAATCGTGCGAAGCCACTGGCAGTGTTACCTTGGCCAGCGTGGCCCTGAGGCGCCATGGCGTCAAGGCGCCTGTGAGGACCTTGCGCAGGTCCACAGGGTACAACACTTGGGGCTAACACGAGGAAAAAGGAGGTCGGGAAGACAAAGGAAAGGCTCCGAGTATGCTCACCGGAGAGGTAATTAGGCCGAGATGACCGGAGAAGGTCGGACAGACTCAAGGTCGCCAGAAACTAAAACCGAGTAGGTCGGGGTTGCTGGGAGAGCCGGGGGAGAAATTGAGCGACGAGAGCTGTTGCTAGGGGGCCGGCGGTGCTCTCAAAGCAGCTAGATGGAGGCGTGAGGGAGAGAGAAGGTGCCTGTGAAAAAATGACAGCGAGCCCTACTTTGGGCGTTTCTTCTATAGGGCACGAGAGCGCATAAGTTAGGGCTCAAACGGATCAGATTGATCTCGCCGTTTACTTGGTGAAAGAATCACGAGCAATGATGCATGGTGGAGTGAGAACCAGGTTGGAGAGAAACGGCCTGTGAAACGGCCTCAGCTCGCGAGAAAAATGGAGGAAGAAGACAGCAGGCGTGCCATTGGATCTTGATCCAATGGTCACTATGTATGCGCGTGAGTATTAAAGCAAAAAGTAACGCGTGACCAACATATTAATGCGAACCATAGGTTATATCCATCCAATTGATGAAATTGCATTCAAATCTTGGTCATACTATATTCAAATCTTTCTCCAATTAATTGGAGGGTCAAACATAGGCCAAATGAGTTCAAATTTTGACCATAGGTTCATTAGAGTGTCTAGAACATTCCTATGCCATTAGATTTCGTGCTTGTACCCATTTAGGACTAAAAATAGCAAAACCCTCATGTATACTTAAATGACCACAATTAATGCAAATAAAGCCATTAATTCTTCAAATAAGAATTGAAAAACATGAAAACGTGCATTCAACCTTATTTAATTTCAATTAACAATATGGATTCCATTATGCAAATAATTAAACAAGTAAATCACTAATTATCATAAGAGAGAAAAATTTGGACATAAAACATTTATCCTCATTTTCTTAAACAAAAGGGCATGGATATATATATGAAAACATTTTATTTAAATAGAACAAGGTTAAGAGAGCAATTGGACATAATAAAATAATTTTGTAAAATAACATGGGCAAATTACATTTAAGTCCTCAACAATTATCTAATTTAGAAAAAGAGTATGCAAGAAATAAAATAGTTTGAAAATTTGCATAACAAGAGTGGGATGTTACAGTGAGGGTATTAATCTTGCCATTTTTACATGCTTGATTGAGATATGATTTATGTGGTTAGACAAGGTTTTGAGAAATCTTCCCCAAATTGTAGTTATTGAAAAAAACTAGAATGTATCAAATCCAAATAAAATCATCCAAATCAAAAGTGGTTACTATCACGTTGATCATTCAGGACACCAATAAAATACACACACATATGAGCACAAATCCTTTTTGCATCAGATTAATCGCATATCCATTTTGCACTGGGTTGGGCATGAATCATATTTACATATGACTAGACACATGTCATATCTGCTTCAATTCAGACTCATATCATACAAATCTTGATCACATCAAAGCTTTGCCCAAACTTTGACCCGATAAGTCAATATCACACAAACCTAAATTTTATCAAAGATCTACCCAAACTTTGAACCAGTATATCCAATTTCACACAAAAATAGATTGCATCAAAGCTCTACCCATGTTCTGACCGATAAAACAAATATCTTTCAAACCCATATTACATCAAAGCTCTGTCTGAGCATCAACCTGGTGCAACCAATATCAAACAAACTTAGATTGCATCAAAGGTCTGCTTAAGTTTGGTCTTGGTAAAGCCAATATCTTTCAAACTCAGATTACATCAAAGATCTATCTGAGCTTCAATCTGGTATAATCAATATCATACAAACCTAGATTGCATCAAATCTCTACCCAAGTTTTTTTCCTACTGAAACCAATATCATGCAAAATTGGATTGCATCAAAGATCAACCCAAGCTTTAACTCAGTAAAACTAATATCTTACAAAACATCATATTACATGCTTAGTCTTAGATTTAACATGCTACAACCAACTTCTTTCAAACCCAGAATACAATAAAGTTCTATCTGAGCTTCAACATGGTATACTCAATACATTGAAAACTTAGATGACATCAAGTCTTTTCTCAAGTTTTTAATTGATAAAACCACTATCATACAAAACCCAAATTAAGTCATACCAATGATTAGGTAAACCCTTATTCTATGGGTCATGTTCAAACTTTTCCTAAACCATAAGAACACATTATGTTAATAGTCAAAGTATATGATGCTATTGGAAGATATTGTGAGTCATATGCTACACAAATGTGTCTCATCATACACGATATGGACCGATTTATATCTGGAAATACATCTATGATGAAATTTTGAGATTCATTCTTCCCAACATATTTCACGAACATATTCACATAACCTTCATTCACCTTGTTTCTAGAACTATATCCTATTTGTTACCACCATACAATCCCACAGATAGACCCTATATTAGGAGTATTATGAGTTACCCTACTTATAAATAAAGAACATTCTCTTCAATAAAATCATCTAAAAATAGTATCATCTATACATCTAATCAAGGTTTCTAAACTAAAAGAAATTTAGGACATCCTTATAACCAACATAAAGGCTAGTCACTGGATGGTTCTTTATTACCTACATATATCTACTACTTGAATGGTTGATATACTTCACACGCCAATGTGAACTTTTGAAGCAAGGTAAAAATGATCATAAAATTGATCACTCTCTCTCCCAAATTATAATCATGGAAACATTGCAACTCATTGAAAGAAAAGAAAAGAATATCTTATTTCTTTGAAAGAGTCAACCCTCTTAATGGAAATATTTTTCAATTCATCATGCTCATCCCATATCTCTGAAAGGGGTAAATATTTTTATTTCTAATTTATTTTGAATCATCACAACTTCGTACACATCATGTTAAAATTAGTAGACTAAAGAAAATGAAGGACACCCTTCTAGATCGCATTGTGGTTCTTGGAGAGATCTGTTAATTGGATGATTGATATACTCCACATGATGATTAAGTCTCCCATCTTCCTCTTATATTGGAGATAGTAAACACTTGTTCATGTCTTCCATGATCATCCATCCATCTTATTTTAATGAGCCCTTTTTATGCACTTGGAAAATTCTTTCACTCTCACTCCCATGTCATAGTCTTAGGAACATCTTAAGTTGTATAAAAAACTTTTTCCTATACTAGGTTCAACCCTTCTTAATGAAAATTATATTCAATATGTGTGCAAAACCTTTGTTCCGTTAGGGGAAAATATTTTTCTTTTTATTTCAATTTTCACTATTACATTTTCTTCTTGCTATGCAAGGGGTAAATTTGCATTGACCTGATGTCTTTGGACAACAATTTTATCTCTTAAATGAGTGGTCCAATTGAAGATACCAACAAAATTCTCTCAAAGTTCTTAAAGAAAGCAATCCAATATATTGGACCGTGGCATGAACAACTACCATTGGCATATGTAGTTATTGAATGTCATTATGATACCTACATGTGCCACACATTATTATTTAGTCTATGGGATATAAGAATGTTACCTATTGAGGTTGAAATCTCTCC
The DNA here is from genome assembly GCA_963693085.1 of Alisma plantago-aquatica. Classification (NCBI taxonomy): domain Eukaryota; kingdom Viridiplantae; phylum Streptophyta; class Magnoliopsida; order Alismatales; family Alismataceae; genus Alisma; species Alisma plantago-aquatica. The sequence goes on from OY856412.1 coordinate 945,992,132, forward strand.
ATTGAGATATTTTTAAGAAGCCAATATTCCATGAAACATACTAGATATAAGATCATATATATTCTCTTAAGAGTGTTGAAGAGGGACAACTACTATCCCGCCATCACACACAGTTTTACCAAGCTAGAATGAACCAAGCCATTGCCAAGAAAGTTCTCCCACAATAATTTAAGAAGGGAGATCTTGTCCTTCACATGCTCATCAATCCTAACATCATGTCAAGTTTATTCCAGAGTCGGAGGGGCCCTACATTGTCCATGACATCTATACTATAGGAGCTATGCATTGCAAGATAAGGATGGGGAGATACATCAGTCACCCATTAATGAAAGCCATGTGAAGTTTTACTATTTCTAACAAGCCCTAATGGAGGTAAAGCCCATAAAAAACACTTAAAATGCACAATATCCTTGTTGACAAGGATATTGGTACCTGTGGATCACCCAAGAAGACTAGGTTTAAAGACTGTATCTATGGGTCTACAAAGGAAGGATCACAATAATTACCTTGAGCCCAATAGTTTACAAACATAAAGTTACTTTTCAAAATACAACATGAAAACCCTCCAACAATACATGGATCCTTAAAATCCCTCACAAAGACATATGTTTAACATAAGAATAGATGGCTCACATCTTAAGTATCACGACTACAAACTAATGCCCATGTTCATCAAATTGATTCAGTCATTTATGTCCATCTTAAAAATCAAAATGTGTTAATATCTTTCAAAATTAACCTAAAAATGAAAATTTATACTTAACATTGATAACTTAAAAATCCTAATTTGGATGAAGGTAGAGACATGCAACATGAGTCATGATTTGGTTAAAAATTTAGTAGTGTTAGGACATGATGGTACTAACCAGTTATAGAGTCTAGTTAATTAAGTTATTGAAGTTTATTTGTATATGGGCCCAAGTGTGTCTTGGCTCATCCGGGTGGTTTCTCAGTCTATATGATTCCCCTTCTCCTACATATAGGAGCGGTGTTTCTCTTATCAAATAGAATGCTTAATCGTCTTTTAATTTCTAACATGGTATTAGAGCAAGTTGTCCTGCACCCTAAGAGAGAGAGAGACCAGAAAGGAGAATTGCTCCCTTAGAGGAGACCGCCACTCTTGTAGTATTTGGCTGTCCATAGGGACATATTTACATGTCATCCTCCCTAACTGATTTCCCACACCACACACTGACTTGTGCTATATGTTGTAGATGGCAATTGCAATCATAGACATGTTCGTGGGTTCAAGGATCACTATGCTAATGTTATCTTTCTAATTCATTGTCGACAGATGCCAACATGCTAGATCATTTAGTATAAGGCATATTGTGTCGACCAAAATATGTCTCTTGTTAACTGGAGTGGCCACTACCGCATCAACGATTTTTGGCATTTCCTCTGCTCATGCATGATCCATCCACTCTTTTCCTTGTTTATGTTTTGATGCCCAAATAAAAACCAATCATTGCTTCTCCCCTAATCCCGACCATGTTACCTATATTAGATGAGACTAATTTACATGCAAATTCATTTCCTCTAGCATTGTTTCTGACTTTCCACCCGACTGCTCTTGGTTATTTTTGCAGTTGGTGTGAGGGGGAGAACAGAGGAAGATGAAATGGGGGATATAATTTTTTTATTTTGTCTTCTATCTCTATGCCTGCGTTTGGCACGGGACTGCAACCCGGTTTGGCCTTGTCTTTTTGTGCCAACCCCGCCAAACAAGTGCCGGTTTGAGGTTGATTTTTGTTTGGTTCGCAATCCTGAAAAAGCCCCGTTTTGGGATAACGGAACCCCGTAACCCGGGTTCTCCCAGTCCCACGAGGGGCGGGATTCCGGTTCATAATCCAGTTTTCGCGATCTCAGTCCATTTTCGTCTCGCCCTTTCTGCGATGGGGTCATCGCCCCCCGAGCCTCCACGCCCCTTCGCGTTTCCCGTCTCCCTCTTCTGCTCTCTCTTCTGCTCCCTCTCCCGAGAAGTCGACGCCCTCCCCCTCCCAGCAGTTATGACGCCCTCTCCCACCTCTCCCAAGACATGCAGTAGGCCATCGTTTCGTATGGCAGGGCAGTGCCATATGGATAAGCCTAGTCAGTTGCGTAGGCGCAAGAGCCGATCAATCAAGCCGATGGAGGGGTACGGTGGGTCGTCTGCAATCGCCGACCTACACCGCCAGTCTAGACGCCGAGAATCAAGCATCGTCTGGAGTTGTCATCTCCCATCAAAGCCCCCCTTGTCACTGTGTGCAAACCCAGTAAACCCTAGCAAGGGCAAGCGGTGCCGCTGCTGCTATATAGTGCTGCGATTCATATCTGAACTCCTCCCTGTTCACATTCGTATCCTCCACAAAATCTTCTCTGAAGCCGCCGCTGCCGAGCCCCTGTACTCAGAAGTCGCCCAGCTGCTCGCCCAGCTGCTTGAGAGGTATGTCTTCGCCGACCCTCTTCGCCGTTTCAGTAGGCTAGCGGCTTATGTGTACCGTCCCTCTACATTTGTTGTATGTGTACCGTCCCTCTTCACCGACCCTCTTCTCCTGATGAATACGAACACAACCTTGATTTCTGCTGGCTGACCATGTATTATTTCCAGAAAAAAATGGATGCGTTGAAATGAAATAAGTCGATCATATTGCTATATATTTATATTGACAATTTATTTAATGAGTTCTCCCTGCTAGAAACCTCATTTACGAGGACAGGGTTATATGTAAACATGATTGTTCTTCCTGCAAACATCAAGTAGACATGATTTTTCTCCCTGTTAGTAACATCATGAATGTTTGGTCATCTCTTTCTGTGTAATGAACCAGATATATGAGTTCTCCGTGCTAGTTACCTCATGTCATAAACATAAATACACCAGCATGTTAATCATGTTATAAACATCAAATAGGTCGACCAAATGGGATGGAACAAAATAATAGTTATATATTTATATGGACAATTCCATTACTGAGTTCTGCCTTCTAGTAACCTCATTTACAAGGACAGGTTTATATTATAGGCATGATTGTCTTAGCATATTGTTTGGTCATGGAAGGAACCCGAGAAGTAGATTTATGTTATATATGTCAGTGTGTTTTCAGTGTCATTTCATTTTTTTTTGTAAAATTTAGTACCAACTTTGCTTTGTGTTAATATATTTTGGCACCTTGTACACATCCCTTTACTGAGGTCTGCCCCCCCCAATTAGGTCTATTATGATTTTCCCAAAATAGGAATCCACCTATTACGTATTAATTATGTTTTTTTTGGAACATACTAGTCTGTAGTGTACATTGTATATGCTCGTAAAATACTAGTTTGTAGTTGGAACAATTATGTGCTATAAGCCCTAATTTGTTTGGTCAGTATTTGTTCCCTTTAAAATAATATGAAGTAATTTGTTTGGTCAGGTACAAATATCTTATATAATATATTTGTTTAAGTTGGACCAAGTATGTGTTAGAAGCCCTACATTGAGGTGTGAATCAATAATGAAGGGTTTTTTTTGTATAAGCCCTAATTTTGTGCAATCCATTTCAAATGGTGACTATTATGTGATTGAAACATATATCTGAATGCCGACTATAGATCACTGATATACAAAACATAATTAATATTTGATATGTCAAATCAGTGATATAACATTAATCATGTTATAAACATCAAATAATGTGATTTCAGGTTTATATTCAATTAATGTGTTTTCAGTTGTGTTTTCATGTTAATATGTATAATTTATTATGTTTGATATGTCATTATATGTTGAGGTATACAAAAATGTAATGTAATATATTTCTTAAAGTTGGAACAAGTATGTGCTATAAGCCCTACATTGAGGTCTGAATCATTCATGTAGGTTTTTTTATGTCAAACTTTTCAAAACTACAACTGGGACACACTAATTTTGATCATTCAACTTATTCTTATTTGTGTTATGACTGTGCTCCTAGACTGCTTATGCTTTGTATACGTGCAAATTGTACACCCATTGGTATAGGTAGATCTTTTTCATAGTCATTTCATTTATTTTGTAAACTTTAGTACCATCTTTGCTTTGTGTTAATATCTTTTTGCACCTTGCACACATCCCTTGACTGAGGTCTGCCCCCACCCCACTTAGGTCTACTATGATTTCCCAAAATTAGAATCCACCTATTACGTATTAATTATGTTTTTTTGGGAACATACTAGTCTGTAGTGTACATTGTATATGCTCATACAATACTAGTTTGTAGTTGGAACATTTATGTGCTATAAGCCCTAATTTGTTTGGTCAGTATTTGTTCCCTTTAAAATAATATGAAGTAATTTTTTTGTTTTAGTTGGAAACATATATCTGAATGCCTCCTAATGTGTTGTACATCACCTAAATTATGGTGTTGTTAATCATGTTATAAACATGAAATACAGTAGCATTAGCTGTACAGCACTATATTCTGCTACTCCTGTCCCTGACAATGTCACTTGCTCATCTCTTTCTGTGTAATGAACCAGATATATGAGTTTTCCCTGCTAGTTAGCATATTGTTTGGTCATCTGTCAGTGTGTTTTCAGGCTAATATGTATCATGTATTATGTTTCATATGTCATTAGTTGTTCAGGTACAAATATCTTATATAATATATTTGTTTAAGTTGGACCAAGTATGTCTTAGAAGTCCTACATTGAGGTGTGAATCAATAATGATGGGTTTTTTTGTATAAGCCCTAATTTTGTGCTATCCATTTAAAATGGTGACTATTATGTGCTCATTGTATAAGCCCTAATTTGATTGGTCACTATTTCTTCCATTTAAAATAATATATGTTGAAACATATATCTGAATGTCGACTATAGATCACTGATATACAAAACATAATTAATGTTTGATATGTCAAATCAGTGATATAACATTAATCATGTTATAAACATCAAATCATGTGATTTCAGGTTTATATTCAATTAATGTGTTTTCAGTTGTGCTTTCATGTTAATATGTATAATTTATTATGTTTGATATGTCATTATATGTTAAGGTATAAAAAAATGTAATGTAATATATTTCTTAAAGTTGGAACAAGTATGTGCTATAAGCCCTACATTGAGGTCTGAATCATTCATGTAGGTTTTTTTTATGTCAAACTTTTCAAAACTATAACTGGGACACACTAATTTTGATCATTCAACTTATTCTTATTTGTGTTATGACTGTGCTCCTAGACTGCTGATGCTTTGTATACGTGCAAATTGTACACCCATTGGTATAGGTAGATCTTTTTCATAGTCATTTCATTTATTTTGTAAACTTTAGTACCAACTTTGCTTTGTGTTAATATCTTTTTGCACCTTGTACACATCCCTTGACTGAGGTCTGCCCCCACCCCCAAATAGGTCTACTATGATTTCCCAAAATTGGAATCCACCTATTACGTATTAATTATGTTTTTTTGGGAACATACTAGTCTGCAGTGTGCATTGTATATGCTCATAAAATACTAGTTTGTAGTTGGAACAATTATGTGCTATAAGCCCTAATTTGTTTGGTCAGTATTTGTTCCCTTTAAAATAATATGAAGTAATTTTTTTGTGTAAGTTGGACCAAGTATGTCTTAGAAGCCCTACATTGAGGTGTGAATCAATAATGACGGGTATTTTTTGTATAAGCCCTAATTTTGTGCTATCCATTTAAAATGGTGACTATTATGTGCTCATTGTATAAGCCCTAATTTGATTGGTCACTATTTCTTCCATTTAAAATAATATATGTTGAAACATATATCTGAATGCCGACTATAGATCACCTGAATTATGGTGTTGTTAATCATGTTATAAACATGAAATCAGTGATTTGAGGTTTATATTCAATTAATGTGTTTTCAGTTGTGTTTTCATGTTAAATTATGGTGTTTTAAATCATGTTATAAACATGAAATACATCAACATTAGCTGTACAACACAATATTCTGCTGCTCCTGTCCATGACAGTGTCACTTGCTCATCTCTTTCTGTGTAATGAACCAGATATATGACTTGTCCCTGCTAGATACCTCATTTACGAGGATAGGGTTATATTTAGAATGTGTTTATATTTAAAATTTTAGACATGATTGTTGTAGCATATAGTTTGGTCATCTGCCCGTGTGTTTTCAGGTTAGTATGTATCATGTATTATGTTTCATATGTCATTAGTTGTTCAGGTACAAATATCTTATTATAATATATTTGTTTAAGTTGGATCAATTCTGTTGATTATGTCATGCAAGTAATCCAACTATTTCGGCTAATCTGTATTCCCTCTGAATTTCTTGTATGTACCGACCCTGACCCTGTCGCTGGCGGTGCAACTATGTTAAACCTTCAATTCGGCTTACCAGGTATATGTCATGAGCAATACAAACACGTTTAATGTGAATGTCATGCTGAATGATTGCTATTTATTTAGTTTTCCTGTAATGAACATATTGGATGATGTGTTTGCTAAAAGCATTTCAAATTTAACAACAATTTCAAATTTGTTGTACAAAATGTGGATCTTATGTCTGGTTGCGAGATTGATGAGACAATATGACATGGGTTATTGCTTTAAAAAAGTTATTGCTTTCAATACAAGTTATTACTTTGAACTGCGTAGTTTCATACTAGGTTTGTATAACAGTTTTGTTTAAACACCCATACTAAAGTGATATATCACAGTGTCATTGGTACTATGGCTACACCCGACCCGAGGTTTCGTATTGTATGGTCAAAAGAGTTGGATGAGGCTCTGGTTGCAGCATTGAGGAGACAATATGACATGGGTAGGTGCGTCGATGGAATTTTTACTAGGGACGCGTGGAGGGAGACGCTACGTGATTGGCATATCAGGATGGGGAGGAATGAGGGTACATTGGATCAGTTAAAAACTCGGTGGAAGAACCTTAGGAGAGACTATGCAAAGATAAAACTGGTGACCAACAAAAGCGGTGTTGGATGGGATGACAGCAGGCACAAGCCAATATTGCCTGACACCCCGGAGTGGAGGGAGGCACTTGCGGTATGTCTAATAATATACACTCCCCTGACTATTATATATAAAATTAAACTTGTTAATATTGACCTAATCAGTAGTTGTCCCCTATTTTAGGCAAACAGGGAACTAGCGAGATTGATCAACAAACCATTCTACCACTACCACGACGTCGAGCTGATGGGGGGAGGAACATAGCTAGGGGCCATCATGCAATGTCCTCAACCGATAGACAACCTCCTTCTGATGTTGCATCTGAAGATGATGTTGCTGTTGACCTAGATGCATCTGATGCATTTGTCAGCCCAGAACCGACCGGTCCAACCGGTACTGCCGGTATCACTGAAGACGTGGTTAATTATGGGACGCAAAGTGAGGACACCAACGGCGGATCACGCAACCAAGGTGTTGGTGCAACGACTCCCACCACGATGAGACGTAGGAAGCGAGCGTCAACCTCACAGGATAGTTGTGTCCTGTCTAATGAAGTCGTGTCCGAATTCACAAAGGTGTTTGCCAAGGTACATGAGATGGGCAGCGGAATTGCTGCTAGGTCTAATGATAAAGACGAATACCAAACAATTTTGCACCACTTTCATGCAAGCTACCCTGACGCCCCTGTCCCAGTTTTTACCACTCTTGTGCACGCCATAAAAGATCCAACTAACCGTAACATTTACCTAGGCCTTATGGACACCCCACAAAAAATTACCATTTGGTTGCAAGACTTGTGGGAAATGAAGAACGCAACTTCTGCATCTTCTGCATCACAATCACCCTTCACGCCACAATCTCCACCGTACTTTTGAGGTTGTGTAATTTATTAAGAACTATTTTATTCCGTTGGGAAAAATATCTGAACTTTGGTACTGTGTATTGGTTTATGTTGTTATTTGCTATTTGGTTAGTATTTGCTATTTTGTCGCTATAGCCCTAATTTCATTTCTGCAATATGTCGATATTTTCCTGATGCAGATAATCACTTTTAATTATAGTTGTGATGGCCGATATTCATTCATATGAAACAACTAATGACATTCTACAAGTACTGGATCTTATGTCTGGTCCGGCTAATGGCATTGCTAACGCAATATCCTACCAAATAGCGGACCAAATTTCGCACAATATCATGCAAAATTCAGACGCCGCACCCAGACACCAACCAATACCGAGATCGGTTAGTATTAGGAGTGGCCATCAAAAGGTTTTAGAAATAATAACTGGCCATGAAAGAAGGGCGTACGATCTGTACCGTATGCTACCCAACACGGTTTTAGCCTTTGTCGACAAACTTGAGGACCGAGGTTTGTTGAAAAGTACCAGAGGTGTGTCATCAGTGGAGGCAGTTTGCTACTTCCTTCAAATGGTTGGCCATGGCCATACCAACCGTGTTCTTGCTGAGGACTACATTCACAGTGGTGAGACCATAAGTAGAAAGTTTAATGAGGTGTTGGATGCAGTGTGTGCTTTGTGCAACGAATATATTCTCATGCCAACTGCATCCACAACTCCGCACCGCCGCATCGCCGAGAGTTCAAGATTTTACCCTTACTTCAAGGTATGACCATTACTTAGTTGACCATTGTCCATTCCATTGTTAATATAACCACTATCGTCATCGTTGAGTGTATTTCTTATATACTTGTCTTAGGATGCCATTGGGGCAATTGACGGGACACACATCCCCGTTTTGGTGAAGCGCGAAAAGCAGAACCGATACAGGAATAGAAAAGGGAATGTTTCCATGAATGTCATGGCTGTAGTAGACTTCTCAATGGAGTTCACATATATCATGACTGGTTGGGAGGGATCTGCTGCTGACCAAAGGGTACTTCACGCAGCTACAACCACAGGCGGGTTCAAAGTACCCACTGGGAAGTACTATCTTGTTGATGCAGGGTACGCCAACACCAGCCAATTTCTTGCACCATATCGAAATGTTGCTTACCATATAGCAGAGTATCGGGGTAACAGAGGCTCATACACAAGCAAAAAGGAAATGTTCAACCACCGACATGCTCAACTACGTAACGTTGTCGAGCGAGCCTTTGGTGTGTTGAAGAAGAGGTTTTCCTACTTTCGTAAAGGAGCGACTTTTCACGTGCAGTCTCAATCTCGGATTGTAATGGCTTGTTGTATCGTTCACAATTTTATCCGACGCCAAAATGATGGCGATCCATTGATGGACGAAAACTTGGATGAGGCTCATACTACCACTGACATCACAAATGAATTGAGTTCTCTCCAACAAACAAGCCAGGCCGATGCTAGAGAGGGAGATGTCTTGCGCGAAACTATTGCCAATTCTATGTGGGAAAATCAGTGATTTATACATTTGTTTTCTAACTTGCATACATTGAAATATGTTCTACAACATGTTTCACTTACTCCCTTATTTGTGTAAGCTAACAGACAACTTTTGTTCTCAAACTTTATTGTTCACCGTTTTATTTGCCTACTTATGAACAATGTGAAATTATGTCTCATTAGGTTTTCTGTCTAAAAATGGACAAAGAAATGCCGTTGTGCCCATGTGGTCTGCAGTGCACCGTACGAGTGTACATGGATGCCACAGATGCGGCAAATGGACGGTTTGAAGACAACAATCCCCACATGCCATATTTTACATGTGGTAGGGGTCTTGTACAAACCAGATGCCATATGAGGTTGCCCGCGCAGCAAGTACCACCTACAGTGGCTACGCTGACTGCAATTAAGGATGCAATGGTATCACAACTCACATATGCACGTAGCGAACACAAGTTTTGGTCAGAACATTGTGCCTTTGTCTGTTCAACCAGAGCAGACACAGATAGGTTACAAGAAGAAATTAAAAATATGCGGGAGAGGTGCCGATATCTTCGCCACCGACTTCAAATTACGAGTGATAATGACTCTTCATCAGAAGAAGATGGATACAATACGTCATAGATATACCATATTATGATATGTCTAAATGAACTCGACTTGTCTGTTGCAACAATTACCTACTCTGTCTTCATATTATCTTGTAAAACTATGTCATGAACCCGATATTTTTCTATTAATCGTCATTTCTGTTTTATTTAGATGTCGATGATACCATCTGAGGTTCCGAGGTGTGATTGTGGGCTAAATGCAGCCTTACGACTTAACACAGAGGATGCAGGGTTAAAATGACTTTGCCATTCTGAGTCAAAGGCCGGGCAAAATGTATTACATATGCCCTACTCGTGAGGTGTCATAGTACATCAATAAATAATATACTGTCCTTGTCGAGGCTCCGCATTCTTTGCCATTAACTTTTACCTTGTACTACATTTTAGGGAAAAGACCGATGCAAATACTTCCATTGGGCAGTCGATCTCCCCCCAACAATTGATTCATTGAAAGCAGAGATTATGTTACTAACTGTTGAGTGCAAGTCAGTGTGGGGTCAGGCGATGAACATGAAGGACTTCGTTGAAATGCATTACAACTACGATGAATTATACTCTAACAAAAAGTATGAGCATGAGGTTTTAGAACGCAACGTTGCCAGTCTGGAGGAAGATTGTCGTCTGCTTATGGACATCCCTTCACCTCAAATGACTCCATAATGTTGAATGGCAAATGCATTTACATTGTGTTCTCTGTTTAGAAAGACTATGAATGGATGTTATGAACATCATACACTTGTTTATTTTATGCACTTTTATAAACGTCATATTACATTTTAAGTGGTCAGAAAATTTTCTTCATGTTGATGAGTGTTTTATTAATGATGTATGTTATTATTCGAATTTTTTCTTAACGTTAGATAAAACCAAATCATACAATTAATTGTGACATACACCCTTACTTTTGAAAAATATATTACTTACAGAATCTGTTTTATGGCTGGCCAACCGCCGACACCGTCTTTTATCTGGTCATACGAGCTTGATATGGTTCTCAGGGGTTTGATGAGAACCCAATATCACAAAGGTAGATGTGTGAATGGAGTCTACTCTACACAAGCTTGGATGGAGGCATGGCACCAGTTCGTATACATAACAGAAAGCCCTTACATTACATTGCCCGAGTTGCAAATGCGATGGCAATACATCAAGAGAGAGTTTGTAAGAGATAATATGTTCATATTGGCAGATTTATTGCCTCCCCCCACATTGGCCGCGCAACAAGGCATTCAACGCAACTTCTTGATGACGCGTCGCACTTACCCACCATGGATTTTTTTTAGCACTGACAATTGAAATAAACAAATGAACTTGTAACATTTGTGCTAAATGTAGTTGTGTTTTTGCGTCGAAACAATTTACATTGTCTACTTATGTGTTGCATTATTATATGTTGCTACCATAATGCGATCAAATTTCCACTTTATTATTATCTTATTGCCACAGTTACTTTACGAATTATGTTATTTGTTCATACCTTTGTTTTTATTAATTATAGATGTCGACATCGCGTGCAAAGGCAAAGCCAACGACAAAATTTGAAAAACTTTTGAAGTCACCAGAAAAAATCATAAATATGTTGAAGATAACCTTTTATGCAAACAACCATGTTGCAATCACATAAACGAGGAGGGCAAAATTGGGACCGATGATCAAGTCAAGGGCAAAGTCGTCAAGGGTAAAGTCAGTCAGCATGTTCCTCATTTGCCATTGTTGTTTGATTGGCCAAAAGACGACATCAAACAACAAAACAAGCAGCCGGTGCAGGAACCATGCCCAGTGTCATGGGACGAGTACGATGAGGCCATAACGTTGGCCCAATGTGCCTTGTCAAAATCTTAGCTTTGGTTTGCATGTTTATTGCTTCCCTTTTTTGTCCTTCTCCCCTGAGGAATATTATCCGTAAACAATTATGTTAATATCAGTGATCGTTTATGTTTCACTAATGACGACAATATGATTATTATCAGTTGCTTTTACCGACGATAATGTACTTTGTTTATGTTATGAACAAAATATATTAGGCCAATTTCATATTTTATGTAGCTTGACTGCCAATTTCATATTTCATGTAGCTTGACTGTTACTGACGATCATGTAATTCGTCACACTCATGACGACAATTAACTAGGTTCAACATTACATATATATTTTTATGCTAAATGAACTTGTAACATTTGTGCTAAATGTAGTTGTGTTTTTGCGTCAAAACAATTTATATTGTCTACTTATGTGTTGCATTATTATATGTTGCTACCATAATGCGATCAAATTTCCTACTTCATTATTATCTTATTGCCACCGTTACTTTACGAATTCTATTATTTGTTCATACCTTTGTTTTTATTAATTTTAGATGTCGACATCGCGTGCTAAGGCAAAGGCAAGGGCAAAATTTGAAAAAATGTTGATGTCACCGTCAAAAATTCATAAATTTGTTGAAGATAACCTTGTATGCAAAAAACCATGTTGCGAGCCTCCACGCGATGAGGGCCCAAATGAGAGAGACGAACAAGCCAAAGGAACAAGCCAAATGAGGGCCCAAATGTTGCGAGCCTTGTTTCCTCCTACTCACCATCTGCCGTTGCTGTTCGACTGGCCAAAAGACGCCAGCAAACAGGAAACAAATCAGGTGTTGGACGAACCCTGTCCTGTGTCGTGGGAAGAGTACGACGAGGCCATGAAGAATGACGAGGCATGAAGTTTCCTGCTTGATCACCAGCTTAGATTGTGTAAATATGTCGTTGTCTAGGTCCAGGGCAGACCTCTCGTTTCATTTTCTATGTTACATATGTATTTGCCCGAGAACCAACAATATATTATCTTTTAATTAATGTGGTATTACGTTCTGCTACAGACATGCTACGCACCTTTGCTACTATTTAATTTAAATACATTAATTATATTATGTATTTGTTATTTAGTATATAATACACTTCAGCCAACTTCTGCTTAAGCGGCAACACAACTACACATACCTTATTCTTTGAAGATAACCTTGTATTCATAAATATACAAAATAACACCTACACAAAACAAATAAAATATATTTTTAATATATTCTAAACTTACATTGAAATGACATCACAAATACACATTCTGCGTACTTGTTCAAACAGTGATGCAAGAACATGATAGAATAAGCAGATACTGACTACGCTGCCAAACAGAATCAGACTTCCAGCCAAACAGATTCAGACTGCAGTCAGACTGTAATCAGACCAGCTGACCAGAATCAGACTGCGTTGCCAAACAAAGTCAGACTGCATCCTGACTGCCCCAGCACCGGAATCCAGACTAACCCTGACTAACCCAGTCCAGATTTCAGAATCCCAGTCCTGTGCCAAACGCAACCTATGGATCTTCATTTATTCTATTATACATCTTGGAGTTTTTTTTATATGAATACTGATATGTGCTGATGGTCTTCAATCTAGCTACGTCATCTCTACTTTTTTCTACTTGTTTCATGTTGACTTTGTTCGTGCCTTGCACACATCAATTTTCTATTACTGTATGCCAATATTGTGCCTTACACATGTTGACTCTTTACTTGTATTTTCTTTGTTTGCATGTTGACTATTGTTTTTGTGACCCAACACTCTTCAGGAACTGTGATCCAACACTCTTTCTTCTCTAATATTAGCGACGGTGATGAAGACCCTAGTTTCTTACATGCTGTTGTTGTTTATTGCTCCAAATGCCACATCTAGACTTAGAAGCTCCTGCATACTTTCTATAGAGTATCTAATTGGAAGTTTATTGGATATTTTTGTGATGAGTGCTTTATTGTAATATTGAGGGGGAGAAATATTCTTATATGGTATTGGCTTATCTTTGTTTCAGCTTCTTTGTTTTTAGTCTATCTCTCTATTTGTAAACTAACTTGGGATTCTTCCAAGATCCATCTTTTTGGGAGTGTTAGAGAGTTTAATTGATAAATTTATTTAAGTATATTTGTATATGGGCCCAAGTGTGCCTTGTCTCATTAGAGTTGTGTCTAAGTATGTATGCTTTTCCTTCTCCTATATATTAGAGAGGTGTTTCCTTTATCAAATAGAAAGATTAACTATGTTTTAGTTTCTATCCATTTCATTTTGTTTTCATTGTGAAGGTTTAATTATGATGAATCCTTCAAACAATATGTGTACTCTTTCCAGGTTAATATCCACAACACTAATCATCATGATACTCGTTTATTACTCTATCATTAGGACATATAAGGAAGAAGACTAGGATCATGACTAGTCAACATCTCTTGCTGCAATGTCTGCACCTTACTCTATGGATGCATATATCTTTATCCTTAGATTCTCTTGATGAGGAAATATCTCACTTAGTGAAACACCATCCCATTCAGGTCATAAAATAGTTCCCCATACAAAGGCTTTAAATGTGATTGCACTAAAAGGGATGCACTTGCGATAATTGCCTGAGCTCTACACATATTATATTTGATGTCAAAGAACAATGAGACATAAAATCCTGCATTCTAAGGTCTTGAGAAACAATGTCCTACGTTCCATCTATAATTGGATAAAGGTCATATGCGCTTGTGACAAATTGTCCAAGCTTATAAAGTGATCAAACACAATGTCAACAACTAGTGAGGCTCAATATCCCTCATCCTAAGGTCTTGAGAACCAATGTCCCATAGTCCATTTGAAAATGAGGTGGTATTTGTGACAAATCATCTAGAAAAGAGCATTATTCAAGGGAATAACATTACACAAAAAGTGATGTCCTATGTTTGACAAGGCATGTTTTCTAGAGTAGTGGGGGCAATAAGCCTTTCTAATTTATAGAAATAAATTTATCCCATAGGAACATCTATAATACCAACATTTTAGAGAGGTTATGATAGTTTGTATACATGCTTGATTTGTTGACTAGATCATTATCCAATCATAGAAAAGGAATTACTATTTTTTATTACGATCAACAACTTCAATTTCACCTCATCCTTCCCTTAAAGACATCAACTTCCACCAAAAACTCATTGCCTCTAAATGAATTACCATCCATCTGACTAATCCAAGTCATCATATTGAATGGAGCTAAAGTGATAGTAGCTTCTAAAATAGTTGGGGTTCTAAGCCCCAATGTTCTAGAGAGAAGTGACACACCCCAAACCCACTAACTAGAGTTTCAACTTGCCAAAAAGTGATTTGACTAACTAACCACTTTTTAATCACTAATTGAAAATCATGTCTTAAAATTTTCTTCCCTTTAAACTAATAGAATTTATGAAACATCATGTTAATTAGAAAGATAACATCTTCTCTGTGAAGATCATGAAATGTTACAACAAAGTTCAACTTTTACATAAAAGTAAGATTTGTCACTTATAATATACCTAATATGACTTGTTACAAATTTCTCTCATTTCTCACTCTCACATTCCCAAAATCTAGAGGAAGGATGAGTATTCATCTAACTAACTAACTAACTAACTAACTAACTAACAATTAACTAACTAACTAACTAACTAACTAACTAACTAACTAACTAACTAACTAACTAACTAACTAACTAACTAACTACTCCTCTCAAGACCTTAGATGATTTAGTCCTAATGATAGCTAGACTTTGAATCCTCTTGTAGGTTTAGTGCTTCACTTGAAAAATGTTTTAGTAGATTGAATGATCTACTGGCTCAATGCACAAAAAATAAGCAAGAAACAATGATAATTCAAGTGAATATTATTGAAAAAATATGAATGTGGAAGAATACAAGCATGCAAATTTTAAAAATTGTAAATCAATCAACATGGTAGTTGATATGATAATAACTACAATAAATAAAATAACCCCATTCACAATTTCTTTAGTCTACTATCATGTTGTGGACCCACATGAAGTGTAGCACAACATGTGAAAGCATTGTAGCATGCTACGATCTAATTGTTTAAGACTTAGAGTAGACATGTGACTCTAAGTCTACTAAATTAGCTCCCCAATCTGCAATGAGGCTCACCACGTCTAGCCTCGACACCTAATTGGAGCGGTCATATATATGGACTCTTCCTCTAAGCATGGGTACTCAAGATGAGAGTCTAGCACTTGGCTTAACTACTCACATCAGTTGTTCCACAAGGATTGACATACTGAGTGGTAACTGAAATAATTGAACTACACTAGGTGTCACTAGAATATTTGATTAATGTTGGACACTTCACTAATTTAAGGAGACCATCCTCACTGGTCTTAGTCCCCCATACCTCTTAGGTATACTCTTGATACCTCATCCTGGACTCTTCTAGTCAGTATGCATATTTCCTCCTTTACGGTGCGAACCTCCATTATGAGTTCTATGATGTTTAGGGCATCTAATGTCTAATGAGTTATTTAGTTTCTAAATTAATATTTTCATCTTGATACTCTTATCTTATCTCTGTACTTAGGGTTTATACATTCTCTTACTGAACTTCTAATAAAGAATAATTCATTGGCTTCAATAAAGAATCTATTCTAACTAATATTTGAGCATACTAATGACCATAGTTTAAACTATTCCATGAACTTGATATGCATCAAAAGTATACTAATAATTTAATAGATTAACTAAATTGCATACCAAAACTTATTAAATATGAAATCATTCAACATCAAACAAATCATAAGTATATAAATGATCATTTAAAGCTTGATTACTGTGAAATTAGAGTTTAAAGGTAATTTCCACTCACTTGTGTATGTTATAGCCTAATAATATCAGATTCTAACTTGCATGAGTCTGATTTGAGATTCATACCTCAAAACCAACTCTAAACAACCTGAATGTAGGTAGAAGAACGTAAAAGAAGCCTTTTGAAGGTAGATGATGAAGAAAGTAAGTCAAGAAAAACCTTCGATTGTTGAAATAGAGTGTTTCATGCAAAGGAACATGAAAAGAAGAAGAGATCTACTATAAAAACTACCTATCAAGACGAATCTAAGTCAAACTACCATGTTCCATCTCTAATCTCTTTCTTCCTATGACTTCATCCAAGATCGCCTCCGCGATTGCCCCCTAATCACCGCTTGAAGGTTCTTAGGAAAGAAGAGAAACCAAAATAAAGCTAATAAGCCTATTACCATTAGACTCCATCCAGTATTTATAGAGATCTAAGCCTTGTTTGATTTGAGAAGCTAGGAAGTGTATAGACAAACCATTAGTTGTATCTACCGATGGATTATCTAAACATTTGTTGCACAAATTTCAATAGGCACTAACCTTCGATCCAGACAACCATCAGTTGTCACCTTCAACCGTTGAGCCTTTGGTTAATGGCTGTCTGTGCATCCATTGGTTGCTAGAACCATTAGTATACTCTTCCTTTGGTTAACGTTTGTTAGTCAAGACATCGATAGACAAAGCCCGGTCCAACCTTTGATTGATGCTCACCAATCATTCCTTTAGATGGTGGAACCTAACCAAAACCTTTAGAAGGTAAAGCATTCAGTTGTTGCCTTTGATTAGCAACCACCGATTGTTGCTTAGTAAACAAATCATCACTACGAAACTACCCTACCAACCATTGGAAGGCTCTTCCTTCTGAAGCATCAATCTGTTCATAAACAAAACCATCGTTGTAAGCCTCTGTGAGACGTTCGATTTAAGGGTCCTCAAAACCTTTGATCTTAATCCATTATCTGAACTCTATAGAACTGAAAAGTCTGTAACTTCCATTTCAACTTCAATTTTATTCATTCTTATTTCTTCATATTCATAATAGAGTTATCTCTTTGTCAAAATTAGATTTAGCACAAAGTATCCAATTAATTCAAATCATCATGATAGACATTTTGATTCTAAGATTATCTTTCATCCTCTAATTACAAAGAATTCAAAGTGCGGTTTGTAACAATCTCCTCATCCAATAAAAAATTCACCTCAAAATTCCTACAAAAGGAAGGATACTTGTTATATATCTCTAACTCTTACTCCCATGTACTTCCTTTACACCATGATTACTCCAAGAACTTTTAATAGGGGTACCTTGCTCTTCCTAAGATTTTGAGTTGTACCTTCTAGAATTCATATAGGTTATTTAACATACAAGATATCTTCTCTTAATTGTATTGGATCTAGATCTATAATTTTATCTATACCTAAATGAAACTTATTCAACATGGATACATGAAACATATCCTATAAATTGGCTATCTCAAGAGGCAACTCAAGTTTGCATGCTAGTGGTCCAATCCTCTGAATGATTGGATATCAACCCATGTATCTAGGAGTTAGTTTGACTTGCTTTATAAGACTCAGTACACCTTTCCATGGTGGCACATTAAGTAAACCTCATCCCCAACCTCAAAATGAAGTGATCTACACCTATTCTCTATATATATTTTCTATCTATCCTGTGCAACCTTCAATTCTTGTCTGATTACATACATCCTTTTTGTTGTCTCTTCCACTAACTCCAGACCAAGAAATTTTCTTCCTCCAACTTCATACCCATAAATAAAATATCTATACTTTCTCCCATATAGGGCTTCATAGGGTGCCGTTCCTAAACTAGAATGATAACTACCTATATATACAAACTATATAAGACTAAGGTGATTATTCCAATTACCACTAAACTATATTACACATGCTCTTAGAATTTTCTCTATGGTTTGAATGGTACACTCTGAATGCCCATCTGACTGAGGGTGAAATACTTGCCAAACTTTAAACTTGTTCCCATAGCACAATGTAATCGATCCTAGAATCTAGATGTGAAATTTGGGGTCTATATCACATATTATAGAAACTAGTATTCCATCTAATTGACTATATCATATATATCGACTTTGGCTAGCTTTGGTGTATCACATGTTTTATTAATAGGTAGGAAATGAGAAGACTTAGTTATTCTGTCCACAATCACCCATATAGAGTCAAAACCATGTGATGTTCTAGGTTACCCCTACCACAAAGTTCATAGTAATATTTTCCTACTTCAAAATTGGAATGATGAGTGGTTGTAGGCTACATGTTAGTTTCTAGTGTTTAACCTTGACTTGTTGGTAAACACCACACCTAGCTACACACTCAACTACATCTCTCTTTATTCCTAGCCACCAATATAATTTGTTGAGGTTGTTGTACTTCTTGGAACTACCTAGATGCATTGCATCAATAAAAGAGTGAGATTCCTTAAGAATGTTTTTCTTTAACTCAGTGTCATCCAAAACACATAATTTTTTCCTACTGATACAACATCCCATTATCTAAATATAAAAATTATGTTTTCTTACCTTATGCCATCTCATGCATAAGTTGCTTCAATTCACTATCATTTGTTAAATCTGTTTAATTTTCTCACATAGTGTAGGTCTAACCTGCATTTGTGTAATCATCCCACCTTGCTCTGAAACACTCAAATCTAGATTCATCTCTCTCATTTTAACCAATAAGTCTCATGCATTAGAAAATATTTCTATAGGTGATATAGACTTCCTACTCAGAACATCTGCCACAACATTGGACTTCCCAGGGTGGTAATCAATGGTAACATCATAGTCTTTGATGATCCCTAACCATATGCACTACCTCATCTTGAGATCCTTTTATGTGAAAATGTACTTTAGACTCTTATGGTTAGTAAAGACCTGACATGACTCACCATAGAGATAATGACGCCATGTCTATAAGGCATGTAATACTACTTCTGGATTAAGATCACGTGTTGGATAATTCTCTTCATTCTTTTTGAGATGCCTAGAAGAATAAGACACCACATTTTCTTCCTGAATGAGAACACATATGAAACCCCTTCTGGATGCATCATAAAACACCACATATCCCTTATCTGCATGTGGTAAAATTAAGACTGGTGTTGTATTTAACTCCTACTTTAATGTCTAAAAGCTTTCTCACATGTTTCATACAAAAAAGGCACATCCCTCCTTGTTAAACATCTCAAAGGCACTGCTGAGACATTGAAGTTCCTTATAAACCTCCTATAATATCCATCTAACTCCAATTTTTTTTGATCTTAGTATCAGTTGTGGGTTGCTCTCACTAAAGAACACATTCCACTTTCTTAGGGTCTATACTGACTCCTTCTCTTGATATAACATGTACAATAAAGAAAACTTTAGACAACCAAAGCTCACATTTGCTGAACTTAGTATACAAATGATGTTGTCTTAACAATTGCAAAGCTATCATCAAATGTTGCTCATGTTATTCTGCATCTTTGGGATATTGAAGAATATCATTGTGAACATGACTATAAACTGATCTAGATATGGTCTGAAAGTTCTATTTATCACTTCCATAAAAGATGCATGGCATTTTTCAGTCCAAAAGACATGACTAAAAACTCAAAATGCCCATATATTCTTTTGGAAGATACTTAGGTACATCTGATGCCTTTATCCTCAACAGATGATTGCCTAACCTGAGATCTATCTTAGATAAAGTTGTTGCTCCACATAATTAGTCAAACATATCATCACTCCTAAGAAAATGATATTTGTTCTTGTTTGTTATCTTACAGTTGCCCGTAGTATATGCTTAACCGCATAGTTCTATCCATTTTTTTCACAAAATCCACTAGAACTCCCTAAGGTGATGTACTAGGTTTGAATGAAACCATTATCCGGTAAACCTATAACTTAGTTTTTAATTCCTTTAACTCTGTAGGTGCCATTCTATAAGATGGTAATTCTATAGGGTGACTACCAAGTAAAATCTATGTCTCAAAGTCAACATATCTCTCTAGAAATGGACCTAGTTACTCATCACAAAAAACAACTGGGAACTCACAAACTATGGGAACAACATCTATATGAATTGTGATTTTCTCTGCCTTTGCATCTACGACATGTGCTAAAAAGGCCTCACACCTTTTTCTCACCATCTTATTATCTAAATCAAATGATAATATGCACGTGAGTTAGACTTTCCTATCTCCAGTGAAGATACATGGCAATCCACCTTGCTGAAAGATAAACTCTTCCTTCCAGCAATATAATTGAACATGATAAGTCTCAAAGCAATCCATAGCAAATATTGTGTGAAAAGAATTAATGTCTAAAAGTATGAGATTAACTACTACAATATACCCACTAAAACTCAAGACATCTGGGACATACTTATGTCAAAACTATTGGTTCACCCAACATTACTCTTAGAACAATTCATAAGATAAATCTTGAGTTAAATGATTCAATCCACTTTACTAAAGATCTTTGTACAAAAGAATGTGTTGCACCATGATATATCAAAATTGTAACTAAAATATTGTTAAAGAGAACCATCTCACCTATAACAACTTTGGGTGAGACTACTCCTTCAAATGGAGTCATAGAAAAGAAACACCCAATAGCTCTCCCTCTGCCACAATGTCCTTGATGTCAGTTGTTACTATTAGGTGCCCCCTCTAGATACCGAAGCCACTAAAGAACTTGTCCCTCTAGTTGGATCTTGTCTCTACAAAGTTTGAAATTGAGTATGTGAACTCTGTGCTGGTGCCATATGAAGCTTAGGACAGTCTCTCTCAAAATGTCCCATATGTCCAAACTAATGACATCCTTGAAATTAAACTCCCAACACTAACAAGAGTGTGCTTTTCCACAAGTGTCACACATAACCATATCCTGTCTCTATGGTCTTGTCAGTGACATTGATGAGACTGAAGGCCTTTATGGAGGTTCCCACCTTGGTGGTGTATTCAATCTGCTAGGGCTAGACTTCCCCTACTATGAGAAGATACCACATCACTTGAACCATATCCTTGCCTCCCAAAACACTAAAAACCTTTTCCTATCTTGGAAAAGAATCTACTGCCTCTAGTGCATCAACCATTACTTTGTCCTCATATACCAAAATATCTCGATATTTTCTTGCTCTTAGAGTGCTTATCAACATTAACTGATTCTTTGCTAAGTCTTGTTGCTTTCGATAACATTAACAAATCATCCAAAATTTTCTCTATCTCTTCTCATGCTATATGATATTTTATATATAATATCAAATCTTAAACCTCCTTGAAATCTCATACACTTCTCTACATCGTCTGCTACAAGCTGAGGCAGCTAACCTTGTGAATTATGCCTCCTACTCGCCAATTGACATGCTATACTATCTAATATTCTCCAACTGTCTGATCTTATTGCTTAAGAAGGTAGGAAGAAAAATACTTAATGTGAAACTCATCTAAAAAGTCCCTCCATGTCATCACTTTATTCCTTCTCTTGTCTTCCACTCCATACGACCACAACTTAGCATCTCCCTTGAGTATATAGACATCATAATCACTTTGTTTGTCCTCTAGTAAATCCATTAAATAGAAAACCTTTTCCAGCAACCAAAGCCACACATCTACCACAATTAAGTGTGTTGTCCCATAAACTCAGTCCCACTGAGCTTCTTCACTAGCTCCTATGATCTCATGAGATCCTTGCTAGAAGATGAAGACCTTATGTTCATCTTATATTTATCCTTGTCCAGAAAGATAAAACATCCTGGTTTCCTGATCTCAATGATCTCCATCCTGAATAATTTCCTAAGGGTCAGGTTCATAATGGCTTTCAACCTATTATTTTCCATGACCACATCCTCTTCCCATGATATGCATGACAATAACAGAACACATTTGTTAGTAAATTGTAGTTTAAAGAGGAAAACATTCTATTTCTATTGGTCTCTTACCACCTCTGTCACAATCCTAAGTTCAACCTAAGCTCTGATACCAAGAGTTGACCTGACCCAAATCCACTAACTAGGGTTCAAGCCTACCAAAGAAGGATTTGACTAACTAATTACTTTTTAATCACTAACTAAAAATTGTATCTTGAATTTTTCTTCCCTTTTAATTCATAAAACTTATGGAACATAACGTTAACTAGAAAGATAACATATTGTTTACACAAACCATGAAAGATTACGATAGAGTTTGAGTTCTACATAAAAGTAAGAGTTCTCACTTATAACATACCAAGTACAACTTATTAAAAACTACTCTCTTTTCTCACTCTGACATTCCTATGATATAGAAGAAAGATTGGAGACCATCTAACTAACTAACTAACTAACTAACTAACTAACTAACTAACTAACTAACTAACTAACTAACTAACTAACTAACTAACTAACTAACTAACTAACTAACTAACTAATAACTAACTAATTAACTAACTAACTAACTAACTAACAAACAAACAAACTAACTAACTACTCCCATCAAGACCTTAGATGATCTACTCATGATGATAGCTAGCCTCCGAATCCTCTTGTATGGCTAGAGCTTTGCCTAAAAAATGTTTCAATAGATTGAATGAGACACTAGCTCATATCATTGAAAATAAAAAAGAAACCATGATAATTTAGGTGAATGTTATTAACAGAATCTAAATATGAAAGAATATAAGCAAGACAATTTAAAAAATTGTAAATCAACCAACATGGAAGTTGATTTGATAATAACTATAGTTAATAAATAAAATAGATCCATTTAAGATTCTTTGATCTATTTATTATACCTTGGACCCACATAGATTTTACCACAACATGTGAAAGCATGAAAACAAGCTACGATATCACCATACAAGACTTAGAGTAGACCCAAGACTCTAAGTCTACTAAAATAGCTCCCCAGTATGCAACAAGGCTCACTACATATGGCCTCCATGGCTAATGGAAGCGGCCAGATATATGGACTCCTCCTCTAAACTTGGGTACTTAGGTAGAGAGTCTAATCACTTGGATTAACTACCTGCATCAGTGGTTTCACAATGGCCAACCTACTGAGTCGATACCGAACTAACTGAACTGCACTGGGTGCCACCGACATCTTCAGTTAATGTTGGGAACCTAACTACTATAAGGAGACCATTCTCGTGGGGATCAGTCCCCCATACCTTTGTGGTATGCTTTGGACACCTCATCCCATACTCTTCCACTTGGTATGCATATTTTCTACGTCACCGTGCATACCTCCGTTATGGATTCTATGATGTTCATGACATCTAATGTATAATGAGTTGTTCATTTCCAAATTAATATTTTAATCTTGCTACTCTTATCTTATCTCTGTACTTAGGGTTTCTCCTTTCTCTTACTGAATTTCTAATAAATAATAATTTATCGGATTCTATAAAGAATCTATTCTAACTGGCATCTGAGCACATAATAGCAAAACTTAAATTATTCCATGGACTTCATATGAATCAGAAGGATGCTGATCATTCAATAGATCAACTGAAGTTGAATATAAAAACGAAGTAAATTCGAAATTATTAATCAACAAACACATCGCTAAGTATGCAAATGATCATTTAAAGCTTGATTACCATAATATCAAGGTTTAAAGGTGATTTTCCACTTGTGTACATTCTAGTTTACTAATCTTAGATTCTAACTTGCATAAGCCTGATTTGAGATTTAGACCTCAAAACCAACTTTGGACGGCTTGACTATAGGCAGACAAATATGAAAGAAGCCTACTGGACGTAGAGGACGAAGAATGAAAGTCAATGAAAAGCTATAGTTGTTGAAACAGATAGTTGCGCACAAAGAACCCAAAAAAAAGAAGAGATCTACTACAAAAAAATACTTACCAAGATGAATCTAAGTTGAAGCTATCCTCTTCTGCCACTAATCTCTTTTTTCCTACAATGTCATCCAAGATCCCCTCTACGATTGTGTGATGTCCCCAGATTTTCTAAAACTTAATCTGATGTGTGACGTCCAAATTGAAACCCTCATCTCATCGAGAATCCCAATTTAAACACCACACACTAGGCTAAGAAGAAGAAAATCAAGGTGAGTCAGAAGGAAACAACAGTAGCACATGTACATGAACAATAATAAAACCATACAAAATATATTCACCATTCAACATATAATTAAAACATGAATTGTTACAACATTTAATATTACATATTGAAAAACAAACTTAACATATGCATGTACTACCGCTAAACAACATGATCTTAAGATAATAGGTCCACCTGTACATCAGCTCACCACACCACTCTCAACTATCTTAGATCTTCAAGATCATATGTCCATAACCTAAACAGAAGATTACATGTGTTACACATCAGCACAATATTCAAGAATATTGTATTGAGTATGCCTGTGTGTCTTTTATATACCTCTCATCATATCTTGGCAATAAGAAAAAACTAATACTTAGTAGTTATAAAGAAATATAAGAAAAAATATATACTTACACAAAGATGTTTATTAACAAAAGAGAACACATATTTTAACCTCATTTTCCATTATATGTAAATCAACCACATGCACTATTCTACCAAAGAGATTTAGTGCTCACATGTACTATTCTTCCAAAGAGATTTAGTACTTTCATAAATGCACTATTCTACCAAAGAGATTTAGTGCTCACATGTACTATTCTGCCAAAGAGATTCAGTACTTTCATCAATGCACTATTCTACCAAAGAGATTTAGTGCTATCATATAATGGATTAGATATCTTATGTTTCATGTGTTCATAGCCATAAGTAGGGAAAATCAAGAAAGATACCATACAAGAACAATCATTTCATCCAATATCATATGCCAGGTGTTCACTACACATATAATACAAGCATACTAAATAGTAAGCCAAGTAAGAGGTAATGGCGTACCTTGATCAAGAGACAAACCTAATCATCATACATCCAAGAGTCAACTACATCCTTGGTCAACCCTGATTAAGACAAGACCATGTCACCATCAGGTTCTCATCATCATTAACCCTAGTTATATCCATTTTAGGGTTTACCTTATCTCATTATGATATTTTCATGATTACTTGTATTCTTGTCTTAAATTTATCTTAGTGATGTCATATTCCAGATTATAGTTCATTAACTGGATATACTCATGTGTCACATTATTATGTGAAATATTTAACATTATGTCACTTTCATTAACCATATTAGGGTTACATCACTATGTATTAAGGGTGCTTCATATAACATGGAATCTGTGCATCATCGTGATCTCATAATTAAATTTGAGGTTCCATATACTAATATGAGCTTACTCTATAAACACCATCATTTATTGAGCATCAATGTATCAATTGCATTTTATTTAGGGTTATAAGCCCTAGATAGACATTCTAAGCAAAATACATGATTATGTGTCATAACATGATCATATCTAATGTCACATGGATTCTAAAACACATTTAAGAGTTACTGATGCATTCTCATAATTTTAGGTCTTCATCTGGTATTTATTATCCATTAAACAAGCATAATAAACTTACATGATATTATTGAGATTAGTGCTATAAAAGACTAATATGATGATTTCACATCATTCTACGCATGTTTTTGAGAATTTTGGTACCTTATTTGTATTTTTCTGATAATCAAGCTATTTTCTACAAATTATACAAGATATGAGTAATTTGTGAGATATTTACCTTTGTCGGCCAATCGCCATCCACCGCGTGGCACTATGGCTCCTTGATTGAGCCAGTCGGTTCTTGCTTGTGCTATCTGGTTTAGACTGAATAGGACTCAGCCCGCCTCTCCTAGCCTGGACCCAGTTTAGTCGCTGGTTCAAGGCTCCTTTCGTTCTCGCGTGCGCACTGGGATGCCCGACGCTGCGTCGCCTCCCACAGCTGCCGTCTGGGAGCCCATATCTGATGAGCAATCTACAGGGCACAATGCTCCAACTCCTTTAAGTCTCTCCTCTGTCGTGCTCATTTACCTTCATTCGTCAATGCTATGCACCCAACCTCTCTGGCTCATAGACGGTGGTTCTTCCTCCTCCATGATCTGTGCCCACCTGCTATGTTCTTTCTCCACTTGCATTAGGCTGGCAGTGACTCCTCTTCAGGTTCCATAGAGCCACCATGGCCCTCTTCGTCTGCCATTGCTGGTTGTCTTTCTCCTATTCTCACATGGTCACGACTACCAACATGTTGCTTATGAGTCTGCTGGACTCAGTTTCTGAAGTAGAGAAGTCGTCGTTGCCTGCTCTCCTTCTTTAGATCGCAGAGCCATTGTGGTCTCTTCCCCAATAAAGCTCATCCTCCTAGTATGGCCGTTAGCACAGTTCCTCAAAGCTCCTCATTATGTTGAGATCTTATGGTTCTTCTGTTTGTAGGTCCAGTGCCCTTAGGCTCACCGCTGGTGTCACTCCATCATGGATGCTGCTACAAAACCATCCCCCGACAAGGAATCCATCACCTCCAGGCTCCCTGGGTTGCTGCTACTTGGGTCATCACTAGTGGCTTCATATGTGAATGTGTGGTCTTTGTGGAGAACTCATCAAGCCAAACTAACTGCCAACATAAAGTTTCCCTCAACCCACGACCTCCAAGCGATAGATCATGGAAGGGAGGGGGGAGTCCTCGTCCACAATTGTGTAACTATGAGGAGGATTCATCCACTACTGTTGCTTAGCATCCAAGGGTCAAGGATGAGTCTGAAGTGGATTACAACTTCCCACTTCTTCAAGGGTGTGTGTGACATCACAAAAGCCACAACATAAGAATGAATCAAGATATTACCATTGACCTAAGGCCTTTCAAACATATAAACCAACCATGGTAATAGTCCACAACCAGGCCGTGTGATACAACATCAGTCGGCAACTAGGTTCTAAATAAACATGCGACCAAAGTCCTCTAACATATCATGCATATATTTGTTCCCAAATTCAAACTCTTTTACCATTCTCTAGGGACACCCAAGCTACATGAAATTGACCATAGCTTCCTCATAACTCAATGTAAATCCCATTCAAATTTGATGCCAAAACTCAATTGTCAATCAGTCAATTAAGTACCTCAAAGGCATGAATTAGGGATGTTAATTATGGTGTCAACACAACTAATCATCCATATTTCATCAAATAACTTGAAACTCTTCAAAATGAAACAAACCCATGGATCCAATTATCTCATTAGGTATTCACATACTTTAAAAGTTCACTCCATCACATCCTACACACCTTAAAATAAATTTCATCCTCAAAATTAAAACAAGATCTAGTCTTTCACATCATATACATCTTAAAAGAAATTTCATCCTCGAAATTAAGCCAATCTATGATTCCAAGGAAAACCAAAAAGTTCTCGATCTACATGTAGTGAACCTCTCTTGGTGCAACATTCTACAAACAAGATCTCTATAACATGTATGTGCCACTTCTAGGAGGATTTCTAGAGCATCTAGGGAGAAATAATCACCTCAAATGATTAAAACATGGGTTTCAAAGCTTAGGGTTATGTCATGTCATAATTTATGTTATAGGATTTGCATCCTTATCTTTACCCATACATTGGGATTCCCACATCATATTACCATGTTATAAAGAAGTTAACTAAAGTTAGCCCATTATACCAAGGTGTCATCAACATTTTGTTGAGCTAATTGTTAGAACATGTTCAACATTAACATATGCCTTTTAGGAGGGAGTTAACTAAAGTTAACCCAATTTATCCATATAGATCATATCAAGGTATCATAATCATTATGTTGTGCTATCTGCCAAACTATAGTTTTCATCTTTATTAATCACTAAGATTAACACCTCATGCAACATGTTTCATTCATATGATCTTATTTCATTGCTCATAATAAATTGCAATATTTACTAGTGATTTCATCACAAGATTAACCAACAATATCACATTATCATCACTATTCACATATATGGTTAACCATTTATGCATTGATATCAATTAAATGATCTCTCGATTTACATTATATCACGTCCATATATCACATCTTGAGATTAGATCACATCCTTACATTGATTAAATCATGGTTGTGCTAAACAAACTTATGTGAGTGGCTTGTTAAACATTTATCAAAATTTCATCTAATCCAACTGAGGTTCTCCTAACCCATATCATGAGGGTAGTGCCATGCTCAGTCTCTCTGAGCTAACTCAACTCTATGAGTATCTCATATGCATATACTTTATCTTTCCTCTCTTAGCCTAGGGTTCTCAGCTTACCTCATTGGCACTAGTGTTAGCTTTACAAGCTCTAGTCACATAAGCACAAACCAAACCACGATATGTCATACTCTTCATAGGTCTATAACCATGAAACATGCTTACCCAAAACTCTCTTATATACACAACCACTAGATTCCTACAAGGAACCACCAACCCGATCATGAGGCTTCACAAAAACTAACACATAGTTACCTCCTCTAGGGTCTTGGGACTCTCTATCCCTCACCTAGATGGTAGGTACTCATATTCATGTTCACATATGCACATATAACTAGCCCCTCATTGTCTCTAGGGTTTGGTCCTCCCAAGGACATCTCGGGTTAAAAAAAACTATAGGAATCATGTATAAAGCAACTCAACTCAATCACTCAGGAGTAGTCTAGTTTAGGTCATATCATATCACAAATATCTCATAATTCTCATATCTTAGAGTTTAGGTTCTCTGACATTCTCCCAATGGGTCTCACTCTCTCTGGAGTTAACCCTAAAACTGATCCCAACACTAGAGGCCCTCCTTTGTGAAAGAGCTTGAGGCTCATACTGACTCACAACCTTCTCTTAACTTAACATATCTTATCTCATAAAAGCCTATTTACCTGCATCAACCAAACTTATCTCAGATCCTCAAATATGAACTTAAGTCCTCAAAGACAAACATATATCATCATAAAACATCTTATATCATCTATATAAGACTTACATCATCATCAAATCTTATTTCATCTATTCCATCTATCACATATTCTAACAAGGCTCAAAACATCTAATCTAGAACTACTCTCTCTTCTAGACTGATGTCATTCACTTTCACTTAGGTTGCATGACCACCTCCTACTCGTACATGTGTGGGGACACATTTTTGTAATACTCACATATATAATAAAATATTATATAGTTTTTCTCTGATAAAATAGGCGCCAGAGAAAACTATCAAGGTTTGATCGGATTGGAATAAAAAACCAAATCTAGAAAATGAGTGTCCCACACATAGTAGAGAGTGTAGTTCCATTTAACCTAGTAAAAAGGGTGAGAACAAAGTGTAGACCAGTGTAGCTACCCTAGACAATGAGCGCTATATGTCTAGGATTTCTCTTCCCTTGATGCACATCATTTCCTAATAATGCAACGCCCCATACCGCTGCACTATAAGGAAAGAACAACATCTAAGGACCTGCTATACAACAAGCACCAGTCTAAACCTAGTTCTCCAACATCTAGGTGCTAACCTAGAGGCTAGGTCATATCTAGTCTCTAAAAGACGACTAATCTAACCCTAAATATTATTAAGTTCAAGGTTCTTTGGTTTTGCGTTGTATAATGAGCAAATGTCAGGCTTTGCTATTGTTCATGCTCTGATACCACCCGTGACGTCCCCGGATTTTCTAAAACTTAATCTGATATGTGACGTCCAAATTGAAACCTTCATCTCAGTGAGAATCCCAATTTAAACACCACACACTAAGCTAAGAAGAAGAAAATCAAGGGAGTCAGAAGGAAACAACAGTAGCACATGTACATGAACGATAATAAAACCATACAACATATGTTCACCATTCAACATATAATTAAAACATGAATTGTTACAACATTTAATATTACATATTGAAAAACAAACTTAACATATACATGTGCTACCACTAAACAACATGATCTTAATACAACATGTCCACCTGTACATCAGCTCACCACACAACTCTCAACTATCCTCGATCTTCAAGATCATATGTCCATAACCTAAATAGAAGATTACATGTGGTACACGTCAACAAAAAATTCAAGAATATTGTATTGAGTACGCCTATGTGTCTTTTATATACCTCTCATCATATCTTGGCAATAAGAAAAAACTAATACTTGGCAGTTATAAAGAAATATAAGAAAAAGCATATACTTGCACAAATATGTTTATTAACAAAAGAGAACAAATATTTTAACCTCATTTTCCATTATATGTAAATCAACCACATGCACTATTCTACCAAAGAGATTTAGTGCTCACATGTACTATTCTTCCAAAGAGATTTAGTACTTTCATAAATGCACTATTCTACCAAAGAGATTTAGTGCTCACATGTACTATTCTGTCAAAGAGATTTAGTACTTTCATCAATGCACTATTCTACCAAAGAGATTTAGTGCTATCATATAATGGATCAGACATCTTACGTTTCATGTGTTCATAGCCATAAGTATGGAAAATCAAGAAAGATACCATATAAGAACAATCATTTCATCCAATATCATATGCCAAGTGTTCACTACACATAATACAAGCATACTAAATAGTAAGCCAAGTAAGAGGTAATGGCGTACCTTGATCAAGAGAAAAACCTAATCATCATATATCCAAGAGTCAACTACATCCTTGGTCAACCTTGATTAAGACAAGACCATGTCATCATCAGGTTCTCATCATCATTAACCCTAGTTATATCAATTTTAGGGTTTACCTTATCTCATTATGATATTCTCATGATTACTTGTATTCTTGTCTTAGATTTATCTTAGTGATGTCATATTCCAGATTATAGTTCATTAACTGGATATACTCATGTGTCACATTATTGTGCGAACATATTTAACATTATGTCACTTTCATTAACCATATTAGGGTTACATCACTATGTATTAAGGGTGATTCATATAACATGGATTCTGTGCATCATCATGATCTTATAATTAAATTTGAGGCTCCATATACTGATATGAGCTTACTCTGTAAATGTCATCATTTGTTGAGCATCAAAGTATTGATTGCATTTTATTTTAGGGTTATAATCCCTAGATAGACATTCTAAGCAAAATACATGATTATGTGTCATAATATGATCATATCTAATGTCACATGGATTCTAAAACACATTTAAGAGTTACTGATGCATTCTCATAATTTAGGTCTTCATCTAGTATTTATTATCCATTAAATAAGCATAATACAACTTACATGATATTACTGAGATTAGTGCTATAAAATACTAATATTATGGTTTCACGTCATTCTACACATTTTTTTGAGAATTTTGGTACCTTATTTGTATTTTTTTGATAATCGAGCTATTTTCTACGAATTATACAAGATTTGAGTAATTTGTGAGATATTTACCTTTGTCGACCAATCGCCATCCACCACGTGGCACTATGGCTCCTTGCTTGAGCCAGTCGATTCTTGCTTGTACTGTTTGGTTTAGACTGAATAGGACTCAGCCCACCTCTCCTAGCCTAGACCCGGTTTAGTTACTGGTTCAGGGCTCCTTTCATTCTCACGAGAGCACTGGGACGCCCGACGCTGCGTCACCTCCCGCAGCCGCCGTCTGGGAGCCCAGATCAGATGAGTGATCTACAAGGCACAATCCTCCAACTCCTCTAAGTCTCTCCTCTGTCGTTCTCATTTACCTTCATTCATCAGTGCTATGCACCCAACCTCTCTGGCTCGCAGACGGTGGTTCTTCCTCCTCCATGATATGTGCCTGCCTGCTATGTTCTTTCTCCACTTGCATTAGGCTGGCAGTGACTCCTCTTTAGGTTCCATAGAGCCGCCATGGACCTATTCGTCTGCCATCGCTGACTGTCTTTCTCCCGTTCTCACACAATCATGGCCGCCAACATGTTGCTTGTGAGTTCAGTGGACTCAGTTTCTGAAGTAGAGAAGTCGTTGTTGCTTGCTCTCCTTCTTCAGATCACAGAGCCATTATGGTATCTTCCCCAATAAAGCTCCTCCTCATAGTATGACCGTCAACGCTGTTCCTTAAAGCTCCTTAGTATGTTGAGATCTTATGGTTATTCTATTTGTAGATCTAGTGCCCTTAGGCTCACCGCTGGTGTCACTCCATCATGGATTCTGCTACACAACCCTCCCCCGGCAAGGAATCCATCACCTCCAGGCTCCCTGGGTTGCCGCTACTTGGGTCAGCACTAGTGGCTTCATATGCGAACGAGTGGTCTTTGTGGAGAACTCATCAAGCCAAACTAACTGCCAAGATAAAGTTTCCCTCAACCCACGACCTCCGAGTGATAGGTCATGGAGGGGGGGAGTCCTCATCCACGATTGTGTAACTATGAGTAGGATCCGTCCACTAATGTTTCTTAGCATCCAAGGGACAAGGATGAGTCTGAAGCGGATTACAACTTCCCACTTCTCCAAGGGTGTGTGTGACATCAAAAAAGCCATGACATAAGCATGAATCACAATATTACCATTGACCTAAGGCCTTTCAAACATATAAACCAACCATGGTAATAGTCCACAACCAGGCCGTGTGATTCAACATCAGTCAGCAACTAAGTTCTACATAAACATGCGACCAAAGTCCTTTAACATATCATGCATATTTGTGTTCCCAAATTCAAACTCTTTTACCATTCTCTAGGGACACCCAAACTACATTAAATTGACCATAGCTTCCTCATAACTCAACGTACATCCTATTCAAATTTGGTGCCAAAACTCAATTGTTTGTCTGTCAATTAAGTACCTCAAAAGCATGAATTAGGGATGTTAATCATGGTGTCAACACAACTAATCATCCATATTTTATCAAATAACTTAAAACTCTTCAAAATGACACAAACTCATGGATCCAATTATCTGATTAGGTATTCACATACTTTAAAAGTTCACTCCATCACAGATTGCCCCCTAATTGCCGCTCAATGGTGCCTAGGAAAGTAGATAAAATAAATAAAGATAACAAGCCTATTACCATCAGATTCCATCGAGTATTTATAGATATCTAAGCTTTCTATGATTAGACAACCTAGGTGGCGGTGCAGATGAACCATCAATTAGATCTACCAATGGTCTATTCAAAAATCACTTGTGCGGCCTTTGGTAAGCACTAGCCTTTGGTCTAGACAACCATCGGTTGTCACCTTTGACCATTGAGCATTCAGTTGATGGCTATCAACACAACCATCAGTTGCTGGAATCGTTGGTCTACTCTTCCTTTAGTTGACGTTCATCAGTCAAGACATTGGTAGACATACATCCGGCTAACCTTTAGTCAATTCTCAGCAATCCTTCCTTTGGATTGTGGTGCCTTACTAAAACCTTTGGTTGTTGCCTTTAGTTGGAAACCATCAATTGTTACTAAGTAGAAAAACCATAAGTAGGAAACTACCCTACCAAACATCAAAGGCACTTCCTCCTGAACCATCGATCTGTTCATAAACAAAAACATCACTTTAAGACTCTATGAAATCTTTGATCTAAGGGTACTCAAAACCGTAGATCTTAATCCATCAGTTGTAAAGTAATGAAAATATTCTAGATAACTAATAAGGCTATAATTTCTCCATTCCAACCGTGTTTTCATTTATTATCCTTATTTCTTTTGATTTATAATTGGGTTCTCTATATTTCTTTATCAAACCCATAATAAGATCTCTCATGATGAATTATATTAAATATTTTCTTCAATAATTTTTTAAATCTTTCTATTTACACATGAATTAAATTATCTCATCATTACTTATTCAAGAATCAAATCTAAACTAAATTTAGCACACAACACCCAATTAATTCAAAACATTGTTAAAAACATTTAATTCTAAGATTATCTATAATTCTCTAACTATTAAGAATTCAAACTTTGGATTGAAACAAGAAGACTAAATCTTGCTTTCTCTTGAAAGTTCTCAATGCCTAAAGTCTATATTGATACAATTGAATATCAAAACAAACAATGAAATAAACAAATAACTGTAAAGATCAAAGCATGCATTTTAGTGATCAATCACTCATTCAGAACACAAGACTAACACAATATAAAATTTTCCATCTCATAGAGTCAACCACTTATCCTAATCACCCCCCTAAAATGATAAAATCATATTGATATTATATCTAGTCTTCAACTCCTCCTTCATTGGGTTCTTTGTCTGTGAGATCTCCATCAAGATTGCAAGTTACTTATACCTGCTCAAATGCTTCATGCTGATGATGGGGAACTCCTCCACATACATAATCTTGTAGTTACTCCACATGTCTTCTAACTTGAATGACAAACGATGACACCCTATTTAACAATTTGTGTATAGGAGTGCAAAATTTGATTCAACTAATACTCAACACGATTCCTTCCAAATTTGCATAATAATGTATTAGGGAGATATGCCTAACTACTCCCAAAGCCCAAATGAATGACAATATTATCAAAACCCAATATGGAAATAACATACTAGATGTATCAATCACTCATGACATCCATATCCATCTAGTCCTCATGATGTAGATTTGCCAACCATGCAATTATCTCACCTCTATTATGGAAGGGCATATTCAACATATCTCGACTATAAATATATTATTTTACAAGGATGGTCCTCAAATTACAGCCAACAACAAATATACTAGACATCTATCACATACCAAAGTATAGATGCAACAATTGTAATGTATCCACCACTCACCCAAAATATTTTTCAGCACAAAGCACCATTAGAGCTCAATCAGAATACATGGAATGATAGTCTCACACTTCTGAACAGAGGCCAACATGGCTACCAAATTAGCATTAAATTTTTCATTTTGATTCCAAAAGATAAAGTACCAAGAAAAACTACTAATAGGCATGAAAGAGACACTTTCCTCGCTTGAGCTTCTTGTAAGATGCTTCCCTGTTGAAACTACTCCACAAAGTACTAAGTTTAATTAAACACTTTTATGTATCCATGAACTTATTTGCAACCTTTTTCTTCACATAGTGCAATCATCTAAGTTCAGTACACCAATGTTTCCTTTCTATGATCTAGGTGCATCTGTCATCCAAATTCAACTGAGTGATCAACTGTATGTCATCTTCAAGATCATAGCATCAAAATGAAACAAGTGTAAATTCTTATCCAAAAACTAAATCATAGAATCCATCATTTAGACAATGTATGAAGATATACCAAACCCATTAGGAATTTTTTGGTATTGTAACTATGCATATTCATCCTTTCAGTTATCTCAATGTCAACTATCCATTCATATGAAATGTTAAGTTATCACACACCTTCATCAATTGGAACCTGACTAAGGGTCTTTAGTACTATTTGTGAATGGTGATAATATAAGATCTTAATGATTGAAAACCTTTAGACAACTAGGCACATATCAACCTCACACCTGTCAGGTGCAAATGGGTCTGTCACTTGATGACATAGAATGGCTTCACACAAACAAAGGCTTCCTAGAGACATATCAGATTCACACCTAAAAATACTCATCTCCTTTGCAGACACAGACATGTTTCACACCTATTAGGTTCATATCAACATGGAGGTGTTTCACACCTATTAGGTGCATATCAGCCCTACACCTGTTAGGGTGAAAACATGTTTGACACTTATTGGCATGGAACACCTTCACATTATAGAAGGATTCCCAGGTGCATATTAAATTTCAAATTGCATGATACATATCCTATTTTAAGACACAAAGCCATTTCACACCTATCAAACACAGATAAACCTTACACCTATCAGGTGCAAATATGTTTAACACTTGCTAATGTGGAATGTCCTTACACGGTAGAAGGCTTCATAGGAATAGATAAAATTCACGCATGCATGAAACAAATTTCTACATAGATACAAAGTTGTTTCTTACATATCAGATGCAGATCACCTTTCCACCTATCATAAGAAAATGGGTTTGACAGATGATGTTGCAGAATGTCATCACATGAGAAAAGGCTTGCAAGATGCAGATCTGCTCTACGAACTGATGGGTTAAATCTTGTTAGATGCAAATTTCCTCCTCAGACACAGAAGAATTTCTCACCATCAAGTGCAAAATGTTTTGCACTTTGGGGTATTTAACAAGTTCAAGCACACTTTTCTCTTCTGTTTGAAGCTGTGACATATATAACCCTAATTATTTAGAATTTAATAGTTATTACTTCTTAGTTTTATTTCATAAAGAATCCTTATAAAATCAAAACATGAATCCATGAAATTGAAAATTGAGTTCAAGAGGTAATCATGCAAAACAAAGAGAAAAACAGAATCCCAAATCTATCTTCACGCTTGAGTGGCAAATACATCCAAAAAATTTCCAAAAAAAAAAACAACACCAAACATGTCTGCATGCTTGAGCGGTAAATGCATAAAAAAAAGAACATAAAAAAAGCCAAAATTATCTACGCATAGAGAATCAAAGGTATCTAAAAAAAACCTACCATGGTAGGCATCTCATCTATAGCCAAACCACATTCTACAAAGATACACATGGTTTCAAATCCTAGCTAGGTCTTCAAACATATTTAATTGAAACAAACGTGTTGCGTTAGGCGTGAGGGCACCCAATTTAGTTCATAAAGGGAAATGACAAACATTACTTTAGGTCATTGTTGATTATCCTGAGGGATGGAATCATGTCATGATTTTACAAAGTACTCCCATTATAATAGTTAAACAAATTTATGATAAGTCTTTTAGTTAGTTACATGTTCATATAATATTTGGAGCTGGATTGGTTCATACAAAAATCAAGGTATGTATATCTCTTGAATGCAAAAATAATTTTCAAATCCATCACTTGAGCCACCATTTATATAGTCATCTCATACTGACTTTGTAACATTTAGTATATCACAAATCCATATCATTATAGGCATCTCCCATGCGCTCAAAATAGAATCTACCGAGGTAGTGATAAATGCATATTCATCCTAGTTTTACTTGCATTTTTAGATTGATTTTGAATTCATATTATTTATTTTAATTCAGAGTTAGTTTATATTAGGTTTTCCTGGCTTTTATGTTAATTTGTAACTCTTTGACATAATCCATTGACTTTGGTTGTACATTTGAGCTTCGTTCCCTACATATCAGTGTAGGAATCCCAAATAAAATTTTGATATCAGATATAATTTTAATTGAAATGTCCCTCTATTGGTTGATGACATCATTAGTCTATGACTTCGTTGGTGCATGCCCTTGTCCACATGCCAATAGCTCCCCTAGGGTATGCATCAGTCTATAAGCTCATTGGACTTGCATTATCATGCATTTCCATTGGTTGAAAATTAATAGGAAGTCTTACTTGCTAAAGACCGATGAAAATATTGCACTAACTACTGATGAGAACATAGACACTACCAACAAATGGACACTCTTTCCCCACCTACCAATGAGAATCTTTCTCATCAACTAATGAATATTCTACATCATCTGCAAATGAAAACACATATGCAGAAACCAATGATAGTCCTACACGTGTCTTCCTATGGAAATTTAGCTTTCAATGACCAATCAAATCAAAGATGCTACCAACTGATGAAAGGGAAAACTCTTGATAATGAATGGAAGCCTTGACTCTATCCAATGGCATGGATACTAGGAGTCACACGATTCATCATCTTCCTCATGCTGAATTACATCACTCTTGGATTCATTGGGAGATGAAATATGTAACCATTTTTCGATGAGTACAATGCTCCATCCTCCCTCATTAGACATCTCTTCTCCTACATGTAAGCTGCCACATTCCACACTCAACCCCAACAAGACAATCATTAGTCATTTTCCTTAGTCATCTTTATCAGTGACCTCTTATCCAATAATGCTCTTCAAGCAGACCTCCAAAGAGGCAGATCAATGGAGCCACACTTATGAACCACCACCACCATTCATCCCTCTCCACATGTTCCTTGTCACAGTGGATCATAACAAAGGGACCAGAAAGATGAAGAATAAGAAGGGTCACACGACAATAATCTTTGGTATATTCTACTACTACACTAATGCAACTTTGTCACCAGACATGAAGGTTGTTGTTGTACAAACCACGACTCCATCTCTTTTTCCCACATTAATGATGACTATCTCTTTCTTTTCCCTTATTTCTATTGATCTCTTATGAGAATGTAGTAGTTTCTTATGCTAGTGAGTGGGGAGTAACCCCACTGCATGATTTTGTTCTTTTGTTGCGTCTAATTCTGTATGAACCTTTTAGAATTTTGAATAAATTGTTTTATGCGTATGCTTGTCTGGTTCCAAGTAGCGGCACTCAAGTGTCTTGGAGGAAAAGAAAGGTTTAGCACACCTTGGGTGGGTGTGGGTAGAGAAGCTATCCCTACTGCACATTATGCAGATGTAGTGGAAAATGTGCAACGACAATCTTTTCAGACGAGACATGTAAAAAAGTAAGTTCAACAAAAATAGATGAGAGTGGGATCTTAGAATATTGTCTAGTTGACATGAAAGTATTTAGAGATAGTTGATACCATGATTAGAAGAAAGTTAACATAATTTGCTTGTAGCAAACCAAGTGGATAGGGGAATGATGCAGAGAGATTGGATACATGGGGTACAAAATTTGGTATACATGTATTAACAAACATAAAAATGGCATGGGACTTATTGTCAATAAGACGTTGAAGGATGATGTCATCAAGATCACACAGACGGGGGACATAGTCATAGATATCATGATTGTTTTTAGGGGTTAAATTTTCAATATTATTAGCACTTATACTCCCCAAGTTGTCCTTAGTGAGGAGGCAAAGAAGCATTTGTGGGATAACATGGATGAACTGATGCAAGAAATATAGGTAGAGGAGAAAATCATTATTGGGAGTGATTTAAATGGCCATGTGGGGAGTAACAATGTTGGATATGAGAGAGTTCATGGAGGATTGGACATGGCAGTAGGAATGGAGAAGGAGAGAAGATTTTAGATTTTGTAGTTTCTTATGATATGATCTTGGTAAATATACATTTAAATAAAAGAGATCCTCATTATTACTTTCAAGAGTGGACACAATTGTAGTTGATTACTTTTTTACAAGATGACTGGATAGAAAAGTATGCAAGGATTGTAAAGTGATCCTTGGGGAAAAACTCATCATCCAACATAGACTGGTGGTTTTAGATGTGAACATAAAGATCTACAAAGGAAAACATAATAGAATCCAAGATATATGAATTAAGTGGTGGAATCTTAAAGGAGAAAAGAAATTGATATACAAATTTATCAAGGAAAGAACTTAGAATTTGGAATCTGATGCTAACTCACAAAGTATGAGTGCATGCATAATTTTTTTACCAAAGAGGTTTTGGGATAGTCTAAAGGGTGTGGGCCTCCATAGAAAGAGACTTAGTGGTGGAATGATGGAGTATAAAAGGATATTAAACTCAAAAAGGACAT
Source organism: Alisma plantago-aquatica (assembly GCA_963693085.1). Lineage (NCBI taxonomy): Eukaryota > Viridiplantae > Streptophyta > Magnoliopsida > Alismatales > Alismataceae > Alisma > Alisma plantago-aquatica. The sequence continues at coordinate 946,032,076 of OY856412.1, forward strand.
CTATAGGAGATTTCCCAATTCCAGAGGTGATGAAACTTTTTAGAGATACACACAAGCAAAGAAAGATGCTAAGAAGGCAGTTCAAGTGGCATGGTCCAGACACTTTGATGAGATATATAATACATTGGACACTAGAGAAGGAGAAAAATATCTGTAAATGGCTTGTTTAAGAGAATGGAAAGGAAGAGACTTGGGTCAAGTAAAATGCATCAAGAATGAAGATGGCAGAGTGTTGGTGAAGAATGATGATATAAACAATCAAAATAGAGAAACTACTTTCATAAGCTTTTCAATGGAGATCTTGTGAACAATGTAAGAGACTTAGGTGACATGAATGCAAGAAATATAACTTACACACGATGAGTTTCACTATCTTAGGTCAAGAATGTTTTGGAAAATGAAACATGCATGTGGTGTAGACGATATTCCTATTGATATATGAAAGAGTATGGGGGATGAAGGAGCTATGTGATTAACTAATTTCTTTAACAAGATCATGAAGACAAAGAAGATGTTGGGTGAATGGAGAAATAGTACTATATGTACAATCTATAAGAACAAATGATATGTTTAGATCTACATAAATTATAGGGGTATCAAGTTGATGAGTCACACTATGAAGCTTTGGGAGATTATTATTGAGCAAAGGCCAACATTGATTACACATATATCAAACAACTAGTTTGGTTTTATCACTTATACATGATGAGTTTTCACTATCTGAGGTCAAGAATGCTTTGGAAAATGAAGCTGGCATGTGGTCCAAATGATATTTCTATTGATATATTAAAGAGCATGGGGGGTGAAGGAGCTATGTGATTAACAAATTTCTTTAACAAGATTATGAAGACAAAGAAGATGTCGGATGAATGGAGAAATAACACTATTATCCTAATCTACAAGAACAAAGGAGATGTTCAGTGCTGCACAAACTATAAAGGTATCAAGTTGATGAGTCACACTATGAAGCTTTGGGAGATGATTATTGAGCAAAGCCTAACATTGATTACACATATATCAAACAACTAGTTTGGTTTTATGCTAAGAAGATTAACAACATTTCTCTAATAAGGTGGCTTATGGAGAAGTATAGAGAAAACAAAGGAGATCTTCATATGGTGTTTATTGATCTAGAATAGGCCTATGACCAAGTACCCATGAAGTGTTATGGAGAGTTTTTCATGAAAAAGGTGTGCCTATCCAATGCATTGACCTAACTAACGACATGTATGATGGATCAACTACAAGTGTTAGGACTCTTAGAGGAGAAAAACAAACTTTTTGCATCACCATTATTGTACATCAAGGATCGACACTCATCCCGTATCTATTTGTTCTTGTTATGGATGAGTTGACAGAGCATATTCGAGATAAATCCCTTGTGCATGTTATTTTCTTATGATATTGTGTTTATTGACAAAAGAAAATAAATTTAGAATGATAAAGTTGAATTTTGAATAAATGCATTGGAAATTAATGGACTTATGATTAGAAGAAGAAAAATTGATATATGCATTGCACTTTTAGCCAATCTTGAATTGTGAGTGGTGGGGTCAAGTTGGATGGAATGGATACCAATATGTGATAAATTTCATTACTTGGGCTCTATTGAAAGGGTGGGTGAGGTTCACGATGATGCTTGTCATAGAATTACAATAGGATGGTTGAATTGGAAGAGTATATGTGACCAAAATATCCCTCTTAGATTAAAAAACAAGTTTTACAGACCAACTGTATGGACAAGCATGCTATATGGGAGTGAATGTTGGTCAATGAAAAAATAAGGTCTCAACAAGATGAATGTGTCTGAAATGCGTATGTTGAGTTGGATGTGTGAGAGGATGAGAAAAAATCATTTGAGGAATGACTATATTAGAAAATAGTGGGGGTGGTGAGCATCAATAACAAGTTGTGTGAAGGCCATCTAAAATGGTATGGAAATGCACAACGTAGATCGGAAAAATGCACCTATTCAAAGCAAGGTTATTGAGTCAAGCACAACTAAAAGATGCATAGGAAGACCTAAATCAACTTGGGAAGAGCTTATAAAGAGAGATTTTGAATCTCTACATTTTGATCAGAGTAATAATAGAGGTGATTGGAAAACAAGGATCCATGTAGCTGACTCCAACATAGTTGGTATTGAGGCTTAGATGATGATTGTCTGATCAAAATATTTACATGTTTGCCATGATCCTATGTGTAGAGAACTACAAACCCATGATATATGATGTTGATTGTTTCTTGTTAAACCCTTGATGAGAAATTCAAATAGGTATTTTCCAAGAATATTGTGACATGATCTCTATATGATGCAACAACGAGCCTAGAGTGATATCTATCAAATTTTAAAGTTAACACCAGAAGGGGATTTACATGACCCCAATGTTATCTATTCATCCTTATTGATGATGCAGTCAAAGAGTGAACATTGGAAAATGGTGTTGAAATACATTCACCCTAGTGTTCCAATCTGTCGATAATCTTACCTTAAATTTAATCTTTTATCTCTTGTACTTAGTGTAATCTACAACAAACCACCTTTTATGGTAGATACTCTTCCTAGTTCAATTAAATAAATGAATTAATTCACAAAACCATTGTCCTTTTGGTTTGATAATGAACTATAATATGATGATATTCATTTACCTGTCGAAGGGATTTTCATACATTAGATTAGGTAAAATCTAGGGTTTCATCTCTGAGAAATTTGCATGTGCAATAAAGGCAACATCAAATTTTGGTGCCGTCTATGGAAACAACAAAATTACTAATTGATTTAATCAAGATACAACTGATTAGGTTTTTTTTATTTTTATTCAATCATATTGAAAATCTTCTAGAATCCAAATCTCCTTAGGTATGATAGAAAAATTTTGTACTTTTTAGACATTCAATTCAAATGGAGTGATCAATGCAATGTCAAATATGCATTTACTACAAATATAATGTGTGGGGCTGCCCCAACTTGTCTCCACTATTGAAGTTAATGATAAATGGAAGTATCTTAGATAAGAATGACCTTCCTTCCCATCATTGTGGATTTGAAGTTCACTTCAATTCACAAAATTACAAAGGATGCTATGATGAACCATGCTATGCCAATCAATTTCATAAAGTGGCGTAATGTAACCAGAAATACTATGGGGGATACTCCAAAGAGAAATACTATGAAGAGACTTTTATTGAGATGAGTGGCAGACTAGACGTCCTCAATAATATGCTAATTAATCAATAAGATAAGAGAAGAAAGTTATTGACTCAAATAGTTCAACTTGTAGAATAAATCAACCAATTAGTCAAGATGTTCGTGGGTCAACCACAAGATTTACCAAAGTAGATGAAGAAGCCGAGGATGATGACTTTTCAAAAAGAGGATGATACCAAGGTCATCATAGAGACAAAACCATAAACTAAAGTTATCATTGCATAATCTAAGGAACCCCAACCACTATGAGACATGAACACACATGTTCCATCATTCTCTACACTTGAAGATATGATACTTCAATATCATGGGTCTTTACGGGAAAGTGACCATAACATGGAAGTTAATACTAGGACTCCACCTCATCTCCCCATTGTAAGCCCAAATCTAAACATTTACAATAATTAACACCCTTATATTTTAGAAGACTAACAACCAACTCCTAGCGCATATCTGATTGTTTTCTTAGGTGAGGGACTACTTCAATAAGATATCTACACTCCAACACAAATACTTTTTATTGCATATCATGCAAATCTAGATGATGATCTACTGCCTCTATAAGAAAATTGCATAAATCTGTTGTTTGATTATGATGTCATTTTTCCTATACTAGCTCCTTTATACCCATTAACGAGTAGGGTACACAATGCATGGACGAAGTAGAGAAACAAATTGAGTCAAGAGTGGACCCCAATGCCCCCATTAACCCCAATGGTGATTGGTTGATTCTACAGGAGGATATACAACTGCATAAAGATCCATACTGGGTTGATTTTACCGTGAGATAGTTCCTTCCATTCCAGCACCACATATCATGTAGATCCAAGTGATGAGACAAAACCATATTTGGATCCTCCACTTGATTACTACAACTGGTAACATAGTTGGAGGAGTCATTGCTTACTACCTTAGCAATAGAAAAGGTAGTCCACTGCTAGTCTTCTTGGATGAGCCAATCCATAAGACACAAGAATACACAAGTGCTATTTTGTGTGCCTTTTCTTACAAACCAACACACAACTTTAACACTTTTGCCACTGCTAGAGGAGGATTTGTGAACCCTACTAGAAGTTATACAAGGTGAAAAGCAATATCATTTTAATAATGCAAAACCCCCTTTGAGTTGCCACCTCTACCCAATCACTTGCACTATGGCACTCTTCTATTCAAGGTCCCAAATCTTGTCAACATTCCTTACAATTAGACCTTCTTTGAGTTTCTAGGTCCGCCTAGTTGAGCCATGTTGATTTCTTATTTTACATTTTGATATTAGTTTTTCTCAAGGATGAGAAATAATTTAAGTTTGGGTTGAGGGTTAATGGTACATATCTCTCTCCATCCACATCTTTCTATTTTTAATTTCTACCTTTTGTTCTTAGGATCATATCATTTCATATATGGATATAATTTTGTTATTTTTTCCCAAAATTTTCTTTATAGAGTAAAAAAAGACATTATCTATCCAAACTGGATTCAATTTTCTATTTGCACCCATGAATGTTTCATAATTTAACTCCTTGGAACCATGGCCTTGCTGATGTCTACAATATCACTTTGTGCTTTAATCTTCATGATCCATGTATTTCTTTTCTTGAGCTTGACCCTTGGCCACTAGGGGTAGGTTGGGGGAGCTTTGGGGTCTTCATTGGAGATCTCTATCTCTCTCGCCCATCTAAAGGTGGTCCAAGTACCTAAAAACATGCAAAGAATGTCCATAAGTGCATTTGATAGAAATATACCCATTGAGGAAATGACTAGCAATCTAACAATATTTAGATGTGATAATAATGCAAAAAGATACAAAATGGGGCCGTAAAATGGGGATGCATCACCACCCCAAACTTGAAACATACTTGTCCTCAAATATGCTCCAATTTAATCTCTCTCTTCAGTTTCTTTCAACAAACAAGAATGACAAATGTATTGCAATAGATGATTACCGACTAAATGGGCTTAAAAGTAACTAAATACATGTGCTCCACCTCTCTCCTCTCTACGTTCACAAACCAATCAAGAAAAGAGCATTAAGCATATAAACTTCAAATGTAGGGCATATAACACGTAATCAATACATATGGCTTTAATGTAATTCCGGGTAGCCCATTTCATGATGGCGATGATCAATGATGACAAGGAGTGGTGTTTCAATTTCATGCAATTCAGTTTCATACTTCAACCCACATTATATGACCCACATGACTGTAGAAAAAGGGTGAAGTGAGCTAGGTTTGATGTTTCTTAGCTTAATGGGTGTGAAAATAGAAGAAAGGGTTGCGGTAAGGGGTTGGAGTGATAGAGCACTCATCTTGTCTTTATTTATTTTTTTAGATAAGAGTCCATGCATTTATATTAAAAACACAATGCTTACAAATAGAAGACATCTGCAAGCAAGAACACTGAAATAACATGGTCGACATCAATCATAAGTGAGGCACAGCTACCAAAACAAGCAAAAAAACACCCTAGATATGCAGATCCAAGAGATTGTACATGGGGGAGGCACCCCTCATACCATATGCCTCAGTCGGAAAGAAGATCAATAAAGATGTAGCTAAAGTAGTAGTTAAGGTAGTATGCTCCCGACTCTGCAATGAGCAAATCTTCAGAAGCCAGTGTATTCTACGTAATATCCTCTAGGGAGTAGCATCTACATCCATTGTGATCACCAAAAATGTTGTCCAGATCGACTTCAGTAGGTATCACCTGAGTTGACACAGAGGCCTATCCTGCAGTGCAATTGTACAAATAAGGCATGTTTAATGTCAATAAGCATAATCTGGGTGTGTTTAGAGATGTTATTGAACTTTCTATTATTTCTCTCTAGCCAAATGTTCTAGAAGGTATGGATAATCAAGTCCTCTAGAAGATATCTAGTGTTGTTGTAAGGGTTTAATTCTAGTGAAGAAGGTTGGTATAAGGAGGTTTTTGGTGTCTGAAATTTGTGGAAAGAAGTTTTTCAAGATGTGCATCGTGACTGTGCAGTTGATGAAGATGTGTTGTGTGGTTTCTTCATTCTTTTTATAGAGGTAGCATCTAGTAGGTCCCATAAATCCTCTGCAGGTGAGGTTATGGTCAGTGAGGATTTTATCAGTTGTGAGCAGCCAGAAAAAGAGTTTAAGTTTATGCAGCCATTTTGTTTACCAAAAGTGAACCATATTTGATGTATGACCCCTATAAGTGAGGTGGGTGTAGGTTGCTTTGGGTGTGTAAAGGATCCCCATATCCAGGAAATCTTGCTATTGATGTTGTATTCAAGTTCATGGACTTTGTTTCTCAGAGTGTTGTTGTCCACATGGTTTTGAAGATGTCTTTTGAGTGAATTTTGTCTGTTGATGGTAATAAGTTTAAGGGCATTGGAAATGTTGAGTCTATGCATCGGAGAAGGAATGGGCATATGTGTATTAAGATTTTGAATGGTGTTGTGATGGTACCATGGGTCTTCACAAAAATTGATATTCTGATGTGCATGTGGGGGGGGGGTGAATGAGGTTCTTAATGATGTCTGAGTTTTTGTTGATGTATTTCCAAAGTGGGGAAGAAATGTTGTCTGGGGTTTTGTGCCAAGGCAATTTGTTTTTGTAATATTTCTAGAGGATAAGGTTTTTGCAGACCTTGTTGGTATTGTTAGTGAGAGTGTATATAATTTTTATAATGAGGCATATGGCATGGATTCTAATATTTATGATGCCCCATCCCCCATGTTTGATCGGTGCAATGATGGTACCCCAATGGATAAGATGGATGCTTCTATGTTGTTTGTTTACTATGTGGTTGTTCCAGAAAAAATTTCTTCTGATTTTGTCAATCATTTTGTGGGTCTTGGTAGGTAATGGGATGCAGCTGAGGAAGTGGGTAGTAATAGGTGTAATGACATTGTTAATGAGAGTGATCCGACCTTCCAAGTTTAGGAAGTAATTTGTCTAAGAGTTTAGTTTTGTTTGAATCTTATCAATGATGGGGTTCCAAATGGAGTTATGGGGTGTGGAGTGATAGGTAGCCTAAGATAGTTGATGGGAAAGCTTTCGATTTTGCATTTGAGGAGGTTTTTGTTCCTACTGATGATATCAAGATGTGCATTGACTCCAAAGATAGAAGACTTTGAGAGGTTTATCTTAAGACCCGAAATGTATGAGAATAGACCAATGATGCAGATAGTGTTGATGATGGTGGAGTCTTCAGGCTTGACAAGAATCATGGTATCATCCACAAATAGTATGATGTTCTCATGGTAGTCATGGGGAGAGGCTATAAGGCCATGTACAATACCAAGTTTAATCATGTTGGTTAAAATGGATGTTACAATGATGAAGAGGTATGGAAAGAGGGGGTCACCTTGTCTTAGCCCATTGGTGTTGTGAAAGTAGTCGAAGCGTGATCCATTGATAATGGTAGAGAAGTAGTTTGTAACGATGCATGCGTGAATCTAGTTAATCCAAATGTTTAGAAAGCCGTATCCTGACATGACTTTGATGATGCAGTCCCAATTGATGTAATCAAAGGCTTTTTCAAAATCAAGTTTGATGGCTAAAAGTGGTGTTTTGTTTTTGTGGCAAAGGTGTAGGGTTTCATTCACCATGATGAAGGCGTCGTGAATGCTTTGATTTTTGAGAAAGGCATTTTTGTTGTGAGAGATCATTTTTTCTAGATGGGGTTTGATGTGATTTGAGAGGACCTTTGCAATGATCTTGTATGAGGTGTTGATGGGGCTAATGTGTCTGAATTGTGAGATCTGGTTGGGATGAGTAACTTTTTTGGTAAGGGCTATATTTTTGTGGTTAATGTGTTTGAGAAGATTGTGAGTGTTTGTGTTGTGATGAATAGATCTGAGGAGTTTTTGAAAGTCTCCCTTGATGTGGTTCTAGTTTTCCAAGTAAAATTCAGTATTAAATCTACCAGGGCATGGGGATTTGTTTTTACCGAGCGAGTGGATGGCCATAACAAGTTCTTCAGGGGTGAAAGGACTAATGATGCACTGTGATGAGGTGATATAACAACAACATAAGTGCTTCCTATTGATGTAGTTGAGAATAACAAGCTTGTGTCTAGTATTGAATATGCAGTTGAAACGTTGAACAATGTGTGTAGTGATCATATGCTTGTTTGATGTAGTGCTTCCTTTAATGCTCAACTTTGTAATGATGTTTTTGCGAGCATTATTATTGCAATTTTTGTGGAAGAGTTTGGTGTTTTTATCACCCTCCTTAGCCCATTTTATTTCTGCATGTTGCCTCCACATTGTGTCTAAGCAGTGCTTTACATGATCTATTTTGGCTTTTATAGTGAGAACAAGGGCCATGTCAGCAGATGGATCACTATCAACAAACATGTGTTGTTGTTCAAGGTAAGCAAGTTTGTGTGAGAGATTTCCAATGGTTTCTTTTTGCCAACTTTTTAGAGTACACCTGACACTTTTAGTGTTGTTGTGAATATGGTAGCCAACATTTCTGGTTTGGTTATCCACTACAAGCCAATGCCTTTTGCATAGGTTCAGACAAGTGGGATCAGTAATCCAAAAGTTTTCAAAGAGAAAAGGTTTGTGTCCCCATTTCTCTTGTTTTGTATCAATGGTGACGGGGAAGTGGTCAAAGATGAGTCGGTGTGCAACAATGACATAGTGTTGGGGGTATTGGTCTTCCCATTTTGTTGAACAAATGAAGTGATCGATTCTAGCCCAGGTTAGTTGACATGTCCATGTGTAGCGAGCATTGGATAGTGGGATATCAATCATGTGGTGGTTTTGAATAAGTTTAAGGAAGGCTTTATCTGAAGAGGTCATGTAGCCTATGGTTGAGGTGGGGTTGGTTCTGTCAGAAAGTTTTGTAGTGAGGTTGAAGTCCCCTCCCATGAGCCAGGGTTTGTCATGATATATGCTCATGATGTGCGTAATTTCTGCCATATATTCTATTTTGTTTGTGCTGGGTTCTCCATAAATGCCAGTGAAGATCCAACTGAAGTTGTCAGTGGTGTTTGTGATATGAAGAGAGGTGGAGAATGTACGTGATTCAGTGTGTGTGATATCTAAGAGGTTGTTGTTTAGGCCTATAAGGATCCCCCCTTGAAACCTTGTGGTGGGATTTGGTGCCAAGTGTTAATGTGTTTTCCTTTTATTGTTTTGAGAGCAAAAGATGACAAAGTTGTTTTAGTTTCCTGAATGGTGATGATGTTAATGTTGTTTTTGTATATGTGTCTGTGAAATTCTTTTCTGTGGTTCAGATCTGATGCCCCACAAACATTCCAAGAAGTGATCTTCATAGTGTAAAATGTAAAAAAAAACAAAAACTATGTAAAGTGGATTTAGCAGATGTGCAATTCTCCAAAATGTGAATATGTATCATGAATCTTTATGTGGTTTTTCTAGTTCATAAATTGTTCTATGCTGTCTAAGGCCTGATGTGCTGACATATCATCATCGAAAGTGACACCTAATTTATTAGAAAAATGTGTGAAAGATTGTATATAATGCCATGAAGATATGTCTTCTATGTTATCTATGTTGTTTTCATCAATTTCAGAAGATGTAGAACCTGATAGTATTTATTTTGAAGAAAAAGTAGATTTTGATGTGGAATGTGAAGACGTACCTGGCTCTTCTATGGAAAAGTAGTTTCTTCTAGTCAGTCCTTCCGGTGTGGTGGATATGGTGTTGATGGATTGAATGGTTCCCATAGCCTTTCCTTTGCTTTTCAGCTTCAGACTCTGCAGTGATTGAATCTCGTCAATGATAGCAGTCTTCAATTTTTACACAGTATCAGAATCTATATTGATAGTGGAGTCCATATCATTGTTGTGAAAAGGGAAAGGTTTGAAGGAGTTCAACAAAGTATTGTTTGTGCCATCTGCCGATGGTGATGATGTTCTAGGTCTTTTGTTGTTGACAGATCAGTTGATTTCTTTAGTAGACTTGGTAGTGGTGCTCTTTCTTTCCCAAACCAAGTTCCTTTCACTGGGTTTTCTAAAATATGTGAAGGGTTTTTTGATGTTGGCTGGGAAATACCAGGAGGGGGGTTGAACATTGATATCAAAGAGAGTGGTCTTGATGGCAGTTGGGTTTTTAGCTGAAAGTTTGAATCCTATAATTTTTTTCACCCATACAAATTTTGAGTGATGCAGGGAGAGCGATAGACTCTTTGACAGAGAAAACATAGAACACTTTGATGTATTGTGTGGGTTGTGGAGTGTCCTGGATAACAAATTGAAGTGTAGCTCCTATGGAATGGGATATGGCTTTGAAAATGTCGACCTCCCAAAGGTGTGGTGGAAGATCAACTATCACAACCCATCCAGAACCACCATATCCAATAAGAGATGAGCCTTGTTCAGGTGTCCACTGGGTAATATTAGCTTATGAAAAACTAGTTCCACAAGGTATAGTCATAACTTGTCTAAAAAGGTGATCAAGCTTAGTGCCTTCCAGGACAGAGTAGAGAAGATGGGAGGGTGAAAGGATTTTTGGCTTCAGGATAGTGTGGACAGGGAGAAGAAAAGTTATGGCATGGGTAACATCAAGGATGTTCACACTATTGTTGTCAATGTTGTTTGTGATGGTGATGAGGATACTACGACTAGTGAAAACTTTCAAAAGCCTCATAGAGTTAGTAGGAAGATCGAAGGGGAACTCCTTTACTAGATGTAATGAAGGAGTCATAAGGAAAGGTGAGATGCATCTAGGTTTCTTAGGGGTTGAGGGTTTCTTAGGGATGCTAGTGTGAGGTAAGACCTTTGTTGTAATGGATGGTGGTGGCTTAGGGAGGCTAAAAGGTTTTATAGGGTGTTTCAAATGGTGATGGACATGTGCATGTGAAGAGTGAGGTGGTGTTGCAGAAAACTCAGTTGGGAAGAGTTATGGGTGCTAATCTCTTTGACATTGGACTTAGGTATGTGATTTGATATGCCAAAACTAGAATTACACTGTGATCTGTTGGAAAATGTGGCAGGTGCATGTGGTAAAGTCTTTTTTCCTGGTAAAGTATCTGTTGTCTTCTAGGGAAAGGGTGTTGTGACAGAAGCAGTTGTATGCTAGATGTCCAGGTTTGTGGAAAAAGTAGCAAAATCTCGTTGCGGTGCATTGGGACTTTGAGTGTTTTCTACTGGAGCATCTATTGCAAAGTAGAGTGCGGAATTGGTGTTTTGGAAGGGCTCGTCGCCAGGATAAGAGATTTGTGTTGTGTTTGAAGGTTTGTATAGCTAAGTCAGTGGATGAAGGCTGACCAAGCAGCTAGAAATCGAGATCATACAAAAACAAGGGATATGATGTCTTGTGGAGATGTAGATTATGAGATATATCAAAATCATAAAAGGGTGTGGGGAAATATTTCAGTTGTGAAAGGTTGTTGGTACCTATTTGCAATGGTGGTGGGATTTTGTATTGATGAAGCTATATCTTCTTCCTCAAAGATTGTTTGTGATGTTTGGCCAAATGTGATCTCGATTGGATTTACTTTGGTACCTTCAGTGAGTTGGTGTTTTTCTAGAATGAATAGTTGATCTGCAAAGTCTGAACTAGTGGAAATGTGTTCATCCTTTGAGAAGAATAGCGAGTATAGTTCAATGGGTGTTTCATTGTTGAAGTCTACAACTTAGGCCATCAGGGTCCTGTTGGTGACTGGTCTAATGAAAATTGTCCATTCTGGTTTAATTTTAATATCTGTAATCATGTATGCCCATCCATGTATTATGTAGATGTTGGACTTCTTGTCATAGTCAATGATGGCATCAAAGTTTTTGTGACCTATTTGGAACTTATTGGTGCCTGGTGGGAGGTCATGTTCATGGTACTTCCATGCTCTTAGTAGTTGGGTGATGGAGTGGTTATCAAGATTGTCTAAAGGGTAACTCATGAATGAAAAGCATGATGCCATCTTTGTACTGGAATGGATAGGGTTGTGCGAGGTTAACGTTGATGTGGTCTTCCTATTCTTATAAGCCTTATAGAGATGATGTGGAGCTCTGATCCTTCATTTGAGGTGCTTGTTTTGACTCTGAGCCACCGGGAGGTGTCCTCCTGTTCTCATGTTGAGGGACATCCAATCTGTTGTTCAGGGACGGATGGAGTTAGCCGTTGTAGTGTTGTCCTAAGTGTATATATTTTGATCTGTCTGCATCGGACTTTGCCGCTGGTGTGGTATCCTATCAATGTTGTTGTGGGGGTTTAGTTTTTGGATATACATGCTCTAAAGTTGAGATGTTATGTGAGGTGATGTTGCTAGGGGTTTTTGGGTGTTGCCAAGCTATGATGTGGGTCTGAGGTCGACGTTGCATCCGTCCTATGGAGGTCGGAGTAATATCTAAAGCTCGATGGTTATGGCTAGACAATGGAGTTAGATGTTGTTTCTAGAGAGAAGTTGGAGCTTTCTCTCACTAGGAATCACTGAAGGGGACTGTTGGCCTGCACTTTGCAAAAAACATCTTTTCTTTATTTAGAAACTCTTACACATGAGAATCTTTTAGTAACTTTTTGCATTTTTTTTCTTTTTTTTCTTTGCCCCATGTATAGGGAGGGCGTGTGGTGGTGAGTGAAGTGGGGAGGTATAGATATGACCACCCCAAACTTTTGGAGGTGTCCAAGGTTGAATATGTGCATGTTGGCATCCTTTCATGAGGTGGAGGGGTAAGAAGATGATGAAAGAAGAGTAGGGTCAAAGAGGGGTCACTAGTGTTATTCTCAACATGAAATCTCCTACATGAAAATTATTCCAACACTTCATCAAATGATGTCACACCACATGAGTGAACAACATGAATTTCATGCTTTTATCACATGATCCCAAAACCCATGAGCTTTCATAGCTTGCTCAAATCACAATTCAACCAAAACATTCACAAACAGGAAAGAAGTGATTCACATGTTGGAAGTCAACAATTAATACCATTTAGCAATAAAACCTAAGAATGTGTCATGCAGTTTGTCAAATCAACAATTCCATTTCATTAAGTAGAGATTGAGTCACAACATGCTTGTTGGTCAATATATTTCAAATTTGGGCAAAATTGGCCAAAATGGTGCCAATTTGCATTTAATCACATCCCAATCTATATTTAGGGAATAAAAAGCATTAATCAAACAAATTCTAGATATAACACACAAATATTACCAAAAATTTGATGCATGAGACAAAATGGTAAAAAGAGCAATTTTTTTGAAAAGTTATGCAAAAATTGCATGAAATTAACTACATGATATGCATGAACACAAACACATAAGGTCATGATAGACAAGTATGAAAGTTAGTCAAACTATTTGATCATCTCAACAAAAATGTAGAACAATGACTATAGAGCAAGATTTTGATGAAAAAAAAGCTTACCTCCCTACCACCCCAAACTTAAAACCTTGTTGTCCTCAACATGAAATAGAAGTTTAGAATATTAGGGTAAATGGTATGAGTTGAGGAAGAAAATTTCCAAGAGACAGAGTGTTCAATGTAGCATTAGGTGAGAAGGGCAATGCCACCACAACCATTCTGTGCAAAATGACCATTTTGGATTGCAAGCAACATGGCCATTCTGTGGGGCACGACCGTTCTAGACTTCTTCATGTAGATTTTTTACTAATCTTCATTTTTCATTTGAATTCTAATCTTCTCCTTGGCTAACTCCTTCATGCATCATATTTTGTCCATGCTAACTACTCTAACTTATTTCACAAATAGAGAAAACTATCAAGTATGGTGTGTGTGTATTTTGTTTTGGAAAAATGAAAGTGTAATTAAACAAAGAGGTTTTGAGAATCTCAAAACACATGGGTTGTCTCCCACTAGCGCTAAGTTTAGATTCTTTAACCAGGCTTTTTGTTCTTTCCTCATCAAGTGTACACACCAAACGTGTCTCTTTTCTCTTCCAAAGTGATCCTTTCTGATTCTCTAGCGACAAGGTCTTCATCCCATAGAACATGCATTAATCGGTAACAGTGGTTTGCCAACCACTCTTCTTGGAAATTAGGGTAGTCCAAGTTGGTGCATACACCCCCATCACTCAATTTCTACATCTCTTCATCGATGAACATGAAGAAGTCCCTCTTCATCCTCCTATATGTGACAGTCAAAGTGCATGAGCACACCTTGATCTCCGCATCAGCTGTGGACAAGAAGGGTGTCACAGATCCATTTATTACCCTAAGCCACACTCCTAATGGCTACACAACCAAAGACGATTGGACTTGGGTGTCCATCCATGGAATGGATCAAATATATCACACATGCAATATATATGTAAAAGCAGTAACAACAAGATATAACAAGATACTAAACATGGTAAAGAGATGTGTACCTATTTCTAGATTCAAGCATACCCATTTGTATTTTCATTTCAGAGCTTAGAGTCTTGAATGCAACGAATCTTCATTTGTCAACTACGAATTCGATAACCAAAACATATTAATGCTAAAGCATTAAGTATGCTATGAAAGGCAAGTAAATAGTTTAGGAGTACAGTAAAAGTTGCTTGTCTAGAAACATCATATATATATAAACATCATATAAAACAATAAGAATAAACCAGATGAGAACACTTAATGATGTTGTTTATACAAAACATGTTTTAAGTGTATTTTCATTATACTTAACAACATATTATGGCCATTTACCAACTTCCCATTGGAAGGGTCCGTAAGGGTGCTCAAGATTAGCCAACCCTTCTTATTGACATGGTCCGCCTTATCTTTACATCTCAAGTAAGATGCCCAATCTTGTTCCCTTACCCTGAGAATACAGGTAGGTACACAAAGTTTGTGTGATGGACAAGTTCAATTATGTTCAAGGTTTGTTCAACCCACATCAAGAAAAATGAACATACTAGTCATAGGGAACAAGTAGCTCAAACAAGTAAATAACTAGCCAAGCATTCATACGAGCATACATACAAACAAGCCAATACCATAGTAGGGTCAAGAGAGTAAGAATATCTTAAGAGTTATGATTCATGAGTAAGATCCTAGAGATTGTCCAAACCAAGGGTACCTTGTAAGAGAAGATATAGCATGGCGTCTTAGTTCACTAGGGTTTGAGTAAATAAGCATCATATGAGTCATGTGGATAATTCCCTAGATCTAGGTTCTAAGTATTTCAATCTTTATTCCAAAAAAGCATGCAAGTATTCATCATAGTGCAAGTATCAACATTAAGGCCTAGGTCTAGGAAAATAATCCACATTATATTTGATATAAGGGTCATATCATCTTTGATTTGGAGTTAGGTAAGCATGCATATCAGTTATCAACAAATTTTAATCATGTAAGATCACATTTAGTCATGTAAGATTCATCTCAAGCACGGACATCACATGTCCAAGTCACATGATCATAGAAGAGAAAAGTATTGATCAAGACAATATTTAGTGTTTCAAGAATGATGAGTTTACTGATTTGGACAAGATAGCACATGATATTAGTATAAGAGTCACATTTCATCCTATGCAAGCAAACTAGGTGTACTTGGTCAATTTAATGAACATAAAAGGTAGTTGAGGTATCATGAGGCAAACATGGACTACTTAGCATGACATCTTAGTTCATTGTTTCACATAACATGGGAAGGGTTACTGATTTCAAGATTTGACCACCCATATAGAAAAATTAGGTCCATGACTTCACATAAGATCAAGTTACACCATTTAAGAACATATAAGGGCCATTTTAAGTCGTGGTAGGCCAAAATGGCATTAGGGTGCATATAGATGGTCCAAGAGCTAAATCATAGCAAAAGTTAATTCAAGTTACTGATTTGGGGATTCAAGTAGATAGGGATCATCAATGACACATGTAGTACATGATAAAGATTGGTTATTAGTCAAAAGTTCATAAAGGCACCCTCTTCATTAAAATAGGGATGAAACATTCCAAAACTAATAGGATACATTAGCATAATAAGAAAGGGGGCATTTTTTTGAGAAAAATGGTATATAACAGTAGGGTATTTGGTTAAGGGGCTAAGAAGGTACAAGGATTTGAAAATTAATCCTTTATTAGGGTTAAAAGGAGGGTCTTACCTCTTGCTGGGCCGAAATTGGGCTGCTGCCAAGACACTTGTTGGCTTTCTCAGGCAGTCGCACACTGACGTGTGCATCCTGGGTGAGGTTGGGGACCCACTTTGCATGGTCAAAGGCGTCAATGTGTGGTTGACTATGGTTGCGTGAAACTGGGAGCATCTAATGATGACTCGCTGGGGGTGTGGGCGATGGTTTGCGAGGTGCAACGATTGTCAACCATGCATCATCGAGTGTGGGCGGTCTAAAAGTAGGTATACACAGTGAGGGAAGTGGCCAGTAGGGGCCAATCAAGGCCACTGATCCAACGTCATATAGGTTATCCCTAACCATGCGTTAGGACCCCTCAACAGCCAGCGACCAGCGACTAACGACCAACGACCAACGAAGAGGGTGACATCTGGGGGGGGGGAGAGCTCACAACCGTGCTTGTGTAGGGTAGGGATGGTGAGCGATAGAGAATACAGTGCTGGGTGGAGAGAGATTGTGTGGCAATGGATGACTAAGAGAGGTGGATGTCAGGATCCTCCCATACCTTACCATTTTCTCCATGGCTCCAGGGTATCTACATGGGGCAATAACACCAGCAAAGAGCTTCGTCGTGAGATGAATGCTTCCGACTCTATCACCTCAGCCACAAAGAATGGAGATATGAAGAAAAGAAAGGGGAGCATGTGAGGTAGGGATCTGGGCTGGGTGGAGTGACCCCAGATGTATTCTACTTATGCAAACCCTAGCTAGGGTAGTAGTGAGGCGAGAAGTGAGATCTGAGTGAGGCAACACCGCCGCACGATGGGAAAGTGCCAGCCCGTCAAGTGGTGAAGGTTGAAGGGTTTAAGTAGGGAAAAGGGGAAGTGAGGGGAAGATATTAGGGTTTGGATGGGAAAGAGTGGTGGAGGCCAACCTGGTTCATCCTCTTCATTGGCGCCCCTGCTAACCAACATAGCTGGTCATGCAGCCAATAGTGGAATAGTGAGGGGGGGGGGAATAGGAGAAGGGGGCAACAATATGAGATGCCCTGGGTCTCGTACAACCCTATGCATGCATGAGGCGAAGGATATGGAGGCGTGAAAAAGAAAGGGGTGCAAGTGGACTGGCACCAATTCTTGGGCTCAAAATGGCTGGCCCAAGAGCCAAGGAGGGTAGGAAAAGATTTAAAACAGGTTTAAAGGTCATGACCTCTAATTGGACATAACTTTTCCATCGTAACTCTGATTTTTATGAAATGACATGTATTGGAATTGTGAGAATGAGATCGACAAGATGGTCATGGGAAACTACATTTAGCCCAGAATAATCGGAAATGATGGAGATTAGTGATAGAGTTGAGAACTACATTAGAGTCAATCGGGTGTCACCAAGGTATCAATTTCACTCTGTAGTTATCCATTATGCATGACATCATATTAAAACATGAAATTGAAGGTGAGGGAAGAATTAGGTCTAATTTAGAAGTTACATTAAAGTGGTTAAGTTCCAGGTTATCACAAAGGGTCCTCCCAGGATGATTGAATCCTTCCCCTCCATTAGGTCGATGTCCATGATCAGAAAATCAGTTGGGAAAGCAATGCTTACCCTTCTATCTAATTCCACTATCCCTCTCATCAGCATGTCCATATGCATTCTCCTAGATACATCAACCATTATTATGACACAATATGTGTTTGTATGTATGCCCAGAGAGCCAATCATGTGATGATTGTAATGGCATAATTTGTAAATGATTTGATTATTAATAAAAGGTAAGCTTCCAATTTATTATGTTTCATTCAGTTATGAGATAATGATGGAACACTATAAATGTCTAGAGAATGATATTACTCAATGACGTATGTCTTCAGGTTGAGGACCTAAAGAAATGAGATCATACAAAAATTAAGAGTACATATATACATTCTCATTATGTCCCTGATCGATTGTTGTTGTGGAAGGTTGATAGACAACAATAACACATAAGATCAAAGTGTGAATTGGTTGATGACAAAATCTCATTAGTCATGATAAGGCAACATCAAACCAAGCACACAAATACATGTTAGGGAATAATGTATCAGACAGACCCACTGTGAGACTGAAACATGGACGCCATCATCATAGAAGTCATATTCATCTCTCATAGTGATGGTGGTGGTTGTCATTTTTTAGATTTGAAATCATTACACTCATCACATGTCGTTGGGTATGCTTTGACATCATCAAGCACAATCTTGAAACATGGGTTGTTATAATGGTGATGATTGGGTGACTTTGACACATGCAGACTGACTCTGAGTGATAGAGATGGGATTTGTCCCTCCTATAAGAGTATGATATCCAAGTCCTCTTGATTAGTGAGACTGATAAAAGTATGACCATACACATGTGAGTCAATATGTGATGTTGAGTTTACATATATCTCATGTAGTCTTTTCTAGTACAAGAAACAAGATTGAATAATAATGAAGATGACTGCTCCATTGCCTCTAGTTCAATCTGGATTAGTGATAAAGGAACTATAAAAACAATGTAACACCATACATAGATTGTAGGTTGAAGTTGCACTCCAACTTTCCATTCACTTGGGTAGCAATGATGTGTGACTAGGCACCACTCTTTTCTTGTGATGTCATAAGTTGTTATGGACATTCACTGCCAATGGGATATGGGACCTATAGGGTCACACACATAGGAACTCATCTAGAAGAGGTGTTGGATCTTAAATGATCATTGAATTGATTACTAAAGTGTTTAGGTATTTCAATTCACACAACATATCAGCTGACTAGATTGCCAAACGATTGGTTCAAGTGTTGAGAAAACTGTTTGAAGTGTCAGGTTGATTTTATCATGTATTGGATGAAATTCAGCCTGACCCAGGGAACCATAGGACCATCTCACTTGGTGCGAGATGCCCATCTCAGATGCACTAGACAATCGGTTCAGGGGTGCAATTCAATTGCACATAGGATTGGTGTCGACGTCATTACGTGCAACAATTGGAATTGAATTGTTGACATATGAACAAAACATGAAAACACCAGACGACCATCTAGACTGAGCCACACGACCATTTGGCATTCCAGACGACCGTATGGGTTTTGGCGACCGTCTCGTCCATTGTATGTTGTGAAACTTCCAGAATTGTTGTGAAAATTTGAGATCTTCCGATCCCTTCCACTCCCGCATAGACTGGGAACCCCGACCCTGGCCTCTAGTATAAATAGAGGGGTATTGGGGGGTTCCCAAAACACAACACACATAGATAATTGAGAATTAATTGCTCTAACAATTGTTGTCCTCTTTGATTGTGGTAACCATGAGAGACCAAGCAAGGGAGGGATATCAAGGGAGAGAACAACTAAGGATCATTTTTATGGGAGAGAAGGTTGGTGACTAGTACACCAATGAGAGAGACAACTCCTTCCTATCCATTCTAATAGGGGGACATGAGTTCTAGTTGGTCTGTGTGGACTACTCTAGAGGCAGGAGTCCTTTGGCTACCACGAGGAGGGAAACATCAACTCACATTCTGTGGCAAGATCAGAGGAGCTGCTACAGCAGTTGTACGAGTCTGCTGTCTGTGGAGGAGAAGTAGTCAGACGAGTCCTAGTGCAACCAGGACCTGTACAGACACCATTCAAGTTAGAGTGCACATCTACATCGACGAGGATTGTCCATGGACTTCCTCCAAGACTAGGTATATCTTCTTGAAACCATACTTTCCATTGCATAATTATTGATGTGATTTGCTGGTTAATGAGAAATATGTCAGTAATATTTTTATTTCTACTGCCTATATGATGTCGTATTTCCCAACATTGGTTTCAGATCCACGTCAATTAATTATGTGTTAGGATAATCGATATGATTGGATTTTTGTTTTATCGAATTTATTTATTGCATGCAATACATATATTTAAACTAGTTGATGTGCACGTCTGTCTAATCACCACATAAGAACATACACACACACACAAACACACACACACACACACACACACACACACACACATATATATATATATATATATGTGATAGACTAGTTTTTGGTTTAATTTCGAGGACGAAACTTCTTTTAAGGTGTATAGGATGTGATAGACTGATCTTTTGAAATATTTAAATATCCAATGATGTAAGTGAGTTCGTGTACTCAGATTATATTAAGAAGTATCAATGTCTATGCAAGTTTGGATGGTATTTGATGTTGAATATATGATCAAGATTCTTAGGTTCATGCCTTTTGAAGTTTGACCTCAAGTTGGTAAGAAAGTACTTTAGGATATAATGGACCTATGTCCGAAGCTTCATATTCAAATGAGGTTCCTAATTAGTGATTAGATTTAAGGTTGATGACCATAGTTCTCAACTTATTAAAAATATGTGGTGACATTAGTGAGTCATGCGTCAAACCATGTATATGAGCATGAGGCCTCGTTTTAGTGGTCATGGTTTAGTTTTTTAGGAATAGTTATCACGACCCTTGGATAGTCACATGGCTGGGGAGGTTTCACAGCAGTTAAGGTGAACAAGACACCTTGTTCCACCATATCCCCACGTCGTGTTGGTGGTGCGATAGAAAGAAGTCGGCAGTTATAATAGCCTCATCAAGACTGCAGAGTACAGACCGACCCCCCACTAGTTTCCAGAGAAAGATCAGAGAAACAGCGATGGAGTTGCATGCTGAGACGGAGTCCCACAAACTCACACTCGCATATCGAACCTAGAGCCGAGACAGACAGTGGGAAACTAATGAGACTACGACGGTAGTCCACGCGAGAGAGAGGGCGCACACTCAACAAGAGAACAGGAGCCTGTAGCCAGTCTCTCATAGGAGTGGAGGCCATGGCGGCAAGCCAACCTAGACAGCGAGACCTAGGAGACGATGACCTCAGGCAAAACTGAGAGGGATCTAGGCAGATCCATCATCTTTTTAGCCCCGACGGTCGTGTGTCCGTACGTGTCGACGTCGTGCGAGAGGCGCCCAGAAAGGAGGAGAAGCAGATGCAGCAGCAGCCTAGAGGTCGGCAGTGATGGCAGACGTAGGAGGAGCTGTTGGCAGCTGATGGTTCTGGCGAGTAGGAGGAGAGCTAGGGCCGATCATCGAAGATCCCTCACCGGAGACATTCCTCCGCAGCGGCGCCCACGCTTGTCAGAACAGACGATGCACAAAGACGGCGGGCTTCAGGCGACGACGACAGCTGTCATCATGAGCAGACGAGGATCCATGGCTACGGATGTGTAGTCCCAAAAAGGATTTGTCAAGGAGCCTTGACGTTGCTCTGATTCCTCGCCGAAGAAGCCCCGTGCGGCGGCACACGCGGAGAATAGGGGAGGCGGGTTCTGTGATCGCGTCGAATGCGAGAAGGCGGAAGAGGGAGATGCCAGCCGGGTTAGTAGACTTGCAGATCCGTGGATCCAACCCCAAGATCCGGATCAAGTCTAAGCAGAATAGAAGATCAGTGCCAGCCCATGACATGTGGCATCACACGATAGGCCGAAAAAGGTAAAAATGCCCAGTTCTTATATAATTCATAGTAAATAGCACGATTATCAAAAAAATGCAAATAATATACCGAAATGTTCATAAAAATGAGTAGAACAAGATGGAAGCATAATATCAGGCTTTTGATGCATTAATATCAGTGATAATATGTAAGATGTGAAATGCTCATATGATGGATAATAAATAGCAAATGATGACATAAAATTATGGAAAAGGTCAGTAAGTCTATAATCATGTTTACAATGCTTATGAGGTCAGTTATGGTCGTGATGATGTACGAAATTATGTAATTTGCTTAATATGTCTAATTAGGGCTAATAACCCTAATAAAATGCAATAAATACATATGTGTTCTATAAATGATGAAATTTACAGAGTAAGTTCATATCAGTAATCTGAAGCTAAGATGTAAATCGGATATCAGTTAGATGCATATAATTCAGGTTATATGAAATTGACCTTTAATACATGGTTTAAAACCCTAATCTAGGTTAATGTTGTAACTTAGGGTTAATATGTATAAATAATGCTATGGAAGATAATGATCAGATTATGTATCTTAATCTGTAATATAAGATCAGTAATATAAATCCCACATAAGGATGAAGATATAAGACAAGTAATGATGAGAATATAATAATGATATAAGCTAAACCCTAATGGACATAATTAAGGTTAAGACGAGATATAATAAGATGAGAACCTGATGATAGTATATGGTCTTGTTTTGATCAGGTTTGACCAAGCTTATAGTTGACATCAGTGATATGTGTTTAGTATGATCTATATCTTTGGAAGGTACGCCATTACCTCTTACTTGGCTTATTATACATTATGCTTGTGTTATATGGTAGTAAAGACTTGGCATATGGTATTGATTGAAATGATTGGCTTGTATGATATGTTGCATGATTTTCCATACTTATGGCTATGAACACATGAAACATAAGATATCTGATCCATCATATAATAGCACTAAACTCTTTGGTAGTACAGTGCAGTGAAGTGATCTCAAACTCTTTGGTAGTAGATCACATGTGTTAGATCTCAAACTCCTTGGTAGTAGATCACACGTAAAATGATCTCAAACTCTTTGGTAGTAGATCATAAGGCCTAAAAACATCAAAGCCCTTGGGGGCAGATGTACGAGATATATGATGGAAATGTGCTTAAAATATGTGTGTTCTCTTTCTTGTTAATGAATATCTTTTGCCAGTATACGCTTTTCTTATATTCTTCTGTTACTGCCAAGTATATTAGTTTTATCTTATTGCCAACATATAATGAGAGGTAAATAAAAGACACATAGGCGTACTCAGTACAATATTCTTGAAATATTGTGCTGACGTGTACCGCATGTAATCTTTTATATAGGTTGTGGTTATGCTCTTGAAGATGCAGGATAGCTGAGAGTTGTGTAGCGAGCTGATGTTCAGGTGGACCTGTTGTCTTAAGATCCTGTTGTTTAGTTGTAGTACATGTATATGTTTAAGTTTACCTTTCAATGTGTAATATCAAATGTTGTAACAATTCGTGTTGTAATTATATGTTGAATGGTGAACATGTGTGTATGGTTTTATTATTGTTCATGTACATGTGCTACTGATTGTTTCCTTCTGACTTCCTCTGATTTTCTTCTCCTTATCCTAGTGTGTGGTGTTTAAATTGGGATTCTCGCTGAGGTGAGGGTTTCAATTTGGACGTCACACATCAGGTTAAGTTTTAAAAAAATCCGGGGACGTCACAGGTGGTATCAGAGCATGAACAATAGCAAAGCCTGACATTTGCTCATTATGCAACTCAAAACTAAAGAACCTTGAACCTTAATAATCTTTTAGGGTTAGATTAGTCATCTTTTAGAGACTAGATCTGACCTAGCCTCTAGGTTATCACATAGATGTCTGAGAACTAGGTCTAGACTGATGCTTGTTGAGTAGCAAGTCCTTAGATGTCGTTCTTTCCTTGTAGTACAACGGTATGGGATGTTGCACTATTTGGAAATGACGTGCATCAAGGGAAGAGAAACCCTAGACATATGGCGCTCGTTGTCTAGAGTAGCTACACTAGTCTACACCATGTTCTCACCCCTTTCACTAGTTTTCATGACACTGTACTCTCTACTATGTGTGGGACACTCGTTTTTAGGATTTGGTTTTTGATTCCAAACGGATCGAACCTCGATAGTTTTCTCTGACGCTTGTTTTATCGGAGAAAAACTATATAATATTTTATTATGTATATGTATTACAAAAATGTGTCCCCACACATGTACGAGTAGGAGGTGGTCATGCAACCTAAGTGAAAGTGAATGACATCAGTCTAGAAGAGATAATAGTCTAGATTAGATGTCTAGAGCCTTGTTGGTATATATGATAGATGGAATAGATGAAATAAGCTATGATGTAAGTCTTACATAGATGGCATAAGATGGTAATGATGATCTATGTTTGTCTTCGAGGACTTAAGTTTAGTTTTGAGGATTTGAAATAAGTTTTAATGATGCAAGTATGAGTTCTTTTATAATATGAGATAAGTTAAGTTAAGACAAGGTTGTGAGTCAGCATGAGCCTCAAGCTCTTTTACGAAGGAGGACCTCTAGTGTTAGGACCAGTTTCGGGGTTAACTCCAGAGAGAGTGAGACCCATTGGGAGAAGGTTAGAGAACCTAAACTCCAAGATATGAGAATTTTGAGATATGTGTTATGATATGTCCTAAACTAGACTACTCCTGAGTGATTGAGTTGAGTTGCTTTATGCATGATTCCTATAGTTTTGTTGAAATCTAGATGTCCTTGGGAGGACCAAACCCTAGAGATAGAGAGAGGCTCGTTATATGTGTGCAAGTGGAAATGAATATGAGAACCTGCCATCTGGGTGAGGGAGAGAGTCCCAAGACCCTGGAGGAGACAACTATGTTAGCTTCTGGACAACCTCATGCTCAGGTTGGTGGTTTCCCACATAGCAATCTAGTGGTGTATATAAGAGAGTTTCGAGATATGGCATGTTTCATGGGTATAGAACCTACGAAGAGTATGACATAGCATGTTTTGGTTTGTGTTTATGTGGCTTGAGCTTGTAAGGCTATCTCTAGTGCCAATGCGGTATACCTGAGAACCCTAGACGGAGAGGGAAGATATGGTATATGCATATGAGATACTCATAGAGTTGTTTTAGCTCAAAGAGGCTGAGCATGGAAATACCCTCATGATATGGGTCAGGAAAACCTCAGTTGGACTAGATAAAAGTTTTGATATATGTTTAACAAGCCACTCACATAAGTTTGTTAGCACAACCATGATATAATATATGTAAGGATGTGATCTAATCTTGGCATATGATATATAGACATGATATGATGAAATATCTAGAGATGGTTTAATGACATCAAAGTAGAAATGGTTAACCATGTACATGAATAATGATGATTAATGTGAATTGTTAATTAATCTTGTGATGACATCACTAGTAATGTCACAATTTATTATGAGCGATGAAAAAAAAGATCATATTAATGAAATATGTTACATGAAGTGTTAACCTTAGTGGTTAATAAAAATGATATATATAGTTTGATAGTTAGCACAACATAATGTTGATGATACCTTGATATAATGGGTTAACTTTAGTTAACTCCTTCAGAACATGGTAATATGATATGGGAACCCCGATGCATGGCTAAAGATAAGGAAGCAAATCTAACATATGAGATATGTAATGACATAACCTAAGCTTATAAACCCTAGTTTGAGCCTTCTATGGAGTGTTTGTGCACCAAGATGGTTGTAGAACCCCCTAATAGTGCTTTGGATACATGGTTTTAGGTAACCTTTGCGGATATGTTACACATATAATAGTGCCTACATGTGGATAAAGGCCAGATAAGGTTCTCCTTGGAAGTATGAGTATGGTTTACTTTCGAGGACGAAAGTTCTTTTAAGATGTATATGATGTGATAGACTAGTTTTTGGTTTAATTTCAAGGACGAAACTTCTTTTAAGGTGTATCGGATGTGATAGACTGATCTTTTGGAATATTTAAATATCCAATGATGTAAGTGAGTTCATGTACTCGGATTATATTAAGAAGTATCAATGTCTATGCAAGTTTGGATGGTATTTGATGTTGAATATATGATCAAGATCCTTAGGTTCATGCCTTTTGAAGTTTGACCTCAAGTTGGTAAGAAAGTACTTTAGGATATAATGGACCTATGTCTGAAGCTTCATATTCAAATGAGGTTCCTAATTAGTGATTAGATTTAAGGTTGATGACCATAGTTCTCAACTTATTAAAAATATGTGGTGAAATTAGTGAGTCATGCGTCAAACCATGTATATGAGCATGAGGCCTCGTTTTAGTGGTCATGGTTTAGTTTTTTAGGAATAGTTATCACGACCCTTGGATAGTCACATGGCTGGGGAGGTTTCACAGCAGTTAAGGTGAACAAGACACCTTGTTCCACCATATCCCCACGTCGTGTTGGTGGTGCGATAGAAAGAAGTCGGCAGTTATAATAGCCTCGTCAAGACTGCAGAGTACAAACCGACCCCCCACTAGTTTCCAGAGAAAGATCAGAGAAACAGCGGTGGAGTTGCACGCTGAGACGGAGTCCCACAAACTCACACTTGCATATCGAACCTAGAGCCGAGCCAGACAGTGGGAAACTAATGAGACTACGGCGGTAGTCCACGCGAGAGAGAGGGCGCACGCTCAACAAGAGAACAGGAGCCTGTAGCCAGTCTCTCATAGGAGTGGAGGCCATGGCGGAAAGCCAACCTAGACAGCGAGACCTAGGAGATGACGACCTCAGGCAAAACTGAGAGGGATCTAGGCAGATCTAGCATCTTTTTAGCCCTGGCGTTCGTGTGTCCGTACGTGTCGACGTCGTGCGAGAGGCACCCAGAAAGGAGGAGAAGCAGATGCAGCAGCAGCCTAGAGGTCGGTAGTGATGGCAGACGTAGGAGGAGCTATTGGCGGCTGATGGTTCTGGTGAGTAGGAGGAGAGCTAGGGCCGATCATCGAAGATCCCTCACCGGAGACATTCCTCCGCAGCGGCGCCCACGCACGTCAGAACAGACGATGCACACAGACGGCGGGCTTCAGGCGACGACGACAGCTGTCATCATGAGCAGACGAGGATCCATGGCTACGGATGTGTAGTCCCAAAAAGGATTTGTCAAGGAGCCTTGACATTGCTCTGATTCCTCGCCGAAGAAGCCCCGTGCGGCGGCACACGCGGATAATAGGGGAGGCGGGTTCTGTGATCGCGTCGAACGCGAGAAGGCGGAAGAGGGAGATGCCAGCCGGGTTAGCAGACTTGCAGATCCGTGGATCCAACCCCAAGATCCGGATCAAGTCTAAGCAGAATAGAAGATCAGTGCCAGCCCATGACATGTGGCATCACACGATAGGTCGAAAAAGGTAAAAATGCCCAGTTCTTATATAATTCATAGTAAATAGCACGATTATAAAAAAATGCAAATAATATACCGAAATGTTCATAAAAATGAGTAGAACAAGATGGAAGCATAATATCAGGCTTTTGATGCATTAATATCAGTGATAATATGTAAGATGGGAAATGCTCATATGATGGATAATAAATAGCAAATGATGACATAAAATTATGGAAAAGGTCAGTAAGTCTATAATCATGTTTACAATGCTTATGAGGTCAGTTATGGTCGTGATGATGTACGAAATTATGTAATTTACTTAATATGTCTAATTAGGGCTAATAACCCTAATAAAATGCAATAAATACATATGTGTTCTATAAATGATGAAATTTACAGAGTAAGTTCATATCAGTAATCTGAAGCTAAGATGTAATCAGATATCAGTTAGATGCATATAATTCAGGTTATATGAAGTTGACCTTTAATACATGGTTTAAAACCCTAATCTATGTTAATGTTGTAACTTAGGGTTAATATGTATAAATAATGCTATGGAAGATAATGATCAGATTATGTATCTTAATCTGTAATATAAGATCAGTAATATAAATCCCACATAAGGATGAAGATATAAGACAAGTAATGATGAGAATATCATAATGATATAAGCTAAACCCTAATGGACATAATTAGGGTTAAGACGAGATATAATAAGATGAGAACCTAGTGTGTGGTGTTTAAATTGGGATTCTCGATGAGGTGAGGGTTTCAATTTGGACGTCACACATCAGGTTAAGTTTTAAAAAAATCCGGGGACGTCACAATATATATATATATATATATATATATATATATATATATATATATATATATATATATATATATATATATATATATATATATATATATATGCAATTTACATGCATCGCCCTAAAAGTGAGATTTGATGGTGGATGTGTAGCATGGTTTTGGCCAATAACCCCTATTATCTGTACATGGTTGTGTGATTCGTTAATCATGTTTATCTCAGTCTGCGTATGGTGCCTCTACCTAATCTTCCTAATGTAAAGTTAATTTTCTCTAATCTTTTCTCCCCTCAAATGTAACTCGAGGTTTCTTGATAATCAAATAATAGTAGGATAGTTTACTTTCCTATTTTGATGAAGAAGAAGGAGGCCAACCAATCGCCTGGAGGGGCCGAGCTAACCGACTAGAGAGCCAACGAGGAGCCCGAAGGACTAGATAAACTGACCATTTGGAAGAGCCAAACAATCAACTATAGGATGACCAACCAGCCATTTGGTGGAGCCAGACGATTGGATGGAGGCAACCAACAAACCTACCAAGAGTCGAGACAGCTGATTCAAGGGTTAGATCAGTCAACCCGGATTGACAATCACAAATCTTCATTGGTAATAGGTTTCTACATGTAATGTGGACCTAGGTTGTGGTAATTCCTTGTGGCTCTAAGGAATTACATTAGGTTGGCCATACCCACCACTATCGTTTATTGCATGTTTTTTTGCGGGATATAGTATGTCTATGATACGTACTATATATGTGGTGATTGGATAAAGTATATGTATTTATACAAACTCCCTCAAAAAAATACTAAGTCTAAGATGCTTTCCGTTAGGAACACAGATGAAAATATTGATTGACTAAGCATGGGCATGCCCTAGTGTGGTGCACCGTCTATCTCGTGGAAGTGTGATGGTAGATATGTGGGCCTGCCTTAGCAAAGTGCATAGTCTATCATGTTGGCTTATGGGTTGGGCTTAACTAGGTGATCTTAATTGGATTAAGAACCTAGAAGCATACAGATGATCAATGACAAAGAGTTGTGCATATCATCTATCAAGAGTTGCATATGATGCAATTGGCAAAAGTTGCCTACCTGGTTGAATCAAGTTTTGGGTGACAACCCTAGCTGACTCATGATTTTGATGAAATTAGGATCTTGTCTCACTAGAATATTGTACATTACAATATTTTGAATTGATATTGAGTGCTATAAATTTTAATAAAATAGTGGGAGTGATAGTTAATTAAAGACCCGATTAATATCAACAAATTTATCAAATCAAACAAATTAAAAAATGTTTTGAAAAATTACAAATTTTTTTTGTAGAATTAAATATCAAACACGAACATATTTCTATTGTGATCAGTCCTTAAGAAGGACAAAATGGGATAAAGTTCCACAACTGGTTAAGAACTTCGAGAAATGTTCTCATCAATGAGCGTAAGCTATAAGTCCTTGATAGACCAGTGCTAGAGGAACCCACTCCAAATGTACCTAAGGCTAAAACCATGATTACTTGAAGCACAATGATGCCATAGACATTTGAATACCTAATGCTATGGTGTATGAACTACGAGTTGCATGAACAACATGAAAACATGGACATTCTCGAGATGGTAACACATCTTAAGAATCATGTAAAGAAAAGAAGGTATAATGTCTCCAAAAGCATTATTTGAGTGCAAACTGATAAAGGAGGTCCTGTATGGCCCTATGTGCTTAATATGATTGGGCATGTGGAGTGACTGGGATTTCTCTTAGGTCAAGAGTTGACCATGGATATGATTATGCAAGTGTTGCATGAATCATAAAGTTAGTTTATGAAGTGCTTCTTGGCATGGTGATGCTAAAGTAAGGAAGGAGAAGGACAAATCTGTGATGGTGATCAACGGTAGTGAGTCCTAGGGAAAAAGCAAGGCCAAGAAGTGTTCTGAGGCTAAGATAAAGCCCAAGTCTTCTGCAATCAATATATGGAGAAGGGTAAGTGTGAAAGGAATATGTCCTTTTCACTTAAAGGATAAAGAAATGAAAGTACCGCCATTGCCACCTGTCTAGACATCAGAAGGAACTATCTTCCTTATAGAGGATCTCAGAAAGAATATGGAGATAGAGATCTCTACTTCAGGACCTGAGAAATAGGAAGCTAGAACTGTGCAGAGCAAGAGTTGCTGCCTCAACAATTGGAAGTTGTCATTCATGGGCACATAATAGATTTAGTGAATTGCTATTATGTACTTGTCATTGATGAAAACATTTATGTTTTGTATGACAAGAGCATTACATTTGATTTTAAAAGATATGATCTTTTATGGAAATGCCCTATGTCTCACAAACTATACTTGATAGATGTAATGACAAATGTGTATGACACATATACTGAATGACTTGATGACTCAAACAACTGAATACCTATAGCACTGTCATATAGAGCGCATAAAAGAGAAATGTATTTCTAGAATCCATATGATGCTTATCTAGACTGTTTGAGTTATTGAACCAATAGAGACATGCATGTCTTATTTATAGTGCAATATGACAAAAACATCTTCACTAGATGTAGTGGGAGAAGCAACTATTCCATTAGGACTAGCACATACGGATGCACATAGACCTTTTAGAATGAATTCTAAAGGTAGCTACAAGTATGAATCTCTTGAAGTGTTCAAAGAGATTATGAATGAAGTATGTAACTCACTTGGTAAAGTATTAAGATACATTGATGAGATCAATGTTCAGATTTTTTATCCAAGAGTTTGAGGACCTTCTGGAGATACCATGATAGTGTATCATAATGAAATCCATCTAAAACATACTGATGTGTCAGAAAGAAGGTATCACACCTTATTAAGTCACAATGAGATTATCAATAAAATCTAGCTGATCTTACAATTTCTTTTGGCCACATGCTTTACACTAAAACACTATATCATTTAAAATGGTTCAAAAGGAACCATATAAGATATGGCATAGGAAGAGTCCCGATGTGTCTTTTATATTGATTAGGATTGAAGGCTTATATAAGAAAAAAATCTTTGTCCACAAAATCACATAAATGTTATTTTGTTAAAGATTACTTTAATCCCAATCCGACAACAAAGTGTTTGTTAATGTGAATGATTATATTCCTAAAAGGGAACTTAGTTCCAAAGGAATCAATGGGAGAAAAAGTAGAACTCGAAATATTCGAGATAAAAAAGAAAACATTGAATTAAAAAAGGTACAAAAAGAATAAGGAGAATCTCAAGTTCCTTATGTAAATACATAACTCATAGTTCTAGTAGAAAACACTTTCAATTTTTAACATTTTGATATCTTATAACTCAAGAAGGCGGTGAGTTGATCATAGAAATTAGTCAAAAACCTGCCTAGAAACTATTAAGGGACCAAAACATGAGAAATGGCTTGAGGCCTTGAGAAGATATACCATTATCTCATATGCATTGGACATGACGAGAGGATATCCAGTCATATCATATGTATTGGACAATGTGACATGACACACACACACACACACACATATATATATATATATATATATATATATATATATATAACCTACCTAGCAATCTTGTATGTATTGGACATGACAAGAAGGTATATGTAAGATGCCTGTGAAAGTCACTGGAGTACCATAAATAACATCCTTAGGTACTTGAGAAGCATTAAAAGGAACCATTCTTGAGTTTGGTAATAAGGAAGAGTTGGATGTAAGGGGTTACAACCATGCAAGCTTCTGAACTGACAAAATAACCGCAATCTATGTAAGACATTAAATGAGAATTGTAAGATAGAAAGGGTTCTGAGCTACTGAGATCTATTCAAATCTACAAAAGAAGCTGAGTATCTCTGTGTTTTAAGAACAATAGAGGATACTGTATGGATCAAGAAAGTTTGTATGGGTGAACTTGTGTGAGGTTTCAACCATTGACAACGTAGAAGAAATACTAATGACAATAGTGGAGCTAGTAGTTAGGCTTGGAATCTCAGACAACATGCTACGGCACTTCCATCTCATACTAATAGTTGTACAGTGAAGAGATGTGAAAATTGTAAAAAATTGACTAAAGCAAATGTTGCTAAACCTGCTATAAAAGCACTTATAGAAACATATGGACATGTTAGGTCACTCAGAACAAGATTCATGGGTGATTGGCTCTAAGTGCAAGTGGGAGTCTGTTGGTATGTATGCTCAGAGATCCAATCATGTGATGATTGTAATGGTATAAATTGTAAATGATTTGATTATTAATAAAAGGCAACTTCCAATTTATTATGTTTCATTCAGTTATGAGATAATGATGTAACACTATAAGTGTCTAGAGAATGGTATTACTCAATGACGTGTGTCTTCAAGTTGAGGACCTAAAGAAATGAGATCATGCGAATGTTAAGAGTACACATATACATTCTCATTATGTCCCTGATTGGTTGTTGTAGTGGAAGGTTGATAGACAACAATAACACATAAGATCAGAGTGTGAGTTGGTTGATGACAAAATTTCATTAGTTATGATATGGCAACATCAAACCAAGAACATAGATACATGTTAGGGAACAATGTATCAGATAGACCCACTGTGAGACTGACACATGGAAGCCATCATCATGGAATTCATAGTCATCTCTCACACTGATGGTGGTGGTTGTGGTTCTTAGACCTAAAATTAGTGCACTCATTACATGTCGTTGGGTACACTTTGACATCATCAAAAGTAGTCCTAAAACATGGGTTGTTATAATGGTGATGGTTGGGTGACTTTGACACATGGGGACTGACTGTGAGTGATAGAGATGGAATTTGTCCCTCCTATATGAGTATGATATCCAAGGCCTCTTGATTAGAGAGACTAAGAAAAGTATGACCATACAAATGTGAGTCAATATGTGACATTTAGCTTACATATATCTCATGTAGTCTACTCTGGTTTAAGAAACAAGATTGAATAATAATGAGGATGACTGCTTCATGCCTCTAGTTGAATTTGAATATTAGTGACAAAGGAACTATAAAAATACTATAACACCAAACACATATTGTAGGTTGAAGTTGCTCTCCAACTTTCCATTCACTTAGGTAGCACTAATGTGCGACTAGGCACCACTCTTTTCTTGTGATGTCATAAGTTGTTATGGACATTCATTGCCAACGTGATATGGGACCTATATGGTCACACACATAGGAACTCATCTATAAGAGGAGTTTAGGTATTTCAATTCACGCAACAGATAAGGTGACTAAATTGCCAAACGACAGGTTCAAGTATTGACACAATTATTAGGAGTGTCAGGTTGATTGTATCATGTATTGACTAAAATTCAGCCTAACCTGGGGTGCCAGATGACTGTCTGGCTTGGCCAGATGACCATCTCACTTAGTGCGAGATGCCCATCTCAGATGCACCATACAACTAGTTCAGGGGCACATTTTGATTGCACATAGGATTGGTGCTAAACTCACTCTGTGCACTAATTGGAATTGAATTGCCGACGTATGAACAAAACAAGAAAATGCCAGATGACCATATGAACTAAGACAAACGACCGTATGGGTTTCCAGATGACCGTATCAACTATCACATGTTGTGAAACTTCCAAAATTTTTGTGAAATTTTGAGATCTTTCGGTCCCTTCCACTCCCGCATAGACTGGGTACCCTGATCCTAGCCTCTACTATAAATACAAGGGTACTGGGGGCTTCTTAGAACACAAGACAAACAATTGAGAATTAGTTGCTCTGACAATTGTTGTCCTCTCTGGTTTTGGTAACCACGAGAGCCCAAACAAGTCCTACCTAACTAGGGAGGGATAGCAAGGGAGAGAACAATTGAAGATCATTGTTGTGGGAGAGCAGGTTGGTGACTAGTACACCAACAGGAGGGACAACTCCTTCCTATCCATTCTAGTAGAATGATAGAATTTCTAGTTGGTCCATGTGGACTACTCTAGAGGTAGGAGTCCTTTGGCTGTTTCTAGGAGGACAACATCAACTCACAGTCCCTGGCGAGATCAGAGGAGCTACTGCAGTAGTTGTCTGAGTCTACTATTCATGGAGGAGCATTCATACGAGTCCCAGTGCAACCAGGAACTGCACAACCACCATCCAAGATAGAGTGCACAACTACATCGACGAGGATTATTGCTGTACTTGCTCCAAGATGAGGTGTATCTTTGTGAAACCATCCTTCCCATTGCATAATTATTGACGCGATCCGATGGTTACTGGAAAATATGTCAGTAAGATTTTTGTTTCCATTGCCTATGTGATGCCGTATTTCCCAACAATATGTTGATTCTATTTTATTTAAGCCGAGCTGTAAGTATATGTAAAACGATATGATGCTCATGCTTGAGCCGAAATCTAGAAGTGCACACTCAACGAGTTGTAGATTGATGTAGCAAGTGATAAGAGGGGTTCCTAGGTCGTCCTTCTTCTTCTTCTTCTTCTTCTTCAGAAAGTGACCTCCCATGATGAAATTCACTTGTTTTGTAACAATGATTCATTTGGATGGCATCAACACTACTTTCCTCTTCCTAGTGAAAACATCCTTAACCAAGGAAAGGAATGTTTGAAGGCATGTTGTTATTTGTTTGAAGGATTCTAAAAATCTCCAAGTACATCCATGCCTGATCTTGGTGGATGGACCTCATAAGGAATCAAAGGAAAATCTCCTACTTGCATCAACATCTTCAGTAATAGCTTGGAGGCCTTAGGCAATAAGGGGATGGTTTTTATCACATGTGGTGGAGCTTGGGCTGCCATTGATTCCCAATGGAATGGCACATCCATTGTCATCATCTCATTAGAATGTGGGACAAAAGGTGTCATCTCATCACATGATGGGAAAAAATTTGAACTTTCAATACCTTTGACACTTCCGAAAAATGGTGGTACAACTGGTATCATTGCTTCATGTGGGAGTGAGACACACAATATTGTCTTATCAATCAATGGTAGACCACTTGGTGGTTTTTACTCACTAGAATATGGGGCCACAAGGACCTTGGTGCACTCAACACTTTCAAGCAAGAATAGAACAACAAAATCATTTTCCTCATAGTGGGTACTTGGCTTTGTGGTAGGATATAATTGTTTGGATTGGCCATGGGTTGGGAAGGTAGTCTTCCTTCCTCATAGTGGGCAAGTGAAAGGTATATCTAAACTAGCCTTTGCTCAAGATAGCTAATCATTTTCCCATGTGAGGACACATCCCTCTTCACATCATGTAGGTTCCTTAGTCTTCTAAGGACTTCATCTTCGAACCATGAGCTATTTCTTGGCCCTTTATGTTATCTTAGCTGTCCTTGCCCTTCTTCACCTTGTTGCTTCCAATTGAAATTGGGGTGATTCCTCATTTTGGGTTCTAAGAGTTTGACATTGACCCTTAGTGATTTCGGTTTCTAAAAGATTGCAAGGCCTTCACTTCTTCATCAATAGAATCAATGGCCATGGCAGACTGGCTGGTAGAACCCCAATTCAACCATTGATCTGGTTCATCATGTAAGTAAGAATCTTCACCATTTGCGAATTGACCTCATCTCTAACTGAATTTGTAGGAGGAGGGGCCCAATTCCTATCATAGTGTTCTCCCTTACTTGAATTTCAGTGGTGTGAGTTTTCAGCAAGTTGCTCATAGAGTGGTTAGGACTCTTCCAGGGGCTTGGCCATGAATTTTCTGCCGCAAGAAGAGTCAACCGTAGTATGGGTTAGTTCAGAAAGTCTAGTATAGAAATATTGCACTAGATGCCATATGGGAACTTTGTGGCGGGGGTAGTCTCATAGGAGCTTTTGTAATCTCTCCCATGTTTCATAAAAGGCTCATTTTTCTTTTGAGTGAAGAAGGTGATGCATATCCTCTTCTAAGTCAACTTAGAGATGAGGTAAAACTTCTTTAGGAACTCGTTCTTTAAATCCAAGTCACTATCTTGGGATTAGACATGTGCCATTCTTTGGCTTTTTTTTGAGGGAGAAAGGGAAGAGGGTTATCCTTATGGAATCATCAGTGCCTACTAGAGTACAAAAAGTTGAACATGTTTCCAGAAAGGCATCAACATTGTGCACTACTGCAAAAAAGGGGATATAACACCGATTGTATTTGGCATTCCACGTTGGTTGCGAACCGATGGTCAAGTGGGAAATGATTAAACTCAAATCTTTTTCTTTGGTTAGATCGATCGACAAAATTATTTTATGTCGACAGGTCTTTGTTAGAGAAGAACCAACGATGTAACTCACAATAGGTGACAATATTATGGTCTACTCTGACCTTTCTCGTCGATGGTATGATGAAAAATAACTGATTCTAGATTACTTGATGTCAGTTTTATCAGTGAATGAGAAGTGAAATTTTGGGTGTATACCATCAGTTGTTTGTAAATAACCAACAAAGAATATTTATATAGTTAGTTATACACAAATAACTGATGATCAATGTGTATGTTTTTTTTATATGATAGGCTTGCAGACCTACTGTCCAGCCCGCTAGCCTGTCTGGAGCCTTGTTCTTTAGAACTAAAAGTTTTGAAGAACAACAGACTCTCTGCAAACATTGTGGATTAACAACAAGCTGACACATCTATAAGAAAAAGATAAAATTATACAATCTACATTGTATTTTTTTTTCAATTCAAATTGTACACAAATCCATGAATTCACAGTAGGATTGTTTCCATCTCAGCCACACTTCCAATTTATACATATATGCACACACAAACAAACATCATTCTTTTCCTCATATATCACATTCAAATTCACACACACACATGCACATAACATTCAATTCATACAGAATATATATATCCACATCATGCCATCTCAGATTTTAAGTCATAATATTACATATCAACATTCAATTCACACTCACAAAATGCATATAAAAATCTGACACTGAAGTTTGAACCACCAAAAAAGATCAATCAACCCTCAATTTTTTATGTTCAAATCCATATTTCCGATGAAGCAGGCTTCCCACTGTTCGCGTAGGTCATTCAACTGCTTCAATGTAACAATCTTCTCAAAAAACTACAAAGATAATGAGACTTGTAATTAGATTTGATTTTTTTTAATGAGACTACTTCATTAAAATATGATCCAAGACTACTAACTTACATTGTCTATACATTTGATTTGTTCCGTGTGATTGATAATCACCTATAGATACAACATCACATAATATGTGTATGTCCAACATTGTCTTGTATATGGACCTGTAGATTTACAATTACATTAATAAATATAATCAAGTAGAGTTGGTCATAAATCAATCTTTTTCAAAATCAGCTCAGATAGGATTCCACTCTGGAAGTTCTCTAGAGCCCCTCAACGAGCTTCTATCTGCACGGGGGAGGGGGAGGCCAGCGGTCGGTCGGATACTCCTTTCTTCACTTGGGTGTCTTCTCTACGCACATGCCTCTCCGTGGTTCCGTGCCGGCTGCCGACCGTGTGCCATCCTCGGGTGGCACTTCTTCCCTGTATCATCTGTGATTGGTGACCCAATGTTATTTCATGTGGAGCTGGTGGCGGACGGAGTGTGGTAGGCCCTGGTGTCAGTTGACAACCCCTGGAGGACGTGCGCTCTTCCCTATCTTTCTTTTTTAGTTTATGTGTGGTCGTGTGTTCAGGTAAGTGCCCTTTTGGCCATAGGGGTCCAATCTTTGGCAGGTGCTCCCACCCTTGACTATCTTCGTCCACCTCAAGCTGCATCTTGTGGGTGGAGGGGTGTGCCACAGTGGTGTGGAGTGGTGGTGGGGTTCCCTGCCTTCCCTACCCCCAACCGGCTCGCGTGCCTATGTCCTCCTTCCCTTGCCGTTATTCTGTTGGGGAGTTTAGCCTCCTACCCACCCAGCTCCTAGGGTGCCTTCTACCTATTTGTATTTTTGTCTTTGTGAGTTGTCTGTTGTTTTGTTTCATGTGTGTTTTGTCAGTCTATTAGGTAGTGTGTCATCCATGTGGTGCTCCCTAACTACTCGTGTCTTTGTCTATGTGAGCTGGTTGGGGCTTGGGTTGTTCCATTCTGGCCGTGGCCTTTGTTTTCCTTTTGTTTTTGTAGTTTGGTTGTGTGCTGTGGTAGGGGTGAAACTGTGTTGCTATAGTGCGTAGTTTTTTTTTGGGCCAAAAAACCAAAATGAAATGTTTGAGCATTTTAATTACCAAAATGACACGATTTAGAACTTAATTCCCAAAATGGCACATTTCTGAGACAATACGTCACCAAAGAGGACATATTACTCCTGGTGGGGCCAATACGTCCCTCGGGAGACATATTGCTACTTTTAAAAAGCAACACATCCTCAGTGGGGACACATTGCCTCCAACAGAGAAATGCATCCTCAATGAGGACATATTACTTTTTTTATTTTTATTTTTACTTTTTTTAATTACGATACCATGTACGTTATATATACATATATATGTTAAATTGTTAAATGAACACAATCTACATTAACTTATATACAATTAACCACATATGTTAAATAATACCTGAACGTAATAAATAACAACAAAATATTATATTTAATTAATACATAATATTTTTAAATGTAGATAGAAGTATTTAAAATCAATGGATACAATAAAATTATATAATACGGTTTAAAATTATACAAATATAACAAATACACACACAGATATATATATATATATATATATTTGTAAACTTAGGAAAAAGAAAAAGAAAACCAATATAGCAACATATATCACACGTTGATATGCACAATATATATATATACACACACACACATATATATATATATATATATATATATATATATATATATATATAATATCAAAAAATATAAACATGTCAATTATGAAAAGTAAAATATACTAGAACAATAACAGTGAACTATCAAATTAAAATATATGATACATATGATTTATTATGTTATTATAATTTATGTTAATATATATATTTTAAACATAATAAAAAGAATGCTCCATAATATATTATGAATTTTTATGTGTTGCATTTATGATCATATGTATCATATATTTTATTTTGATTACCTATTGTTATTGTTCATGTATATTTACTTTATATAGTTACATGTTTATATTTTTTAAAATAATGTATTGTCCCTACAATATTTATGTATATGTGTGTGTGTGTATTTTATGTGCACCAGCGTGTCGTATATACTACTATATTAGTTTTTTATTTTAGTATTTTCTTATTGTTGTTGCTATATTAGTTTTTTTTCTAAGTTTACAAATAAATACATATATATTTTCTTTATTTCTATAATTTTAGTATATCCATTAATTTTAAATACTTTTATCTATGTTTATAAATATTATATATTAATAAAATATAATATTCTATTATTATTTTATTATCTTCATGTATTATTTTAAATATATGGTTAATTGTATATAAGTTAATGTCAATTATGTTCATTAGCAATCAAACATATATATGTATATATAACGTACATGGTATCATAGTTAAAAAAAATAAAAAAAGAAAATAAAAAAATGATATGTCATCACTGGGGACACATTGCTATACTGGAGGCAATACGTCCCCATTGGGGACACATTACCTTTTTAAAGTAGCAATACGTCTCCCGAGGGGACGTATTGGTCCCATCAGAAGCAATACGTCCTCTTTGGGGACATATTGCCTCAGAAACATGCCATTTTGGGAATTAAGTTCAGAAACATGCCATTTTGATAATTAAAATGCTCAAACATGCCATTTTAGTTTTTTGACCTTTTTTTGGGGTCTTGCTATGTCTTTGTTTTGGTCGAGCTCTCTTTCCTTTTAGGTGGTCTACTATTTTCTTCATGTTGGTGATCTCTGCTAGTGACTATGCAAACTCCCACCCCAATATACTCAAAGGATCATCTAGATTGATGGCTTCCATCCCAGATAGCTACTTTAGACAACCACCGTGAGAGTTGGTCGATGCTGAAATTTACCTATCACATACCAATCTGACTCTTGTGCTATGTTGTTCTTCAAAGGGAGTAGTTTCTATGTTCTTCTATGTGAGATGTCTATCTTGTATATATCGTATGGCTTTTTTTAGTGATATTGAGCTGGTTTCAAAAAGAAAAGTAGAGTTGGTCATATATTATGCAATTGGAATGAGAAGACAATACATCAACACTCATCTATCACATATCAACTTACTGATTTATTTTTCTTATCTACCTTCCCTCTGCCATCACGGAATTCTTTTACACCCCTACAAGTTAAATTAACATATATGTTGCATTATTAAACTATCATTAGTGATACAAACATTAACAAAGAGAATGGGCATCGAGAAACCATACTTATGCATGAATAGCCAATTTCATTGGGTGTTCCACATTTGGTGAGAGTTTTTCACCTCAAGGATGAAAGACATACACCCTTCAAGTCTCGCAAACAATCACTAACAATTGCCAGTGCACACCTCTATGTGAATAGAAGGCAAGTAAAATAAAAAATTAAATCTCACAACAAAATTGTATTCATATGCTAGACATATAAACAACAAAGTCAAATACTTAACGTTGAAGGGAGCTAAGATCACATTCTCTGAAGAACTAAAATATTGCATCACAGTAGTCACATATTCTTTGACACCACTCAGATATCTAACTACTTCACTAATCAATGATGACATTAGAAACCCCACATTTACTATTCTAACGTCATGTGCCACATAATACAAATGACTAAAATATATTATATAACCAATACTCAGTTTATATGTAGGAAACAATTAAATTTTTTGCAAATATGATGGGGCATTCTCACTGTATCCAAAGTTCTCACTGATGTGTTCAGTCAATCATACTTAAATACCTCAGAAACATTTGTCAACAATATAGAAGTGTTACACTATACACCTACCATATCCTCTCCAAGGTTGATCATAATTGTATTTGTTTGGTCTATAGTGTCTAACCATCATGTCAACGTCTGGCAATGAGGGCCTAAAGAGTCAAACAACTCCTATGGAATAAAATGAGGGGGCAGAGGCTTCAGAGGGGCTTTTAGCTGTTGTAGGCTGCATGCATGTATTTAAATATTAGCTATCAATTATTTTACATTTGTCATACCTGAAGAAATATAACAAGTCATTTGGGCCACCCATTAAAGCCACCTTCTACCTCTCTGGCTGTGTTGCCATCTGGGTGCTTGTATGGGGGAGGTATCTCGCTTATTCCTGGAATAACACATATGAATCTCACACGATAGTGATCAACGAGAAGAGGAATACCATGAACCACATCAACTTTATCAGCCTCTGTATCTGCCACAATGTTGTCTGTTGGAACATTAACGACAAGACGAAATATTCTGGCCTTCTACATTTTTACGAAACACAAAATTTAAGACAGACATAAATATTGATTCGAAGGATTATTTTATCACAAGGTAATATAAATTGACTTGACTTGAATTGAATCATACCCCGATTGTGCCCTCTGGGTCCAAGGGACTACTCGCAATACATCTATAGGCGATTGATGAACTAGTTTTGTGACTGCTGGAGAAGCTGGTTTCTACGTCGCCTGAGAAGCTATATATTTCTCCAAGCCTGCATCTATAATTCTCTGCACGTACTCTGCATCCACTTCTCATTTCTTAGATTGTTTGTATTTTTTTTTGTTATTCGTCAAAAAAGATTTTATCCCATACCCAACTCCAGCACCCCTAACACATCTAGGATGCTATTCTATCCCTAAAACAACTGTCAATTGATTGTGAGTGCCTTGAGAGGTGAACTTTCCCTCCTTTAATTGGGAAGCCAAATCCAACTAATTATCATAAAAATAGATTAATCATTAAAAATATTGGTGAAAAAAACATGGTCAATTATTGTGAAATCAAGAAATTTACCATTTTATTTTCCTCCTCCTGTGTTTCTTGGATGGGTTTTTCTCTAGATTTTTTTTTCTCCTTGCATCTATCCACTCAACATAGCAAGGCACCCGTCCAGAAGCACTAGAAGACTAGGCAATAGAAGGAGTAGAAGTAGAAGGCCCTTGTTGTTGCCCTTGCTCTTGTCCTTTCTCTCCATCTTCCCCTTGCTCTTGTTTTCGTTGTAGCTCTTTCTCTCATTGTAGCATCTCTCTCATTCGGCGTAGTTTCCAATAACCACCTGAACCCATCCAATGGTTGTACACATTCTTATCACACCTCTTTGTTTGAGCATCGTGAAGGGCCTGATTAATTCATACAAGTGATATTGTTAATAACCATAAGAAATCATAAAAATGTAATTGATTTCAATACCTAGAACACATGTGATTCTCTCCACCAAACAAACTCCTTCCAATCTTCTTGACTAATATAGTTCCATTTAAGCTAGGGATCCTTCTTGTCTCTAAAGACATAGTCTCTTGTTAGGATTGTCTGCCAATATCTATATCTTCTCTCCACGAGCTGCATAACAGACTTGCAATGCAACTTTTCATCAAGTTCATATTGGCCCTAAAAAGGTTCAACATTCTATACATTTATAAAAGAAAGAATAGAAAAAAGACTATCAAAACATAACTTCATTTATCTCACCTCTAACTCCCTCCAGATGAGGTCTTTGTGAATTGTACTCACTTGTCTCCAATCCTCAATAAGGAGAGGCACTTTGCTTTCAACAAGGACCCCTCAATAGATGACAAACTCTTTAGTAAGTGGCATGCCTACTTCATTGAATTCAATAACGCCCTTCCTCTCTTGCCTATTTGTGGCATATTTCATCATAGTTATCCCTCTAACTCCCTTATGTCTTGGAGGGAGATCACCATCAACACCCTGGTCAGGAGCACCATCCTCATGCTCATGATCACTGTACTCCTGGTCATATGCCATCTATAAAATCAAAAGTAAACAAATGAACACAGTTAGAGCACATATAAAAAGTCAGATCACATATAAAAAGTCAACACTAAAAAAAGTAAGATCACTTATGAAAAAATAAACATGTTACATAATGCAAAAAAAATTCAGATCACATATGAGAAATATACCTTAAACTAATATCCCTTCTGTGTGATCTTCATGTGTATAATCATCAATGTTAGATTCAACATTAACGCTTGGTAAGCCAACATAAAATGGACTAGAGTCATCATACTTGTCATAATACTCTTCTTCATCAATAGGATCTGAAATGAATTATTTTTCCCATGAAGAATGACAAACCAATTTTCTTTTACAGGATCGTTGATATAGAATACCTATTTTGCCTGTGATGCCATGATGAAGGGTTCATCTATCTCACATGTCCACTCAAAATTCACTATTGTGAAATTGAATTCGTCAATTAGAACTCCTTTATTGTTATCAACCCATTTACACCTAAATAATAGAAATCTTAACTCTGTGTAGTCAATCTCCCATATGTCTTCAATGACATCGTAATAAAACATCTTTCTTTCACGTGGAATCCTATCATTGGCACTAGAAAAATACAATGAAGATTCCTGAAGGGTGACCCCATTGTTTTTTATGTCACTTTTATCATCTTCACAATTTGTGTAGTATGAAAATCCATTTATGTCAAACCCTTCATATGATGTAATGTGGATCTTTGGCTTATATGTGATCCATTTGATAATTTCTATAACATTATTTGGTGTTTGAGATAGTTGATTGAATACTTTCTTTTCAAACCACCTAATAAATGTCTGATTATGCTCTCTAGCAAGCCACAATGAATGGCTCGGGCATAACTTTTCTTGAGCTAGTTGGTGTGTTTAGTGATATAAATACCCACATCGTCAATGTTGTGTAAAATATACAAGTGTGATTATTCCCACTTCTCATGACGGATGTTTATTTGTCATTCTCCCAAAATACCTTTTCTAGAACAAACATAAGGGTTCACAACATTATTAGTAGTTTTGTTGAAACTCAAGAAGTCATTGCAAAAGTACATAACCTCCCTAGTAATATAGCCCTCAATGATACTCTCTTTGAGGTGACAACACTTCCGAACACAACCTTTAAAAACACTCATGTACTGCTCAAAAGAATACATTCCATGCAAGAAAATTGGACCCAACATTTTCACTTCCCTAGTCAAATGGACAACGATATATACCATGATATTAAAGAATGAAGGGGGGAAATATTTCTCAAGTTGACAGATGGTAACGACCACTTCTCTTTACAACTTATCTAGAATCTCAGAATCAATTACTTTTCTACATAGAGTGTTGAAGAAGAAGCACAGCCTAGTTATTGTAAATCTTACATGCTTAGGAAGGATAGATTGAATAGCCACATGAAATATATGTTGCACTAGAGTATGACAATCATGAGATTTAAGACCTATCAACTTTAGATCCTTTATTGATACCAATTTATGGATATTGGCTGAGTGTCCATGTGGTACCTTAACATCACACAAACACTCACAAAAATTTCTCTTCTCCTTTGTAGACAAGGTGTAACAAGTAGGAGGTAGATATGTGCTGTGACCTTTGGTAACTTCTTTTGTTAATTCTTTAATTATACCCATTTCACATAGGCCCATTCTGGATTTGATGCCATCTTTAGTCTTGCCAGGTATATTCAACAGAGTGCCAATAATGCTATCACAAATATTTTTCTCAACATGCATGACATCGATACAATGTCGAACTGTCAAAGAAATCCAATAAGGAAGATCACAGAATATCAACCTCTTTTTGAATAAATACTTTCACCTATGGGAGTAGTACACAGTCTCTTACC
This sequence comes from Alisma plantago-aquatica, assembly GCA_963693085.1. NCBI lineage: Eukaryota > Viridiplantae > Streptophyta > Magnoliopsida > Alismatales > Alismataceae > Alisma > Alisma plantago-aquatica. The sequence continues at coordinate 946,076,626 of OY856412.1, forward strand.
AAAATAATTTACAACATTGTTTACTCTTGCATAAACATATTCCCCTAAGATAGGTTTAGGGACACTCCATTCCTCAGTTGATCCATTGAATGTTTTGTGCAACTTTTGGTAAGGATGCACCTTTGGCAGAAACCTTTGATGACCAAGATATACAATCTTACCACCATGTTTCAGTCTGATAGAATCTGTATCTTTCTCAGATATAGGACATGCCTTGGATCCGTTGACACTATATCCATACAAGTTCCCATAAATAGGAAAGTCATTAATATTGCAAAACAACATAGCACATAAATTAAAAATCTCTCACCGCAAATCATCATAAGTCATCACAACTTCTTCCCGTGGTTTCTTTAGGTCATCCATCATAGGTTCAAGATAAACATTAATATCATTTCCAGGTTGTTTGGGGCCCGATATCAACAACTACATCATGACATACTTATTCTTCATACACAACCACGAAGGAAGATTGTATACAACAAGCATGACAAGTGAAATGCTATGTTGGCTTCTTAATGTTCCATATGGATTCATCCCGTTAGTATGAAGTCTAAGTCTTAAATTCCTAGCTTCTTCGCCAAATTCAAGATACAATAAATCAATCTTCTTTGATTGCTGGGAATTAGACACATTTCGTAGCATACCATCATTGTTTTTCTTTACCTCTGCATGCCAAGATAAATTTTGTGCATCTACAACATTAGCAAACACACATTAAAACTGGGGTATTATAGGAAGATACCACATCACTTTGGTAGGAGAATCAATTTTAGTCTTGATCAATGTCATCCTTTTGTACCTAGATGCCCCACATTTCGTACATTCTTTCATGTCGATATAGTCCTTTTGAATCAACACATAGTCACTTGGACATGAATATATCTTCTTAGCCTCCATTCCCATTGGGAACAACATCTTTTTCATTGCGTATGTTGAGATTGGAAGCTCGTTGCCTTCAGGGAGAATATCTTTCAACAAATACAATAGAGAAGTGAAGCTTTGTTGTTCCATCTATTATTAGTCTTCGGAGTATATAATCTCAACACAATGCTCAACTTTGTAACTTAGTACAACCTATGTATAACATTTTCTCAGCATTGTGCACAACATTTCTATATAAGGGAGGTGGGTCTGTAACATTTACTCTGCAAGTGTCTAGAATCACATCAACCATGTCTATCAGAATTGGTTCGTTCTCATCAACATCATCATCCTTTTCTTCTTGGACAAAACTACCACTACCTACATATGTTGATCTCATACTAAGATTCTCTCCATGCTAGTACCATTATGTATAGCCTTGCACAATCCCATTACACATGACATGATCTTGATCGTGTCAACAATGTCAACTTTCAGGTTGTTGCTACAATTCCTACACAGGCAATAGAACCTATCTCCAGGTTGTTTTCTACATTTCTCTATAAATCTTACAAACTCATAGAGACCATTAATAAACTCCAGAGTGCAGCAATTTAGTATCGACATCCATGATCAATCTATTTCTATATTATCAGCTGGGAGATGAGTAGCTCATCAAGTTCTAGTTAGTAAGTTCATTTCAGGAAAAGATTGTGTTTGAATGATTGAGCCCTAATCATCCAGTCACATTTATATTCATGAATGTATACCACCTATACCATTCTTGAGCACTTCATGTCACTAGTAAGTGTATAATGTGTGTTCGATTTCAATAAATTTTGGCAACATTTCCCCGCAGTTCTCCAAGTACACCGATGTAGATGGGAAAATATCCACGTACATATGTACCCAGAGAACAAAGGGGAAATGTAGTAGAAATTTATTAAGATCAAACACACACTATACACTTACATCCTAAGTGAGATGAAGTTCTCAAGAACACTCACAAATCGGGGACTATCCAAGGTTTACTCCTAATGAGTAAATCTTAGATGATTTTCTAGGCCAACGACGCTGTTTAGAAATATTAGGGTTAATTCACAAATTTGAATTTATTCACAAATTAGGGTTTATTCAATATCTCAAACTAGGTCATGCATGTTTGATCAAGATAGTCAAATGATTCAAACAAGATAGTCAACATAATGATCGACATTGTCAATTAAAGTTTATTTTCAACAATTCATATCAAATTTTAGTGTATTAATTCCTAGGTGCCAACATTTTTTCCATACTAACATTTAATCACTAGCATGGGAAAATGCACTTAAAACATATATAAAATTAGGGTTATAGTTTCATATAAGCAATGCAATTATTAGAATTTATTAAAGATCCCTAGAATTTTACTCTCTCATCATCTAAGTTATAGTTTCATTATGAGCATGTAATAATCCTAACAAAACTAAATAATCAATAAGAGCATGTAAGAATTCATCACAATCACCAGTAATTCATCACAATTTTGACACAATTTATACGATTTATTCTCAATTTAATTACATTTCACTACAAATTAAAATAAAAAAATATTTCTCCTCCACTTATCTCCATCTCCTTCCCTCTCTCCTCCGTTCCCTTCTCTCCTCCTTCCCCTACTCTACATGATTTCTTCTCAATATTGAGAAGAAATCATAGAGCAGGGAAAGGAGGAGAGAGGACCAAGGAGGAGAGGGGAAAGGGAGATGAGTAGGGTAGGGAAAGGAATAGAAGAACAAGGATGAGAGGCAACTTGTGGCTATGACTGGTGGTGATGGAAGGAAGCAACGTCGGCGACGAGTAGGAGAACAACAACATCGAGCTTTGGCCTATCAATGGAGATCTTTGGCCGATCAACTGTGAGCAATAAAGCAACACCAGTAGTAGCGACAAGCAACAATGACAGCAAGCAACAACAACAACAACAACAACAACAACGACAACAACAAAGAGGATAAATCACAACCAGAATCGCCAGAGAAGCAATAACACAGGAAACGTGGGTAGGAAAGAGGGGAGAAATGGTTTTTTCGAGGGGTTAGGTAAGACTTATGTTGTCGATTATGTGTGGAACCACCAATGAAGGATATTTCTCTGTGGTTGCTAACTAAAAACTATCGATGAATCATGTATATTCATAGTCATTTGTCAGCCAAAGACCGCCTACGAATCTGGCAACCAAGTGATTCTTAACACACAACCTTTCTCGACAGTTATGGTTAGTGTAACTAACAATAAATGTCAATTAGGGGTGGGAAAAAATTTGCGGGACACATGGATCGAATATCTTTATCATCGGTCTCTTAGGAATGAACTGACAATAAAGGCCAATTCATTCCCGTAGGCCAAATAACATGTGCACATCTTTATCCTATCAGTTCTTAAGGAAAGAACTGACGATATATATTTTTTGGAGGAAAATGAAATGCTCTCAAATATTTTGTATGAAATTCCATTTTTGTGGGTGATATATAGTGTTCAGTTTATTCAAGAAGTGACATACGGTAAAAAGAAAGCACAACCCGCATGTTCTCAAGTGCGCTAATCGCGGAAGTTGTTGACCTTGAACCGACGAGAAAAGTAACACAATTAGTTTCTCTTGCAAATATAACCAACATTGTATCCCCATTCTGTAGTAGTGTTGGTATGGGTTCTCATTCTCCAACCCATAGAAAGTGGGATGGAGTCCAAGAAGGGCTAGTGGGGTGAAAAATGTTGACTCGACATTTCATCAACAAGCATGGAAATTGCTAAGGTGTAGTTCCCTGGGGTGAAGTATTCATGGTGGGGGCGGTTTGGTGGTAGTGGAAACCCCCATGAGGGTTTTTGGGCATCATGGATTTGTTCATATTGGTCTCCCATTTCATCTTGTTGGTGTTGTTTGCATCGGTGTTGACACCTCCTTCTACCTATTTCTGGATCAAATAGCAATAGAAGTTGAACACCTACCTTGAATGCATAGTTTTCACTGGCACAAGACACAAATAAACAACAAAAACCAAGTTAGAATGAAAATATGCAAAGGTAAACAAAGAATAAAGAATAGAAATGGTGAGGGTAGTAAGAAAAGGGAAGCTACACTAACTATCTAGGATGAGCACCTCTATCCCTGGAATTGGCGTGAGAAAGCTTGGTGCTTTTCTCAAACACATACAAGTAAAATGGAAAAAGATAGTGCCAAAGGGGAGAGTCAACACCAAACTACTAGGTAGCTATATCACTTTCTATCCTCGACAATGGCACTATAAATCTTGGTGCTTTTTCTACTACCTTGGGTTACACCTAACCAATTGGACTTTATTAGATGCAACTTAGGACTAGGACAAACACAAGTATATCTTTAAAATTTATAAGGGACCTAGTATAAAACAATCACTTAGGCTATCCACACTTCACCCACTTGCACACAGGGTCGTGTCATAGTATAAGCAAGTGGCAAGATAAGGGTCGATATGAAGGGAGAGAGGGCACTAGAGCTAGGTTAGGGTGAGCTACGTTCCGAAAGTGGAGGTTAAAGTTTTTAGGGTTTGATGTTGGTTTGTTTGATTACACTAATGATGCAAGATATTAAAATCAAGAAAGGAAACTAGACCAGAAGAAACCCTAAGTTAACCCTAAACAAGCAATTCTAATTAGCAAACAAAGCAACTACCGGAGCAAAATCAAGAGACTACACTAAACTAGCAATTAAGGAACTAGAGTAATTAAAGGCCTAAGCTATCACAATCCAGATTGAGTAAGAATAAGGATGAAATAACTACCCTAGAAAAAAGTAATGAACAAGAACTAATCAAGTAATTAGGGAGCAATTAAAGCAAGCAACTACACTAGCATAAGCCAATTTGGTAATTGAGATGGGTTTCAACAAGTTACGTGGATAGTGGGTCGTTTGGGGGAATGTCACAAGATTTCAAGGTGAGGTTTGATATAATATGAAAATACTATATTTTCATTCTAGATTTCCAAACAAAACAATAGGTTGAATGCAATGAAATCGCCCTAGACTATTGGTTGGACATAGATAGAATAGAGTGTGGGAGGGGAATTACACCCTTTCACCCCCTATCTAGCCTTATGAGGCTCAATTGGACCAAGGTCTAGGTGGGATTTCTATTGATTTCAACTAATCAAGATTTCTAGGGTAAGGGTTACTAGGGCAATTGAGAGCCAAGGGTAGAAAGGGAGAGTAGAGATGAGGGTGTTTCACCTCATGTTACTCACCATCTAGTTTTTAAAAAACTCTAGGAAATTGCACTAATCACTCTTATACTACATACTTAGATCTCACACTTGGTAGTAGGAGAAGAGATTTGTATGTAGGAAGATAGGTTGCTAGCTAGGGATCCACTACTTGGACCTATGAGAAATTCCTAAAATAGCCACATGCAATACATTTTCCCCTAGAATCTAACTGTTATCAAGAATCATACAATAAGAAATACATGTTTACAAGCATAAATCACAAGTATACTAATGGGAAACAAGATGATAGCAAGAGATAACCATCCTAGAATGAAAATATGTTCATTACAAGTTATATTCACCAAACATGGTTTCACAGTAACATTTAATCCCCCAAACAGCCCACCAAGAGGGCTTAGCTACTCATGATCAAACAAACAAGCAAAAGGAAAGATGAATGTGAGACACCATGACACATCTACAAAACTCCCCCAAGGACCAGAGAGTATAGGGACAACACATAGGACTCTACTACAAAACATAAGCAACACATCCAACCTTTACACAACTACTGCTCTTCTTGCTTCTCATCCTTAACAACACGACCTCTACCTACTCGTGCTCGACCACATAAAAGACGTGGAAACCCACATGGTGAGACCAAACATCCCATCGAGAGATATAACTCTCCACCAGCATCTATTAAAAGCACAAATAACTAAGTAGGTAGATAACAGACTTAACAAGTTGAACATATTAAACAAACTAGACAGTTATCACTGAGAAGTAGAACAATTAATGCTTTAAGAAGGAATATGAAGTACATGTATAACAATTGATTTCACTTATCACATTATAATTCAAGAAATCAGCACATAGATAAGGCAAAGGGATCATCCAATGTTATTCACATTTGACCTTAAGCTAAAGCACTACACGGATACGTTACATCTTTTATTATGCCCTGAGGATTTGAGTCGTACCACTAAAATCCAACTGACCATGACAAAGTCAAAATCAGTTCCATACAAGGTCAATGGAAGAGCTAAAATACATGACCTCACCAACACCTCTTGGTCAGTATAAGAGAAACACCACATAGACATATCAGTCAACTACAAACAATGACATATAGTCAAGATGAAGGATAGCCTCACACATGTCCATTCATATATAAACACCTAGCCCGCCTTGGTTTAGATCATGACTCTAGAAGAACATGCTCACACATTGTTGTTCTTAGAAAAGGCATCACATGCAGTTAAACTACTGCCTATCACATATCACAAGGAGAACAGCTCAGGCATGGCCATATCACACAACCTGTAATTGTGGACGCAAGGAGATACTCAACTTGCATCCCTGTATATTTAAAAATATGCGCTCTGGGTTTCCCATAAGAATGACTCATTTCACCATACAATAAGTTCTGGCACTGGAACAGATCAATGACACAAGGAACCTACATGATTAGGGTTTCACTTGATAAATTAAGCCAATTGGGTATCTTTTAGCATCAATCAAGTTACAACCCAAAACAAAATCTATAAAGATAAGGGCATAATACAACTCCAAAAGATATAAAGGTATACGGTGTGAACTTGTCACATCATCACCACATGATACTTATAGCACTTCCATTCACAAGGCCATCACTAATATCACACATCCATACAAGGCTATCACATGATGTCACATCATTATGGGATATCAATCCCTCAATCACATCACTATAGATATCACCTCAAAAATAGGCATTATGCCTTCACCAGGTTATAGGACCCATCACATCAATATGATCACATCATGTCTTATCATGGTTGATAGCCATCACCCTATGTCATATAATCACCACCATAGCATACACAAGCTATGCCATTTATTCAACCTGCAAGGTTAAAATCACACAAGTAGGAGAGAGAAAACTATTCACATGCTATCCATCCATACAAGATCAACAAGTATAACATACCCTAGGATTAAGGTTAGGTTGCATACATAGCCGATCAGGGTTTCATAGCATAAATCAATCACCAAATCCTAATTTTGTCAGCTCCCACTTTCTTAGAACTGATTTGGGTTAAACATAAATGATTATTACCATCATTACTTAATCATGATTAAACTAACATATCAACAACCCATGTATCACATCATTCATATGTACATATGAAACCATCCCATCATTTCATACATAGGTGGTGACCATATACTATGTATGTGTGTCGACCATCACCAAGACATGTTGTCACGATTGCAACACCCACATGTCTCGACCAACCAAGGAACAAGGGTCTCAACCATGAACAAAAGCATGTGTTTCTATCGTGACAAAAGCACATGAATCGACCATGAACAAACATGGGTCTCGACCACAAGTAACCAAGTGTCTCAACCACCCTAAGGTAAGGGTTTTGACTAAGACACCAAAGAACATGTCTTAACCCTAGGGTGTTATGACTCAAACAATGATATCTTATGGTTACGGTTGTGACAACAGGTCATATGTTTCGACCAAAACAAAGCAACCATCATGACCATCATCTAAAAAACAAAGTGTGTCGACTGAGACAAAGCAAGGCATCACGACCAAGAACCAAAATCAAGGATATTTTGGACGAAACCAAACCAAAGAGGTAGTGACCACCAAGGTCATGGTACTACAAAGGGGTCGACCGAGACAAAGCAAGGCATCATGACCAAGAACCAAAATCAAGGATATTTTGGACGAAACCAAACCAAAGGGATAGTGACCACCAAGGTCATGGTACTATAAAGGAAAGAACCACCTTCAAACCAAGGATGAAATGTAATCAAAATAGAAGTAAAACACAACCAAAATAGTAGATCATCATCAAGGAAAACCATCATCACCAAGGTGGAAAATTCAATGCAAAAGAGCATTCAAACCATGAAATCCGATATCCAACAAAACCATTCAAGAAACCAAACCAAGGTAGAGAAGACCAAGCTTCAACCTCAAGAAAGACAACTTAAAACCTCAAGAAAACACAAAGGCTGAACCAAAAAATGGTGATAAAACTAAGAATCCTGTTGCATGTATCAAAATAACCTCAACCATCACATAAAAAAATTGTGTACAAGAACTTAGGGTTAAGAAAGAGAGTAATCTACATGAGAATATTACAAAGTCTTAAACCCTGAGATAATGATAACCTCATCTAGCACGTTAGCATCAAGTTTAGAGATCAAAATAGTAGCATGCAAGCAATATTATGGTGTAAAAAATAGAATAAGATAGACAGTTATATAACGCGTTTTAAGGAGAGATCCAAGCTCCAAGATCAAAGGATCCAAATAATAAGATGAATCTCCAACCAAGGTCAACACTTTGACCACAAGATGACCTCAAAAGAGAAGAACACCATGGTCAAAAGAATGCTCAAGAAAGATGGCAAGAAACCCTAGGCTAAACTAAGAAGAAAGAAGAAAGAAGAAAGAAGAAAGAAGACAAGACAACTTCCTCTCACTTGAGTACCACTATGTGAAACATAGTCTATGACCCTTGTGATGATGAGTATCTCTCAAGATGACCACCATGGATGATCCCTGGTCTACGACCAAGAAAGGAGAAAAAGAAGATAGGGCTCCAAGGAAAAATGTGATCAAGGGAAAAGAAACACTTACCAAGAAGGGGAACCACCAAGAATCACCACAAGGAAGGTGATCAAGCTTCGAAGCACCACATGCAAGATGGATTGACCACCAAAGCACCCAAGATCAGTACTTCTTGCTCCTAAATGCTCCAAGGATGCATACAAGATAAGGGAGAAGAAGGAGGCCCCAAAAAGATCACTTGCATGAAGGAGAAAGGGGTTATATACTCAAAGGAGGAGGGAAGTAAGGTAGGGGTGAGGTGTTAAGAGCACTAAAGGGATACTTATCTACCAAAGAAACTAACATGCCACCAATAAACACATTCATGCAACCCATGGTGAAAAAAACTAGGTGGGGTATCGACCACTTGGGTCACCACCACCCTAGAGGTCGAAACAAACCTCAAGACACCTTGTCTCGACCGCAACAAAGGATCACTAAAATAACATATCAAAACACATCACAAGAAGACAACCATATTGACCACACCACATCAAGACCATCAATGTCGAAACAAACCACTCAAGGAAGGTGTTTTGGTCGAGACACACTCAAGACACACCATCAAGGTCAAAACAAAGGTCGCAACACTCACCCAAACTTAACATGGTCGATACCAAGCAAAACCCTAGAAACCCTAGCATCACCACAGGATGCCACCTCATCAAACAAGGTCTAAAAAGGTGCCCCATAGCACCATTATATCTCTCATGATGCTAAAGAACTAAGGGCACACTAAACATGTGACAAATTGTAAGATAACCCCTCAAAATGTTTAAATTGCAACTTGGTCCAAAACAAGCATACAAAGCTCAAACATCATCAGAACACGACCAAACTAAAAACATAAGATTGTCACATGTTACAAAAGAATCTCAAAGTATTAGATTAAGATTCTAACCATATTATTAAGAAAAACAAGCATACTCAAGCATTAAGCTAGGTCAGGGGCCTTACAACCATAAACCCCTAACAATGATTCCCCCCCCCCCCCCGCAATCCTACACGAAAAGAAATGGGTACTTCCTATGAATCTCTTCCTCAAGCTACCATGTGGCTTTCTCTATGACACAATGATGCCACAGAACCTTAACCAAAATGATATCCTTCTTCTTCAACTTCTTGATCCTCCTATCTAGGATCAACACAGGACCTTCCACACAGGACACATCCTTATCTAACTCAACCTCCATAGGCTGCAAAACCAACTCAGTGTCAGAATGACACTTCCTTAACATAGACATGTTGGACAGTGGGTGCAACCTATGCAACTCAGGTGGCAACTCCAACTTATATGCCACCTTTCCAACATGTGCCACCACAAGGTAAGGTCCAATATACCTGGGAGCTAACTTACCATTCTTCCCAAACCTCAAAATGCCTTTCTAAGGAGAGACCTTGAGATACACTCTATCCCCCACTTGGAACTCCAACGACCTAGGTCGGTTATCAGCATATGACTTCTTCCTATCTTGTGTTGCCTTCAACTGCTACTAGATCACTTTGATCTTCTCTTTCGTCTACTGCACAAGCTCAAGACCATGAAGTTGACACTTGCCAGTCTCATACCAGCACAAAGGAGATCTGCAACATCGCCCATACAATGCCTTATAAGGTGCCATATCGATACTCCTCTAATAATTGTTATTATAGGAAAATTCTATGAAATTGAGGTGCACATTCCAACTACCCAAAAATTGCAAGAAACAAGCTCTTAGAAAGTCCTCCAAAGTCTATATCGTCCTCTCAGACTGTTCGTCTGTCTATGGGTGAAACACAACGCTGAACCTCAACTGCATACCCATAGATGTGTGCAAACACTCCCAAAATTGACTAGTGAATTAAGCGCCTCTGTCAGATACTACTGTAGCTAGGATACCATGCACACACACTATCTCATCCACATATATCTGTGCAAGCTTTTCTGTTGTATACATGGACTTCACAGGAAAAAAGTGCACTGATTTTGTCAACCTATCAACGATCACCCAAATGGAGTCATGACCTTTGGCTATCCTAGGCAGACCAACCACAAAGTCCATCATGACATGATCCCACTTCCACTGTGTATGGGTAATGGTTGCAAGGTTCCTTTTATCTTCTGATGCTCTGCTTTAACTTGTTGTCACACTACATACTTGGCCACAAACTCAACAACATCATGCTTCAAGTCAGGCCACCAATGCAGATCCTTAAGGTTATGGTACATCTTGGTGCTACCTGGGTTCATAGCATACATCGAAAAGTGAGCCTCTTGCAGAACCATCTTCCTCAGATTGTCAACATTAGGAACCACAACTCGGTTGTGGTAACCTATTGTCCCATCCTCTGACTCATTGAAGCCATCAAAAATCTTACTGCCGAACTTCGATCGTATCTACTATATCATAATATCATTCTATTGAGCATCTCTAATCTGCTGCCTCAACGTAGGCTTTACTTGAAACTATGCTAATAACCATGCTAACAAAGACACCTATAGCTTCACATTCATCTGCTTGTGGCACACCAAGGAGTTCAACTATGCACTACCCACTGATGATTTTAAAGAATAATTTTTGCTCAAAGTGTCAGCCACCTCATTTTCCTTACCTGGATGGTAACCTATGGTGCAGTCATAGTCTTTGATTAACTCCATCCAGCATCTCTGTCACATATTCAACTCTTACTGTGAAAAGATATATTTTAAGTTCTTGTGATATGTGAATATCTGACATGTCTCACCATAAAGGTAGTGCCTCCAGATTTTCAAAGCATGAACCACTACAGCTAGATCCAAATCATGGGTGGTATAGTTCTCCTCATGCTTCTTCAACTGTTGTGATGCAAAAGAGATCACATTCTTATCTTGCATCGACACACATCCCAAACCATTCCTTGAGGCATCATAAAAGACAATATAGCCTTTTCATTACTCTGGCAGCACTAGTACTGGTGTAATTGTCAGCTTCTCTTTCAAAAACTAGAAAGCACATTGGCACTTTTCATCCCAGATGAAAGACACTTCTTTCCTTGTCATCTTGGTTAGGGGTAACACTATTGCACTGTAGTTCTTGATTAATCTCTAGTAATAGCCTACCAAACCCAGAGAATTGCACACCTCTGTCGGTGTCTTTGACTGCTCTCACTCTATCATAGACTCAACCTTCTTGGGGTCCACACAAACACCCTCGACAAATATCATGTATCCTAGAAAGGACACCTCCTTTAGTCAAAACTCGCACTTGTTGAACTTCGCATATAGATTATGCTATCTCAACAGAGTCAATGCCTGACACAAATGTTGCTCGTGTTGCTGACTATCCCAAATGTATATCAAGATGTTGTCTATAAACACCACCACAAACTGATCAAGATACAACCAAAACACCCTATGCATCAAGTCCATGAACATTGCCAGTGCATTGGTTATCCCAAAGGGCATAACCACGAACTCATGGTGACCATATCTCATCTTAAAAGCTGACTTCAATATGTCATCCAACTTGATCTGAAACTGGTGATATCCAGACCTCAGGTCTATCTTTGAGAAGATTGCAACACCTTGTAACTGGTCAAACAAATCATCAATATGCAGTAAGGGATACTTGTTCTTAATCATCACTATGTTCGACTGCCTGTAATTGATGCATAACCTCATGGACCTATCTTTCTTCTTCACGAACAACATAGGAGCACCCCATAGAGACATGCTCGATCTGATAAAACCTTTCTACAATATCTCTTACAACTATTTCTTTAACTCTGCCATCTCAGTTGGCACCATTCTTTACGGTGTCTGCTTTATCGGATGTGTGCCCGAAACTAGATTGATCTCAAAATCAATCTCTCTAATTGGAGGAACACCTGGGAACTAATATGGAAACACATCCTCAAACTCACAAACAACTAACACCTCCTGGATACTCAGACTCCTCACCTTGGTATCTATCACATACACTAAGAACACATCACAACCTTGCCTCATCAACCATTCTACCACCATCTCTGACACCAAACAGGTAGGGAGAATCTTCTATCACCATGGAAGACCCACTTTACATCACCATCAACAAACGTCGCCACCTTGGAACTATAGTCCAAGACCACCTAATACTTCTCTAAAGTATCCATTCAAAGGATCACATCAAATCCATGCATGTCAAGTGGTATGAGGTCCACTTGAATGCTATGTCCTTAGAATGAAAGGATATAGGAAGGACACACCTCCCACAGGTCGGCAGTACCAACCAAAGGGGTTTCTAAATGAAGACTATCACATCTATGACGAAGAGGAAAAGAACAACTATTAGTCACTTCTTGAGTGATAAAAGAGTATGTCACACTCGAGTCAACCAAAATAGATATGAATCTAGAAGAAGACAAATTAGAATGAAATAACTCCATATGACCTGACACAACTTGCGGGTTGACCACTCCTTCCAGATGACTCATGGTGTTCAATCGAGTCATTGCATGTTGTTTCCCTCATCCTCTGCTAGCTTGCCCAAAACAACCAGCTTGTGACACCTACCCACGTCCTGGGCCTCCTCTGCTGCTAAACTGTTGTCTCTGTGAGCCCTGCTGACTCTGCCTCAGTTGTTGGGTCACCTCATTATCCTTCATAGGGCAATACAGTCTTGTATGCCCGGTCTGTCCACACTTGTAACAAGTCTTATTCTCATACCATGGCCTAGACGACCCCATCATTGAGACTGATGTTGTGTTGTGAGCTCCTGCAGGTGGAAAACTATGACCTCTACCCTTACTTGGTGACCACTGTGTCTGCGCACATGACCTTGTTGTGACTATAGTGCTGAGAACCTAGGCTTCTTAAAGCCTCTGGAAGATTGACCCTGATATTGTGTCGGTCTCTTCCTAGCACTCACCGCACATTTCTCAACCATTGATCTCTTTATCCTCCTGACTGACTCCACGAATGTGGCAAACCTCTCATAGTTCTCTAAAGCTGACACTAGCATAGTCAACTCTATGCTCAAGCCCTTATCAAAACGTATGATACTCTCTTGATCTGTAGCAACCATATGAGGATAGAACCTTAGAAACTCCATAAACCTATCCTCATACTCATTGATCGACATGGATACCTACCAGATCCGCTCAAACTGGCTGATCTTCTCATCTAGGTAGCTATGAGGAATGTACCGAATGACAAAATCATTTCGAAACTCCTCCCAACTGATAACAACACCTGGCCTTTTCTCCTCGTCAATGGCCCACCCATGGCCAACACTCCCCTTCAAAAGATACACAACATGCTTCACCTTGTCCGCCCTAGGGATGTTGAGGATCTTGAAGGCCTTCTCCAACTCCATCAACCAAAGGTCAACATCCGCTCGATCTATCGTACCATCATACTCCACTACCCCAACTCGCCACAACCTCTCAAAGGTCTTCTTGGCTCCCAAAGATTCATCATTGAGGACAACTGCCCTAGGTTGTGGTGTGGGCATTCTCTCTGCCATGTGCATCATCGTCACCATGACTGCCCAAACAAGGACTGAAAGGCATGGTTTTCCATCATTGTCGGGTCAAACTAAGGCATCTCAGGTACTGCATCATCCCTCTCATGCCTCCTTGCACCACCTCTAGGTGCATCAACTCTACTCTTAACAACATGTTCTTCGTGTTCTCTAGCCATCTTCTCTTCTCTTCTTCTTCTACATAAGCAGAAATGACCATTAACCGACTAGAGGATACTGAAATAAACAAAAACCCTAGTCCTATGTCCTTGTAGACTCCGCAAACCTAAAGCTCTGATACCAACCTTTGTGAGACCCATGACACCCTGACGTGCCAGAGAGCGAGATTACTCAAAACAAAATACGGAATTTAAATTAATCAACAAGGTTACCAAAAAACAAAAGAAATTAAAACCATTACCACACATCCACATCAAGTGGGAACATATCACATATGATTCCACAAAAGCCACATGTATATATATATATATACATGTGTGTGTATCTATGTATCTATATATATACATGTGTGTGTATCTATATATATATATAACACCTTCCAAAAGATTATTACATAGCATTGTTCACTGGCTCACTGGTCACAACATGTTACAAGAGGTAACCTTTTCACATACATACATGCCATGTCTATACAAAAAAGACAAAAAACACAATGTCATCTCGATATACAACATCTACAAAACTCCCCCAAGGACTTGATAGTATATTGACGACATATAGGACTCTACTACAAATCACAAGCTACACATCCAACCTTTACTTAACTACTGCTCTTCTTGCTTCTCAGCCTCAATAACACAAGCTCTACCTCCTCGTGTTCGACCACCTAAAAGATGTGGAAATCCACTGGCTGATATCAAACGTCCCACTGAGAGATATAACGCTCCTCCAATGTCTATTAAAAGCAAAAATAACTAAACAGGTAGATAACAGACTAACAATGTTGAGCAGATTAAACAAACTAGGCAGTTATCAGTGAGTAGTAGAACAATTAATACTTTAAGAAGGAATATGAATAGAATGATAACATTTGATTTCACTCATCGCATTATACTTCAAGAAATAAGCACAAAGATAAGGCAAAGGGGTCATTCAATGTTATTCACATTTGACCCTAAGCAAAAAACTAGACGACCGTGTTACATATTTTATTATGCCCTAAGGATTTGAGTCATACCACTCAAATTTAAATGACCACTACAAAGTCAAAATTGGTGCCATACAAGGTCAATGGAAGAGCTGGAATCCATGACCTCTCCAACACCTCATGGTCAGTATAAGAGAAACACCACCACAACATATCAGTCAACTAAAAACAACAACATATAGTCAAGTTGAAGGATAGGCTCACACATGGACATCCATATATAAACACCTAGCCCGCCTTGGTACAAGTCACGATTCTAGAAGAACATGCTCAAACACGGTCTTTCTTAAAAAGAGGCATCACATGCAGTTAAACTGCTACCTATCACATATCAAAAGGAGAACATCTCACACATACCCATCTCACACAACCTGTAATTGTGGATGCAAGGAGATACTCAACTTTAACCCCTACATATTCAAAAATATGCACTCAGAGTTTCCCGTAGGAATGTCTTGTTTCAACATCCAACAAGTTCTGACACTAGAATGGATCTATGGCACAAGGTGCCTACATGATTAGGATTTCACTTGATTAATAAAGTTGATTGGGTATCTTTTAGCATCAATCAAGTTACAATGTACGAACCTAAAACAAACTTTACAACAATGTGGGCATAATACAACTCTAGAAGATATAAAATGTATAAGGTGTGAACTTGTCACATCATCACCACATGATACTTATAGCACTGCCATTCACAAAGCCATCACCAATATCACACTGCCATACAAGGCTATCACATGGTGTCACATCACTAGGGGATATAAATCCCTCAATCACATCACTAGAGGATATCACCTCACAAATAGGCATTATTCCTTCACTAGGTCATAAGACCCATCACAACAATATATCACATCATGTCTTATCAAGGCTCATAGCCATCACCCTGTGTCATATGTCACCACCATAGCATTCACAAGCTATGACATTTATTCAACATGCAAGGTTAAAATCACACAAGTAGGAGAGAAAAAACTAATCACATGCTATCCATCCATACAAGATCAATAAGTATAACATACCCTAGGATTAGGGTTAGGTTGCATACATAGCCGAGTAGGGTTTCATAGCATAAATCAATCACCAAGTCCTAATTTTGTCATCTCCCACTTTCTTGGAACTGATTTAGGTTAAACATAAATGATTATGACCATCATTACTTAATCATGATTAAACTAACATATCAACAAACCATGTATCACATCATTCATATGTACATATGCAACCATCCCATCATTTCATACATAGGTGGCGACCATATACTATGTATGTGTGTCGACCATCACCAAGATATGTTGTCACGATTGCAACACCCACATGTCTCGACCAACCAAGGAACAAGGGTCTCGAACATGAACAAAAGCATGTGTTTCTATTGTGACAAAAGCACATGTATCGACTATGAACAAACATGGGTCTCGACCACAAGCAACCAAGTGTCTCGACTGTCCTAGGGTTAGGGTTTCGACTGAGACACCAAAGAATACGTCTTGACCCTAGAGTGTTACGATTGAAACAAGGATAGGTTAGGGTTACGGTCGTGACACTAGGTCATCTATTTTGACCAAAACAAAGCAACCATCACGACCATCATATCAAAACAAAGTGTGTCGACCAAGACAAACCAAGGCATTACGATCAAAAACCAAAATCAAGGATGTGTCAACCGAAACCAAACCAAAGGGGTAGTGACCACCAAGGTCATGCTAGAACAAAGGCAAGAACCACCTTCAAACCAAGGATGAAGCATAATTAAAACAAAAGTAAACCATGACCAAAATAGAAGATCATCATCAAGGAAAAACATCATTGCCAAGGTGGAAAAATCCATGCAAAAGAGCATTCAAACCTTGAAATCCGATATCCAACAAAAACCTTCAAGAAACCAAACCAAGGTAGAGAAGACCAATTTCAACCTCAAGAAATACAACTCAAAACCTCAACAAAATATAAAGGTCGAACCAAAACATGGCGATGAAACCAAGAATCATGTTGCATGTATCAAAATCACCTTAACCATCACATAACAAAATCGGGTACAAGAACTTAGGGTTATGAAAGAGAGTAATCTACTTGAGAATACTACAAAGTCTTAAACCCTAGATCATGATAACCTCATATAGCATGTTAGCATCAAGTTTAGAGATCAAAGTATTAGCATGAAAGTAATATTATGGTGCAAGAAATAGAAGAAGGTATAGAGTTATATAACCCACTTTAAGGAGATATCCAAGCTCCAAGATCAAAGGCTCCAAAGAAGATGAAGTTGCAACCAAGGTCACCACTTTGGCCACAATATCACCTCAAAAGAGAAGAACACCTTGGTCAAAATAATGCTCAAGAAAGAGTGCAAGAAACCCTAGGCCGAACCAAGAAGAAAGAAGAAAGAAGAGAAGAAAGCTTCCTCTCACTTGGGTACCACTATTTCACACATAGTCTATTGGCCCTTGTGATGATGATTTTCTCTCAAGATGAACAACATGGATGATCCATGGTCTACATACAAGAAAGGAGAATAAGAAGATAGGGATCCAAGGGAAATGTGATCAAGGGAAAATAACCACTTACTAAGAAGGGGAACCACAAAGAATAACCACAAGGGAGGTGATCAAGCTCCAAAGCACCACATGCAAGATGGATCGGCCACCAAAGCACCCAAGATCAGTCCTTCTTTCCCCTCAAAGCTCGAAGGACGAACACAAGAGAAGGGAGAAGGAGGGCTGAAAAAGATCACTTGAATGAAGGAGAAAGGGGTTATATACTCAAAGGAGGAGGGAAGTAAGGTAGGGGTGAGGTGTCAAGAGCACTAAAGGGACACTTGTCCACCAAAGAAACCAACATGCAACCACTAAACACATGCATGAAACTCACAGTTATAAACCCTAGGTGGGGTATCAACCGCTTGGCTCACCACCACCCTAGGGGTCGAAACAAACCTCAATACACCTTGTCTTGACCGCAACAAAAGGATCACCAAACCAACATGGTCGAAACACATCACAAGAAGACAACCATCTCGACCAAACCACACCAAGACCTTCAATGTCAAAACAAACCACTCAAGGAAGGTGTTTCAGTTGAGACACACTCTAGACACACCATCAAGGTCGAAACAAAGGTAACAACACTCACCCAAACTCAACATGGTTGTACCAAGCAAAACCCTAGAAACCCTAGCATCACCACATGATGCCACCTCATCAACCAAGGTCTAACAAGGAACCCCATAGCATCATTCTAACTCTGATGATGCTAAAGGACTAAAGGCCCAATCAACATGTGACAAATTTTAAGATAACCCCTCAACATGGGTAAATTGAAAATTGGTCCAAAATAAGCATACAAAGCTCAAAGATTATCATAACAGGACCAAACTAAAAACATAAGATTGTCACATGTTACAAAAGCATCACAAAGGATTAGATTAAGGTTCTAAATATCCTATTAAGAAAAACAATTCTAAATATCTTATAAAGCAAAACAATCATACTCAATCATTAATCTAGGCCATGGGCCTTATAAAAGAAAGAGGAAGAAGGCCATGGAACTCATGGAATATTCTTCTCCTTCACCTCTTAGATGTTGTAGCTCGTACTCCCTCCTCCAAGGTGGATGGATGGCATGGAAAAATGGGGGATTATCATAGAAACCCTAGAGAACTAGGGTTTTAGGGCGGTGGAAGGTGGAGGTGGAGTAGGGTGATGGAGGAAGGTAGGTGGAGCTCTTGAATGCTAAGGGGGAAGTAATAAAAGCTCTAGGGTGGCTAACCTAGTGCTGTGGCCACCACTATAGTATTTAAAGGTGGGGGAAGCACTAGTATAAGTGGGGGAAAATGGGCAAAATAGTGCAGAAAAACTAGGGGTTTGGATGGCAACACGATCGTGCTAGGCAACACAGTTGTGGTGGGTGAAGCATAGAATTTCCATGGTGGTAGGGAACCACTGTGATGAGAAGTGGAAAATGTCTGGTTGAAAATGGGGGAGATGGAGGCTAGTAGCACGATCGTGCTGGGCAACATGGTTGTGTTGGACAACAAGACCATGGTGGGGTCTAGGTAGAACGACCATGCTAGGTATCACGACTGTTGTGAGTGAGATGGACTGGAGGTCGTAGTGCATGGGATGCTCATTTTGATCCTTGGTATAATGATTGTGTTGGCTAGCACGACCATTTTGATGGCTCTTTGCCATGGCCATGCTGGATAGCATGACTGTTCTGCTAAAGTAGTTGTAGCTTGCAAATCCTTGCATCAACTTATGATTTTGGCATTTGTCAACACAACTTTTCCTTGGCACCACGGTCGTGTTGAGGTATTTAGTAGTACTTTGAGCTTTAATCTTCATGATTCATGGGGTTCTTTCCTTGATCTTGACCCTTGGCCACTAGGGGTAGGTTGGGGGAGCTTTGGGGTCTTCTTTGGACCCCTCTATCTTTCTCGTCCATCCAAACATGGTCTAAGTACCTGAAAAACATGCAAAGAACGTCCATAAGTGCATTTGACAAAAATATACATGTTAAGGGAATAACTTGCAATGTAATAATATTTAGATGTGATGATAATGCAAAAAGACACAAGGTGGGGTCCTAAAATAGGGCCACATCATCAAGTAATGAGGGGAGAGGAGGGAAGTGTAGAGGGAAGTAATGAGAAGAGAGGAGTGATGTAATGGAGGATAGAAGGGGATTGAGGAGGAAAGTAATGGGAGTGAGGAGGGAAGTGATGAAGGAAGTCGTAGGGAGGAGGAGTAAGGCATGATGAGGAAATAGAGGAGGGAATTTATTCTATAAAAAATTAGATGCATAAAGAGAGGAAAATGAGACACAAAGGAAATAAACTAGGTGCAAGAAGAAATAACTAGGGAGATATCAAAATAATGAGGTGCCAATGCTCCAAAACAAGGTGCAACTAGAAAAAGAATGAGGCGCCAATGGGAAAAAAACAAGGTGCCAATGGTGAAAAAGGAGGCACATATACAATAAAAGGCACAAAGAGTAGGTAAACGAGGCAAAAATATTAGATAACAAGCTCAAAGAGAGGAAAATGAGGTGCAAAGAATAAGAATGAGGAGAAAATGAAAAAATATGAGGCGACATCAATGTAGGCGCAAGACAGTAAAGGAGGCACCAAAAAGAGGCACAAATAGAAGAAAAGGAGGCTCAAATGAGGGGAAACAAGGTGTCAGTGGTAAATAAAGGTAAAAATAGCAACAAAGGAGGAAAACAAGAAAAATAAATGGGCACAATGAGTAGAAAATGAGGCCCAAGTTGGTCACTCTGCGCCTCATTTTTGGTCAATTTGAACCTTATTTTGGTCACTTTGTGCCTCCTTTTCCTACATTAGAGACTAATTATCTTCCATTTGAACCTCATTTATCCACTATTTCCGCATTTTTTCATCTCTTTGTGCCACATTTTGGTAACTTTTTTCTTTAATTTGTTCACTTTGCACCTTCTTTTCTGTCATTACCACCTCATTTTCTTTCATGGGTATCTTATTTATCCACTCTTCTGACATGATTTCATATCTTAGTGCCTCATTTTAGTCATTTGGCACCTTGTTTTTTCATCCTTACATTCTTAGCACCTTGTTTATCATTACTTTGCACCAAGGGTAAAAGCAACCTTGTTTTTGTCAATTTGATCCTCATTTTGGTCACTTTAAGCCTCATTTTGGTATTTAGCGTCTCATTTTACAACATTAGCATCTCATTTCCTTTCATTTGACACCTTGTTTATCCATTCTCAACCTCGGTCATTGATATCTCATTTTGGTCACTCTACGCATTCTTTTATAATAGTTAACACCTCATTTTCTTCAACATGCACCTCACTTTCATTTATTGCGTCTTTTCTCCTCACTTCTCTCCTCTCCTCCATTACTTTTCATCACTTTACCCATTACATAAATCCTATCTCCTCAATATATCCCTCTTCTCACTCTATAATCCCCTCCTCACTACTCTTCTCTCATGTCCCTACATTGCTTTCCACCTCACAAATATCATCATCACTTATTTCCTCTTTCTTCATTAGTTCACTCCTCTCTCATATGACTTTCCTCCTCTAGTTCCATCACCTCCTTCCTCTTCCCCCTTACTTCCATCCATTTTTGTTTTTTTCCTCTCTTAAAGAAGGAGTGGTCTACTCACTCCTTCATTTTCTCTCTCCATAAAAACGACTTTGCAACAATCTATCCATGCCAACCACATTGTCTTGAACACTAAATGACCCTACAAAAACCCACTTAGCTGACCCCCACCATTCCAAACCACCCAATATAGGTCCCACTAGAAGGAAAGCCATTATGTGGTGCATAAAAGATGTGGATGAAGCACACTAATCTTGGTTCAAACTATTGGAACATATTTAAAAAAGGTAATTGACATGTTAGAGAGAGGGAGAGAGAATTTGAGAGAGGCGGTAGGGTAAGGTCTAACGGGGGTGAGGTCAACATTTGCTGCTCCCACTTACAACTGGGAGCAAGCTAGTATGTTACTCATGTATGGATGTGTGTCAATTACCAGTGTAATAAGTAAAATTTCTTCACAAAATTTAGTCTATCCCCACTAACCCATACAAGCCTTGGGACCGTGGGCCATTGTTCTCAAACCTACAATGCATGTCAAAGTATTATCTCTAAGCATTCTTCATTTAATTATATTTTTTGATGTCATAAAAAATAATGATTTTGATATTTGATGCTCTATATGATGACCTCATAGATGGAGACGGTTATAGATGCCAATGAGGGAGTGGCTCCTGTGTTCATGTAGGTCAACGACATAGAGGACATGCAAGGCAGTATTGGGAGATGACATGGGGACATGGATAATGGGGGAAGTGACAAGCATCACAATGGTGATGCTGAGGAGGAGTAACAATCAACTCTATATGGGAAAAATGTAACCATCAACCTCGGTCTATCAACACTGATTACCAAGATCATATGGATTATCTAAAAGACATGCATCAAACAAATTTGTCCATCAAGAAAGTCAGACCCCACTTTGTTTATGAGTAGGTGTGTGATCTTCCTATAATTTTGCAACAAACAATGGAATGTTTCATATATGCAAGAGTTTCATTCTTCTTTTGGCAAGGACTTTTAGGGAATTGGTTCTAAACTAAATATGTTATCAACTCTACAAAAAAAATATGCTTCCGATTAAGACCAAGACTTTTAGATATTCCATAGCAAGTTTGTCTACATCTCAAGTTAACATTTTTTTTCTTCAAAAAAGAACCTTCATAGATAGTTATATATGATGTGTCTATGACTCATTAAAGGGATTCCATGGGTTGTTAATTGCACTAGTCACTTGAAGTGCACTGCACATAAAATGGACATATACAGTAACGTTCAAGTTGATAGGGGAAATATTGGCTACATGACCTTGAAGGATCACCTAAATTGTATGTGGAAGTCAATTGAATGATGGACGTTGTATGAACTCAGTTTTAACCACTTTTCTATTTAGTTGTAGTGTAAGGTAGACTATTTACATGCTCTAACTGATGTACTATGGTCTATTGTTGGTCATTGTTTGATGGTATGGCCATGGTGAGAGTAGTTTTCCCTTTTAAAAATCTAAAACTACAAGTTGTCACATGGGATAGAATCATTTATCTTTCTCTACATCTCTATGATGTTTTCATTTTAGAGATAATAGGTTCAATCATTGGCAAGTTTACTAGGGTTGATGGACACATTTATAATTACCTTGGAGCAAGTTCGTCAGAGTGACCATTTCAATCAATACATTCCTTTGAGTATTCCCTATGATGATTATCAATAAATTAATCTTTAAAT
This sequence comes from Alisma plantago-aquatica, assembly GCA_963693085.1. Lineage (NCBI taxonomy): Eukaryota > Viridiplantae > Streptophyta > Magnoliopsida > Alismatales > Alismataceae > Alisma > Alisma plantago-aquatica. The sequence continues at coordinate 946,099,775 of OY856412.1, forward strand.
TGATTATAAAACCTTGTCCCAGCTATGTACTCACTATGGAGTGATAGTTCATGCACACACATAATGGTCTGCTCTAGTAATGTCTAGGTATACATAAGAGCCATTGCAGAATAACATTGATTCATGTGTTGGTTGGATACACATAGAAGAACGATGGCAAGTATTCTATGAAAAAAGTCTACAAGCTAAGCTCCCTGCTCAGAATAATAGATCTCTTTAATTTGATAGATGAGGATATATGAAAAAGAACAATCACTAAGCAGTAATATTAGAGATGTGTATTGTTGATGAAAAAAATCCATATATCTTCTCTCAAATATAGTATAAAGGTTACATCTATTTGGAAACGAGATATGGACTCAGAAACGTAAATAGATAACTAATGCAAATCTTGCTTCTTCATTAGATCAAAATTCCACAAAGATTGTAATAATCATTTCTAACCAAACATCAGATGACATAAAGAGATTTGAATGAATGTCAAATCAGACATGAATATTGATAACAAACATATAGTGGCTCCTCCAGATTTGAATGAGGTTAAAGTGCATTCAGTTGAGGACAATATTGTTAAGAAAAACACCTTGTAATCCATTCCTATGCTACTACTATGATTTGTAGACCAATGAATTGATCTTACAAACACATACACAAAATGTTTAGGGAAGCTCACAAGGAAAAACAATGGGATGATGAAACCTAGTGTAACGTCCCTGACCTGGGTTATAAACTAACCCTAGGTGTTTTGCCTAAATATGTAATTAAACCCTGGTGATTATCTTTTGACATGTAATTAAGTTCCTCAGGCACATATATTTTCAATTTTGTCCTTTTTAAACAAAGTTGTAGTATTATTTTGGTAATGCAGGGGCTTATGTGCAAATTACCCAGTTAAGGGGTTAACTTGCAATTGCACATGTTAAGATGTTATTTTGATAATGAGACATCATATGAGTGAATATGATGAGACATGATGTATTTCCCAAGCTTGGGCATCTAGATGCAGCTTGTGGAATAATCCTTATGCTTAAAAACCCTAATTTGGAGTAAAATGCAGTTTACCCAATTTGAGGGGTGCAACTTGTAAAATACACCATCTAGAACATCTTTTATGACTCTTGTCATCATTTAGATTAGAAATGGTGAAAGGGACACATCAATGAATAATCAGATAAGAAAAATGACCTTTGTACATAAAATTCACTAAGTTTGAGTAAGGAAACCTTTCATGTATGTACCCTAGTTGAAAGTTGGCTTTCTTTACCCCTAGATCTTGAGATTTCATGAGATTTGCATAAGTTTAGATGAGATTGGACGTTCCCTTAAATAAGAAAGGACTTGGATGAGAATTTCAAAGTTCTAGAGGTCTTTATGGTGTAAATCAGCCTAAACTATATAAGCACCTTTCTTTCCAAACCAAGCAAACGTTTTCCTTCACTTCCTCACTTCTTATCTTTCTCAACCGGCCAAAGCAAATCTCAGGAGCTCAAGGGGACGACCAACCTGTTCTAGGTAAGAGAACACCACCTTCTAGCTTGGATTCATGGAGGAAATTGTATTACAAGATTGAATTGCTAAGTTTTCTTACTTAGGTTCCTTGTTCTAGCCGACCATCCCCATCTTTTTCTTGAATAATTGACCTTGGCCGACCTGTGGAGCTCAAGAAGCCATTAAAGGCTTGAAGCTTGGAAGCTCTAGGAACCACGTTTGAGGCGGGTTTTATAACTCTAACCCTTAGCTTTGTTATGCATATCTTTGTTCTTGTTTTCTATGATTAGTTCTTCTTCTACCTCCCTTCTTCCTTTCTCTTTTGCAAGCAAAACGGTGGAGGAACCGACCTGAACAGAGGTTGAGGATGATGGGAGTGGATTCCTAGGTCACTTTATGAAACGACCTTGAACCCTTTTGGTCCAAACGGGTGCAACTCGTTTAAGGTCAAACGAGTTCAACCTGTTTGATCTCAAACGATCCTACAAGATCGTTTGGATCAAAACGACCCCAAGACCGTTTCATAGGGTTGACCAAGGTACGACCATTTGAGGGTCTATTCATAATGTATTGAATTTCATTCCTACAAAGAATTGTAATCTAATTCCTAACCAATTAAGAGTTGAAGACACTTCAATAACCTAACCCTAATCGGGTGAAAGTTGTCGATTTCAATATAGATCTTGTTGAGTTTTGGGTTGAAGGACCCAAACGGGTTCCAACCCATTTGGGGGTTCATCCAAACGATCTCACACTCGTTTAGTGACACCCCAAGATCGTTTGGATGTCTAGGGTTAAAGAAATTTGATGGTTTGAGGGTCCAATTACAAGATGTTGATAAATTGATGAAAAGTGCTGATTTTTAATTTAATTAGGGCTCAACCCTTATCAAATCATTTTCGTTTTTGGTCAAACTTTGGGCAAACGGTCTCAAGATAGTTTGGAGGTCATCCAAACGACCTCAAGACCGTTTGAGCCAAGTTTGGGCCCAATTGGAGGTCAATTGATAGGTTCAACTCTGATTTGAATCATATTGTTGAACATTGATGATTAGACGATTGGAAACCCTAATTGAGTTAGATTTAACCCTAATTGGCTTTCAATTGAGGGTCAATTTGGTGTCCAGTTGATTGAGGCTCATCCTAATTGACTCAATTTGTATATGTTTAACATGGCTTGGGCCAATTGAAAGCTTCAACATAAGAAATCCTATTCAAGCATAAACTTTGTGTCACCTTTTATGTTCATGCGGTTTGAACCCAAGTAGACCCACAATCATTTTAGACCAAACGAGTTCACACTCGTTTAAGCCCAAACGAGTTCACACTCGTTTGAGTCCAAACGAGTCCACACTCATTTGAGTCCAAACGAGTTCACACTCGTTTGAGTCCAAACGGGTTCACACCCGTTTAAGCTCAAACGGGTTCACACTCGTTTAGGCTCAAACGGGTCCACACTCGTTTGGACTTAAATGGGTCCACACCCGTTTAAGATTAAGTGGGTCCACACTCGTTTAAGGTTCAAATGGATTCAAGGTCATTTGAGATTAAACAAGTTCAAGGTCGTTTAAGAATCAAATGGGTTGAAGGTTGAAGGTTAAACCCTAAACCAATTGGAGACCTTCAAGGTTGATTATACTTAATCACTTGAAGGTGTAAATGGTTCAATGATGATCTAATCTAAACCCTAATGGTAACCTAAGATTTTAAGGGACTAAGTGGCTAATGAATTGACCCATGATGATGGTCAATGGGTAAATTACCAAAATGCCCCTGAAAGGTTCAATTGAGTGATACCTTGTTTTAATCAAACCCTAATCACATGATAGTGATGAGTTGACTTGTGTTAATCAATGAGGACTTAACCCAACCTAATCTAGAGTAGTGTAATCACTATCTACTAGTTAGAGGAGAGAGAAAGTACCAATTATAATGAAAACTCAAGTAAAATACCTTCAATATACATGAATGTGCAAGTTTAGGTATGATCCACTTATGTGAGATCATGGAAACCCTAATTATGATAATTGATGAATCTTAATCTTATCTGAGGTCTTTAATGATGATGTTTCTCATACATGAGGATGTTATGAGATCATTTCACCATGAGGTGAATAATAAACCCTAATTCTAGGGTGATGACATGTAATGTGAATAGTAAACCCTAATTGATGAAAACCAGGGAAACCTAGCTCTGGTATGAGTAGGGAGATACAACTTCTTTAAATGAGTTATTTACTATTATCAGTTGATTTAACCATGCAGGTTCCTTTATGAGGATGATCATATCCAGGTATGGATGATGATACTATATTCATTGAAAGCATGTTGTTAGCTTTATGAATAGTGATATATCCTGATGCCTTGTTAATAGCATCTTATGATATTGATAGGATGTGAGAGCCATGAATACCATCAAGGTCATGCTTTAAGAGATGACTTGTGATGAGAATATTGAGAAATGATAATTGATGAGAGTTAGGCTTGTTACATTTAGTATTCTTCCTTCATAGCTTCTATGCTAATGATTAATGTTTTGAAAACATGTATGATGATAAAAGAATACTGAAATGTACCTAACTAATCAAGTATAATCATACCATGTAGAGCCCTGATCATAGATCCATCATCGTCAAGAGTTAAATGATGGTGAAACAGGTTTTCCTAAGGGGATTCCTGGAGCACATACTTTTGAATATGTGGGGTAATATGGATGTGAATTTCCTTACATCCTAGTGTAGGAATTGATGTAGATGTATCTTAATCTATCAATCCTTCACTATGTATTATGCCGGGGTGATGTAACACTAATCTCCCGAGGAAATCTTTTATACCACATCGATGAGAGATAAACAAGAAATCTTTCGGTAGCAAAGAGAGTACAGAATGCCACTGTGACTCTAATAGCGAAGTACCAGAATACCCTGGTAAGCTATAGTAGTAGAGACAGTAGATGTCCTGCATGTTGATCCTCTTACTGACTGAGGAAGATGAGGTCATAAGAATCCGACTCTTTTGATGACCTATGTATGATACCGATGCGACTTAATAGTGATCGGTTGGAGTATGAGCGGTATACCTCATCTCCGCAGGGCATAATGATGTTTGTAAAACATAATCAACCGCATAGCATATCTGCTTAGGTTGAACTACGAGATACATTGGTTGAAGATACATTACTTAGTATACATGTTCTTCATATTCCTTAAATGTTGTTGTTCTAATTGATAACAATCTGCTGTTGAATACCTTAAAGCTTTTATTTCCTATGTTATTCTTGGTTGCTATAATAAAGCTTCTGGTGAAGAGTTATAACTCTCGCTGGGACAATTATTTAAAATTGTCTCACCCCGTAGATTTCAACTTTTTAGGTAGTCGTCAAGGGCGAAGGAATCAATCTTCAGGTGACCAATATCAGCAGCAGCAGCATCAGGAGAAGCAGTAAATCTTAGGTGGAGATTCAGACCGCTGAGTTGTATAGTTAGATAGTCAGTCCTATGTGTTCTCTGTACTCTCAGGTCCTTGGAGTCTTTTGGTCTGAGATTTTGGTTTTGAGTTCTTGAGATTTTGTATCATGTTGTATATAATTACTCAAGAAGTAATTATCTGAGATGTAAACAGTTTATCTCCTTTTATGAAAGAAGTTTTTATAGATTCAAGCTCTTATCTCGAAAAGTTTTAATTTCCCGTGATTTTTGTCTTCCGCTGTTAATCGAATCGCTTCCGCTAAGTTTATATCGTGGTTTTGGAGATCATAGCCCACACCTAGGTTATATCTCTCTCTGAACCCAACAAGGAAACAAGAAAAACGTCTCACAAGGGAGGAGTGTGCTAATAAGGAAGTTCAAGCAAATAATAACATGGGAGGAAGACCTCTAAAATATTTGCATATGGATCAATTTGTGTGTCGATATGCCCTAACTCTTATGGGAATTTTTCAACTATGTCATAAGTCCTTTACAAAATCTTAGGAGTATGTTTCAACTTTGTAGAAACTTCTTTGTTTTAGGATGCTATTTCAGAGACTAGTCTTACTAATCTATCACGAAACATACAAAAATCAACATTATTTATCAACATTGGATAGCAAGAGGAAAAAAATCGATTTACATTCTTGGCAGTGGAATATTCTGACCAATTATTCACCTTGCCCTAGAAGATATGCATCAGATGGCTGCTATAACTAATTACAAATCACAATACCTGAATTTATATTCATATTTTATTATTTGTAATGTAGCTTGTAGCGACGTAGGAATGATGTTGCCATTGATGATGTTTATTGTAATCAAACATATTTCTACTCTAATGAGTAGGTTTTAGTAAAAGGTAAATTCATTTCAAAATGGTTTTTCATATATACCAAAGTGGAGGGAAGTTTAAAAAGACAAGAGTATGAAAAAGGGGAGTACAAAAATAAAAAAGGAGGTATAATATAGAGTGGACGGAAGTAGAAAAAAGTGGGAGGAAGTGAAAAAATATGAGGGAGTGTACAAAAAAATAACAAAATGAGAATAATACCAAAATACAAATAATATACAAAAAACTAGAGAGGAAGAAAGAAATTTTTGTTATTTTTCACACTTATTTATGTACTGATGTGAGTAATGTTTTGGTACTGTTTGTTTAAAAGTAACAAAACATACACAAACACTATCAATGAATATTGAGAACATGACCAATATACCAAAATCTAGAGAGGAATGAAGCAATTTTTGTTATTTTTCACACTTATTTATGTACTAATGTGAGTAATGTTTTGGTACTATTTGTTTTGAAGTAACAAAACATACACAAACAATACTAAAAGCTACACAAACACTATCAAAGAAAATTGAGAACATGACCAAAAATATGCAAACAATATAAGAATACTTTCCTCCCCTCCTTTGTAATGGTATACTATGCAATACCAATCTTGATACTCTTATGAGTACATTTTGGTTCTTTTGCCTAACAATACCAAACATATGCATGAACATGCAACAATAAATAATATCTTTGAATATAAACAAAATATGCAAATAATACCAAAACATACTGTCCTCCTATCTCTTATCAAAATTGTATTGAATACAACCAACTTGTATTCAAAACACCACTATTTTAATACTTTAAAATACTAATTATTATACTAGTCAGTAGAAAAAGAGAGTTTAGGGAAGTAGAGAACAATACGACATAATTACTTTTTAGTATTGTTTCTATTTATTTTGATAGTATGATGAATTTCTTTGGATACTATTTGTGCATTAATGCTATATAAACACAAATTGATATATATATATATATATCAATATTTGTGTGTGTGTATTATCACCATGATAAAAATCAACTATATATTCAATGACACTGATTTATTCATAACAACACCAAATTATATTTTACAATAGAACTAATTTTATACTTGTCAATAAAAGTTGTTATACTTGATAATATCAATACCAGAGCATTTTTTTATAAGGGTTTCAAAAATACTTCCTTTCTCTCTTTTACCAAATTATAACTGGCAATATCAATTTATATTGATACCAATACTAAATTATACTTTGTAATAAAATATATGTACTCTACAATGCCAAATTTTATACTTGATAATATCAGATTTTATACTTGTTAATATCAAATTTTATGCTTGATAATATTAAACTAGAGCAGTTCTTGATATTGTAAGGGTTTATAAAAATACTTCCCTTTTCTCTTGTACTAAAATTTTGCTTGTAGATAGTAATTCACGTTCACAATAACCAACAATATTTTACAACAAAACTAATATGTACTCCATGATATTATATTTTATACCTGGAATTACCAAAATCTGAGTAGATTTCTGATATTATAAGGATTAAAAAATGATGGTACGACATATGTACACTTTTAATCATGACTCAAAACTAGAATAAGCAAACACAATACCAAAAAATATGTAAACAATATCAATACACACAAACGCACCGCCCAAAAATAGATAACCAATGCCAAGGGAAAAAAACACACTACCTAAAAAGGTTCACAGCAGTACCAAAGATACACAAATAATATTAAAAGAGACTTCTCTCCTCTATCTTTCTACTTTCTTCCTATCATTTTTACATTTGTCTTTTTTTGCTACCTTCTCTCCTTTTTTAACCTCGCTCCTCTCTTTTTTCAAACTCACTCCAACTTTTTCTACCTTTCCCCTCTTTTTTTGCTTCCCTTCATTTTCTTCTACTTCTCTCTTTTCTTTTTCTACTTCCCACCTCTCTATATTCAATTTTAATTTTTCTTATTTACTTTCCTCTTTTTATTTTTTATTCCTCATTTTTCCTACTCCCTTCATCTCTCTTTTCTATTTCCCTCTTTTTCTTTCTCTTTCTACACAACTAATCCATTTTCACAACCGTAGACACTTTTTTATTTCCAATTCCAACATAATAGCTTCCGCCTAGGAAACTATCCCAATGAATCCATAAATAAATAAGCAACAACACTGCGTCATTTTACATAAAAGTATTTGTTACATTTGTATTAAGAGAAAAGTATTCCTCTCCTTAATTTCCTTACACATTCCATGACAGAGAGCGGTACAAGTATTTTCTATCTATGTTTTCATTACACCAATATCCATTAATCAGAATATTTAACTTGGAATCCAAGAACTAATGAAATTTACATCACAATCATATGGAAGTGAGTTTGAATTTTGTGAACCGAACTTGAACTTAATCTGAGCCCAGATAAACCCATTATAAATGGTCTAATCCAAACCCATGTTGACTCCAAATAAATCTGACCTAACCCGACACACTTATTTTATTATAAAAAAAATGAGAATTGAAAACCTAATCTATAGGGATTGGTGGGTTATGAAGTGACTGAAGTTGTGCCAAATAGCAAATCACAGACTTCACCCAAGAGGACGAGAAGAGGAGGGGCCACCCCTGGATGGGGTGGAAATCATAATTGGTCATGTTGTGCAGCCTCATGTGGAATGTTCGAGGAGCCTCTTGACCAGAGAAGCAAAGAAAGATGATGAAGATTAACATGGAGATTTAGGTGACTTTAGTGATGTGCTTGGAGACTAGAATCAGAAAAGCAGTGGTGGATCGTGTCCCTGGTCTTTTCATTGTAGGGTGTTCGAGTGCCTCCAATATGAACTGGGAGGAGGGAGGGAGCATTGCTATGGGTTAGAACCCACTAGTGTGGGATGTATAGGTTATTTTTGAGAGAGATCAGATGATGACAACAAGCCGTATCAACATTGGTGGCCTCAATATTGTGGTGTCTGTAGTGCATGGACACAACTCAGAATTGTGCAGGAGGAAATTATGGTATGTGATCACCAACACCAACCAAATAAAGCTCCCCTAAATATTCATTGGTGACTTCAACCACATAAGGAAGGCACACAAGAAAAAGGGAGGCCTCCTTATACTTAATTCATGCATTGAAAGGTTCAACATGGCCATATATGTGATCAATCTCTTAAACTCAACATGAGTGGGGGTTTTGTCACATGGAAGGAGAAAAGAGTGGTTAGTAGGAGAATAGCTAGTCACATGGATAGAGACATAGTGAATGAGACGTGGCGTGATGTGTTCCCTCTAGATAACATGGAGCTGGGAGGACACCCCAATAGTGAGTAGGCATGGTTACTAAATCCATCTATCTCAAGATGGAGATAAGAATACGAGGACTTACCATGCAAGAGTGAAGAGAAATATTATGAGCGACACCATCCACTCCCTAATCAAGGTGTACGATACTACTGCTAACCCCAGGAGGTGGGGGTTGTAATGGTGGATTTCTTCTCGAAACGTGTATAACAAGGAGTTTGATTTAGTAACTCACGACTTCCTACTCCCTAGTTGGAGAGTCATAGATGATATGAATATCATGTTAACTGGTTTGGCCTCTGAAGGAGAAATCAAGGTGACCCTCTTCTCCATTGGAGCATCGAAAGCACCAAGGCCTGCCAGTTTCAATGTGAGATTTTTTCATCAAATATGAGATCTGATCAAGGAAGACATATGTAGGGTAGTCAGGGGGTTCCTCGTAGGAGGCAGATTGGTAAGGAAGGTTAACTATGCTTTCTTGAGGCTTATTCCAAAGAAGAAAGTGTAGAGACTATGAGGATGTGAGGCCCATTGCATGCTTCTCTATTTTGTACAAGATCTTGGCCAAGCCCCTAGCTAACATATTCAAGCAAGTTTTGCCGGCCATCATATCCCCTTCTCAATCAACATTTATCAAAGGATGAAGCATATTCGATAGTGCAATCCTGATATCAGAATTCTTGATAGACTCCAGGGTGAAGAACAGCTCCCGCAAGGCATGCGTCAAAACTAACCTAGCTAAATCCTACGATAATGTGAAGTGGGATTTGCTCTAGAATATCATGAAGAGCATGGGATTTTCTAATAGGTGAATCAACCTGATCAAAGAGTGTGTTACCTTTACCTATTTATCGATGCTAGTCAATGGGAACCCCTTTAGTCTCTTTAAGGCAACAAATGGTCTAATGTAAGGGGACCACTTATCCCTGTCGTTGCTCACGTTTGTTATGGAAGCTCCCTCTACCTTAATGAAGGATGTTTTTCAACACAAAAAGATCACCACCTATGACTAGGGAGGGGTGAAGGTACTCCCACATATGATATTTGCTAATGACATTCTTTTATTCGTCTATGGCAATGTAAAATCTTTAAAGAACGTCAGGAAGATGATAGATAAGTTTGGCAAGATTATAGAGTTGAATATGAGTGATCTAAAATCAAAGGTGTACATGTCAAGATTGTATGGCAGTAGGAGGGGACACTTGAGATAAGCTGATGGATTGATGAAGGGTACCTTTCCCATCAAGCACTTGGGAATCCTGTTGTCTAGGGGTAAGTCTAGAAAAAATAATTTCCAAGCATGTATTGATAACATAAGGGAATATGTATCTATTTGTATGGGTGTACGCTTTTGTATGGTGGGTAGAATCACACTTACTAGATCAGTGTAGCTGGCAAGATCAGATCTTGGTGTATGCAAGCAAAGATCCATGTCTTTATCCCTGAGAAAATTTGAAGCATTGTTAGTTCATTTATCTGGAATGAAAAATCCCACACGGTGGCTTGGTCCACTATTGCAAGGAGGTTCCATGAAGGGGGGCTCGATGCGACTAACACACTGGCTTTTACTGAAGCTGCTACAACCAAGAGGGTTGACACTTTCATCAAGAACCATGTGTCAAGCTGGAGTAGCTGGATGCAAAGAGATACGACACTGACCTTGATGCTGAAACCGGTCCCAATGCTTCCAGTGTTGGAGGAGCATGTGCAAAACCTGTAAAAGGGTGAACACTATTTACATCTTAGTGGATGGGGGTTGATAGTTGAGTGATGAGAATTACAAGCCTGAATCCAACCCTGCTTCTATACTCCACATGTCCCTTGGGATGGATTCATATGGCACAAGTTTCACATACTTAAATAGAGTTGATGTGCCTATAGATGCACCACTAAAAAACTTCCCACCCTTGACCGTCTAAGGAAGTAGGGGTTGGAGACGAACGTCACTTGTGTGTTGTCTAGATCGACAAAGAAGAACCATGATCACATATTTTTTGAATGTTGCCTCATGAGGTACTTGTGTTGTATATTTTCCCTGAAGATGAGTTGGGGGGGGGTGTTAATCCACCTAACACCTTTAGGATTGTATTCCCTAGATGCCTGATCGGACTACGAACTAGTCGGACGTTAGGTCCTTAGAGGGCCTAGGCTTCTTGGCTTTTATTATTATTATTATTACTATTATTATTATTTATTTATTTTTGGCTTCTTGGCTTTGTGTTATGCTGTTTGGAGAGAACGTAATGGCCGTTTCCATGGCAAGGCAAGTAATGACATTCTTGACTTTGTTTGAATCTTTTGTACATAATCTGGGCTGGGTCCTAAAGGCCAAGCCTGCGCTCTGGGCTGGTGTGGGGGGTTTGATCCTCAGACAATGGGGGTTTATAGAGTAAACCCACTTGTATTTAGTATACGAGGTTTTTGTATATTCTCCTATACTCTCTTTTTGATTCTATAGTAATATTTTACCGTCTTCAAGAAAAAATATGGATAAACTGAAAACCGATCTGAACTAGACATTAACCGACCTAGCTTGTCATATCAATCTAAATTAAGTTGAGCCGGTCGGATCTGACGTTAGATCCAAAACAAACTCTTACAAACTTAATTTTTTTTTAGTTTGACCGAGCTAGGAATTGGTCGGATTTTTTTTTCATAATCAAGTTTTCGTATGTGATCTAAATGTACAACAATTAATCGGTTTTTTTAATTTGCGTGGATAAATAACAACATCTAGTAAACTAAACCAGGAATAAACATATATTTATATCCGAGTAAATGCGATCAAGGATGAGTATCACGACATTTTATACTAGATTTTGACAATCTCATGACTAAGCTCTTGTTGAAGGGGTTGGTGTAATGTCTAGACTCAACAAATATTTGGAAATACCAGTCCAAAATCGGACCGCGTGACAGAGTGACTTACCGATCCGAATAACATATTAAGTAAATATATTTTAAAGTTACATTTAATATAATACAATTGTCTCATAGATTATTACTAACATGCTAAATAGAAAATAGTATATATAAGCTAAATGTACTCTTGTAAAATATCCAGTTAGCGTTAATTATATGATCGACAAAACCTATTTTAGAAAATTGTAATTTTAAAAATTTATACTCAAATACAAAAGACATAGTCTACAAACATATAGTTGGACATAACGATGTTGGTATATAATTTTTTTTGGGGTGGATTTACCTCAACTAAGTTAAATATGGGCATTTTTTTTTCTCCAGCGGTCCCCACAGGTCAATATCATGTTATGCAGGTCGGAACACTGGTCAAATCGAATTGGCTTAGTCTGGGCCGCATTCCTAATTGTAGCTTAGCACACATATGAACACTTGATGTACAAAAAACCCCACCTTACCCATCCCGACCCGACCCACTTCAATCCAACCCAAGTATTCTGAGCTTTTACGAGTTTGTTCAAATTCTGATCCAATTCAACCCAAATTTAATTTATATTGAATCGAATTAGGTAGATCTAGTTCGTTATGAGACATGTTGTGTAGTTTCGGTCAAATTAGAGATCTGCCCACTTTTTCCGGATACATTTTTTATACAAATATTTATAAAAAAATTATGTTGCACATGTTGCCAAGTTTGATCGTAACTTTTAGGCTGTGTTTGGTACGTGGTGATAAAATTAATAGTGATGGTGACGGTGACGGTGATGGTGATATGGACGGTGATGGTGATAGGGAAATTATTAAAATATGTTGTTTCGTAACATGTGTATGGTGATTGGGATGGTGATGGTGAAAAACTTAAAAATTGTTGTTTGTTACATTATAGTGATGGGGAGGGGATTTTTTTCATAAAAAATACCCTACACAAGTAAGAATCATATTTATTAGAATATTTTTTTTGCACATTTGTCTAAATAAGTAGTGGAGTCTTGACCGGAAACT